>OZ022506.1:89810304-90410304 GCA_963989385.1 Ctena decussata
GAAACACTGTAACGGAGTAGCTCGCTTTCTCGCCCGAGTCACAGGGGAGTAAAAACACGGAGACATTCAGCAGCGACAGCATCATAATAGGCAAGACAACTGTTAGGATGATAAAGCGAGGTTTTCGTCTTATTGTTAATGTAAAGACAACTGAAGCCTCTGCTGATTCCACTTCAACTTCACTATTTGTTCTGACGATGTCCCATACCGAGTTGTTCTGATATTCGTACAAGTCTATCCCCGCTGATCCCAGCCTCATATCAACCTGAACAGAAAACAAGTAAAATATTTCTATCATTAGTTGAGTTTTCTCCGGTTTTAATAAACATACACTGGTTTCTTAGCTCACCTGAGCCAGAGGCTCCGGGGGGAGCTTATAGGATAGGCAGGCTCGGTCGTCCGTCGTCGTCGTCCGTCCGTCCGTCCGTCAGCAATTTCAAAGACTTCTCCTATGAAATCGCTGGGCCGATTGTAACCAAATTTCATATGTGGCCTCCTGGAGTCTAAGGCAAACGGGCCTGGTCACATGACCAAAATGGCCACAATGTTCATATATGGTCAAAACCTTAAAAATCTTCTCCAGAACCAAAATTATGACCTTAGGTTGACCTTGACCTATTTTATGGTAAGTTCAAATTTGGTCTTTGATGCTTTTATATGGGAAAATGCTAGACCATTAGATTTGTTAAAAAATGTTGCGGTTGTTGGCCTAAAAACTGGTAAATACAGTCATCTTGATGAGAGCATAAAGATACGTGAGTACGAGATGTCAATGTCATTCTTTGACCTTCGACTCTGGTCTCTCATATTTGGACAAGTTCAGACATTCTTCTTAAAAGCAACTGGGTCAATTGTAACCAAAGTTCATATAGAAGTTACAGGGGTTGAGGGAATGAAAATTGTTCACGCCCATATATGGTAAAAAGCTTAGAAAATCTTCTTTTCCAGAATCAATGGACCGATGGCCTTGAAACTTGGTATGTAGCATTGGGCACTCGAGGACTATCAAGATTGTTCAAATGATGAACTTGGGTAGACCTTGACCTTTTTACGCCAAAGTCAAATATGGGAAAATGCTAGAACATAAGATTTCATGGAAAGCTTTGATGATTTTGTCCTAAAAACTGGTATATACAGTCGTCTGAATGAGGTCATGAAAAATTATGACTATAAGAGGTGAAGGTCATTCTTTGAACTTTGACCCAAGTCTATCATATATCGACAATTTCAAACATCTCCTCAAAAGCCACTGGAGCAATTGTAACCAAATTTCAAATATAGTCACCAGGGGTTGAGGGAACGATAATTTGTTCACTTTTTTCAGGTCACATGACCAACATGGCCGTCACGCCCATTTATAATAAAAAGCTTCAAAAATGTTCTTCTCCAGAACCAATATACCAATGTCCTTGAAACTAGGTATAAAGCATAAGGTACTCAAGTACTACCAAGAATGTTCAAATGATTACCTAGGGTTGACCTTGGCCTATTTTACTGTAGGGTCAAATATGGGAAAATGCTTGAACATAAGGTTTCTTGGTAAGTTCTGAAGGTTTTTGGCATAAAAATTGGTATATACAGTCATTTTAAAGCGTACATGAAGATTTATGAGTACAAAAGGTAAAGGTCATTATTTGATCTTTGACCTAGGTCTCTCATATTTTGATATTTCAAACATCATCTCCAAACCCACTGGGCCAATTGTAACCAAATTTCATATCTGAGCCTCCAGGGGTTGAGGGAACGAAAATTTGTTCAAACAGTCCAGGTCACACAACAAACAGGGCCACCATGCCCAATATTTCCTTGTTAAGAACAAGTTGACCGATGGCCTTAAAACTTGATAGGTAGCATCAGGTACTCAAGTTCTTCCAAGATTGTTCAAATGATGACCTTGCATTGACCTTGACCTTTTTTACGGCAAGGTCAAATATGAGAAAATGCTAGAGCATAATATTTTATGAGAAGTTTTGAAGATTTTGGCCTAAAAATCGGTATATAAGGTCCTCTTAATAAGGTCATGAAGAATTATGAGTACAAGAAGGCAAGGTCATTCTTTGTCTTTTGACACTGGTCTCTCATATTTGACATCTTCACATATTTCCTCTAAAGCCAAATCGTAACAAAATTTCATATAGAGTCTCCAGGGATTGAGGTAACAGAAATTTGTTCAACGGCCCAGGTCACATGACGAACATGGCCGCATACCCATTTATGGTATAAACCTTTAATACTTTTCTTCTCCAAACCAATACACCTATGGCATTGAAACTGTAAGTCGCATGGAGTACTGGAATACTATCAAGACCGTTCAAATAATGACCTTTGGTTTACCTTGACCTTTTTAGCGGCATGGTCAAATACATGAAAATGCTAGAACATAAGATTTCATGGACAGTTTTGAAGATTTTGGCCTAAAAATGATACATACGGTGTCTTAATGAGTACATGAAGATTTATGAGGTTGAAGGAGAGTCTTCTGTAATTAACGCTAAATAATATGGCGAGGAAAGGCTAAGATCAACATTTGAGCCGCGACACGACAAAACCAACAATGTGGTTGTGCGCCCAGCGCAGACTCAGATCAGCCTGGGCATCCGCCCAGTCTGATCAGAGTCTTCGCTGTCCGCATGGAGGTAGCTTAGACCCTAAGCTACCCTTTGAGCACTTAACGAAGAGTCTGATCAAGCTTGAGGGATGCCCAGGCTGATCTGAGTCTGCGCTGGGCGCACAACCACATTGTTGGTTTTGTTGTGTCGCGGCTCATTCTGTCTCTTCTCTTGACGACAATACCTGCCCATGGCGCTTTCGGCTCAGGAGGGCAGAATCCTTCACATGGCTCGACAGACGGACGCCAACCGCAGGTCGATATGCCGTCTGGCTGTAGTCCTCAAAACCTTACAGAAAGGGACTACTATTCAGGATTAAAATGACAACTGGAAAGCTATAGAAATAAAACAAATGTTAATACCTCAGCTTTCGAGTAGCTCCAAGCAACAAATTGTAGGCGGCAAGTTTGAACATCAAACGGATAATTCGTGATATCAATAGAACAGGATGACTGGAACAGCTGAAATAAAATGCAGTCTACATGTACACAGGGTATAATCGATTCCGCTAATTTCCGCGTCCTGCAGAGGCTGTACATTATATTTGACTTCCGTAGAGACTGTCCACGATTTATTGCTTCCTGCCGAGACTTCTGTACATGATAAATGGCTTCCTGCAGAGACTGTCCGCGTGATTCTGCTTCCTGCCGAGGCTCTCGGCAGGAAGCAGAGTCACGCGGACAGTCTCGGCAGGAAGCCATTTTTCGAGGACAGTAGTCCCTACAGGAAGCAAGAGTTCGCGGACAGTCTCGGCGGAAGCCAAATATGACGGACAGTCTCTGCAGGAAGCGAAAATTGGCGGACTGGTCTATACCCTGTGATGTAGTTGTAATATAAAATACATAGAAAACACTGATTAGCTTTATGCGAAGAAGAAACATTTTCCATGTATACTAATAAGAGAAGGTTTTTAAAACCCTATGTGGACCATCTTCCGACACAGACAAGACGATAATTTCCCGCTTTGTCCAGGAAACTCAGTATATGTAACTGTTTATCCGCAGATTTTTCTTTAAAAATCTTCTTGCATATCAAACCTTTGCTTTTACATTTTTGAAACCGTATATTGTGCCCACATAAAACGTGTTGAGGCGGCTCATTATGAAAAATGTTACATTTGTGAGCATTATTTTTTAATCATGGCTGGAAAGTAAAAAGATACATACACATCAATGAATCATCACAGGAAACACACACACACACACACACACACACACACACACACACACACACACACACACACACACACACACACGGATAGAACCTATGATGAATTAAAGACGGGGACTCGACAGAAAGCAAAAACGTAAATGCGACATCTGGAGTCTCTTGGATATCAAACACCACCACTGAAATACTAGAGCAAATGAAACCACCAGTGGAACTCAAAATGACCAAGCAATAGGTAGACAACACACCACTAGGGGTCGAGTCGTGTAACTTCGGACAGCTGGTAAATTCGGACATAACATTGCAAACAGTGAAAATCCTGATGAGACGGCTCATCAGGATTTTTAATGTTTGTCCAGTTAGTTTTGTTTTAATTCCAAACATTTGACACATAAAGGAAAAAGTGTCACTGTCCAAATTTACCTGCTGTCCGAATTTACCTGACTTAACTCTAGTTTGGGATTATGATGGCGTACAGACTTCGAAGGGTTGCTGCCGTATTGATCCGAATGAAATTTACCTGCGAGAAATACGACAGACTGGCGCGCAAAGGGTCGATTGTAGGCACGTCATGTCCGAGGTATGCCGACTGATTATTACAATGGGCGTTTCCGACTGCGTGTTTTTTTTTTTGTTTTTTGTTTATAGCACTTTTTTTAGAATCAGATGGATGATGATGGATGACTTGTGATTTTACGTCCTTTTTCAACAGTATTTCAGTCATATCAGGACGATGGGCTTGTGATAATGAAAGGCTGTGTGCAATGGAACCCCGTTTACGATGGAAAGAACTCCGCCTCCAGCGGGGCTCGAACCCGCAACCGCTAGATCAGTAGGCCAGCGCTTAACCCACTGAGCTACCGGGGCTCCTCTTTAGAATCAGTGTTTCATGCTAAGAATCGTGAAGCGCTGGGAGTTTCGTTCTTCACAGTTCTTAGCGGGAAACACCTTTTCTGTAGAAACACCCAGAAGAAGATGCCCAATAATAAATCGAAACAACTCCCGTATTTTTCCACTACGCTACTGTAGGAGATATGTCGATGTTGAAAGCGATGCATTTCATCAACCCAGTGGGCACAGGACGTCCAGATGATTTCGCACTAACATCGATGCGGTCATCACGTCGCGTCGACGTCAGTGCGATGTCATTTCGACGTCATTTGCTTGCTGGGAGCTAATCAGTAGACTACCGCAATAATACTAAGTATTGGGTCAAATTGGGACAAATAGGTTTGAACAAACTGTGGGGTGTCAGATCAAACGGCTTCTAAAGTTCCTTCCTAACGTCCGACCAAGTCAACACTATTTGCTCATCTGCAAAGTCCGACCAAGTCAACACTTTTTGCTCATCTGCAAAGTCCGACCAAGTCAACACTATTTTTCTCATCTGCAAAGTCCGACCAAGTCAACACTATTTGCTCATCTGCAAAGTCCGACCAAGTCAATACTATTTGCTCATCTGCAAAGTCCGACCAAGTCAACACTATTTGCTCATCTGCATCTTCCAGATGCATTGCTCCATTAAAAACAAATTTTTTTAGTTGAAGAAGAGGTACGGTAAATTATCTTATGTGTGCCGATACTTAGATTTTTACAGTATCCTAGTGCGTGTTCGACCACTGAACGAATATGTTTTATAGTCCGTTGTGCTCCCAAATAAAAACGCCATCCCCAATATGTTCTCAAAATTGGTGTGAGGTGAAAGATTTTCAAATTGCTCATTCTTAATTTTCAGCCTATACATAACAAAATCATTTCTTTCTAGAAACGTGAGACTTTGCGTATAGTTAAAAAGTTTGTATACAAGAAAGGACCTAAAATATGTCATTTTCACCTCTTTATTTACAAGGGAGTAAATGTTGGCTGTTGGAATTCCCATTTAATGTGACAAATGCATTCTATCTCTCGAACAAAATTTGCATGATTAATTGATATTTTATGCATAACTCATGTTTTTCTACTTTTTATTTCACCAATATCAAATATATTATCAAATCTTGAAACATATACTTTTTACTCGCAAAACTATCGAAAAATTCGATGTTTATTTACAACATTGTATCACCTGACCAGTGACACAATGTGTTACGCATGCGGACAGGTGAATGAATTTTGCTATTTCATTTATATACGACCATACCTGTAGTAAACAACGGTACTCAGACAAAACGGACCATGGAAAAAACGGACCAGACAAAACGGACCACGTTTAGGACAAAACGGATCACGTTTCGGGACAAATCGGACCACCGTTTCAGGACCAGACGGACCACGCTAGAATTAGTTGGTGCCAATTTAAAGATTAAGGAGTATATAATTACCAAAGACAATGTTAAATGGTCACAATTATTTGACTTCTGTTCATGATCTCAACTACCTTTGGTTGTCGCAACTATCTAATTAATTTAACGGCAAGATTTTTATCTTTTAAGCATGCAAATTTCTTTTATTAGTGTTGCAACTAAAATAAAACATGCTTTCTCAAGGTTAACGGAGGTCTGAACGTGGTCCGTTTTGACCTTAAACGAGGTCCGTTTTGTCCTGAACGTGGTCCGTTTTGTCCCAAGCGTGGTCCGTTATGTCTGTGGTCCGTTTTGTCCGTGGTCCGTTATGTCCCTAATTCTAATAAACAAGGAGTTTATACTCTGTTGCCTATCAACAATATTTTGGCTACAAGCAGACGACGCCCTTCAGTGAAACTACTGTTAATGGAAAATATTTTACAAAAGCATAAAAACTGGATTTTTCGAATTCCGTTATTAATAGATAGCCTATAGAAATCATTAGGACATAAGTACTTTCGATGAAACTTTCATCGTTTTCGAGAAAATGAGCAAAACCCCGTCTGCACTTGGAAGCAAACAGACTGTGAGTCATAATTACCTGAAACGGTTGCCATCCAACATCGCCATTAGATTGGACCTCAACATTCAGAGACTCGACCCCAAGTTGTTTATACTGAACAACGGAGTTTTTCAGTGCTACGTCAGGTTTCCAAACATCATCTTGAGGGAAGAAGCTGTATGACAGTCCACCATAATCACTAGCGTTCCAGACGAGGAAACTGTCTAGCCAATTAATATGAAGATACCCTGTAGTTTTTAACGTCTCTGTTGCCTCATCTAACCCGTTGATGGACAGGAGACTAAAATCAACCCATACTTCTGTCAATAAAATATAGAATACATGTTAATATGCAAAGAATAATTACCGTGATCATCAAGGCTTATACGAAACAAAAAAAACGAAAACAAGCTGTTACGAAACGAAAAAGAGTCAAAGTTACCAAACGACCTCGTCATCAGGTCGTTTGGTAACTATGACTCTTTTTTCATTTCGTAACAGCTCTTTTTCGTTTCGATGACATGGTCGTTTGGTAACTATGACTCTGTTTCATTTCGTAACAACTCCTTTTCGTTTCGTAACAGCCTTTGTATATATATAGTTAACCAGGGGTGATTAATTGATAAGTATAAACACGAAAAATCCATTCTTCCGTAAAGAACACAAAACGAAAGGTTTATTATTCATTATTTTGACTCCTGCTGAAAAGGTAAACTGGTCCCGAGGTTATAAAACTTTTTTCCACGCTCAACTCAGCTGAGCATGAAATTTTCTCTGCTGATAAATATGAGAATGCCAACTAATGTTGGCATTTTCACATTCATAAGCAGAGAAATTTTCATAGCTAAACTCAGCAAGAAAACAAATGTACTTACCAGTAATTTGCTATTTATTAGCGGATAAAATTTCATGCTCAGCTGAGTTGAGCATGGAAAAAGTTTTATAACCTTGGAGCTAGGTTTCTAAAGGCTGACGACCACCCTGCTTTGCGAAAAAACTATTTTTTCCGGGATACCCAACACTTGCCCTTAGCATTTGCAATTTGTCTATTATCACTATGTTTAGCAACATACTATTAAGGTTAAAAACATCATTCGTAGACCAAAAAGTATGCATATTTAACCCTATACAAAACGTATTCGGTGTTTTTAAGATCTGCTAGCCTTCGATAGGTTTACCGAAACATCATCTATTTAACTATGAAACTGTTGTATAATAATAAGAGGATAAAACATTCTTTTCCGTGTTTTAAAGTTTGCCAAGTCCGAGTGTATTAATGTGTTGCCGCCTGAACCGCGCAGAAGTGAGGGTTGCAACATATTAATACACGAGGGCTTGGACAAACGTTCAAACACAGGAAAAGAATGTTTTACCGTCATTGTTACATGTGTTTATACCTTCTTACGAACGCCATCTTGACTCCAGGAGCTGTGCAGACGACACGAAAGCGGGCTTTAATAAGAGGATAAACCATTCTTTTCCGTGTTTGAACGTTTGCCAAGCCCGAGTGTATTGCGGTGATGCTGCTCGCGCAGAGGACTGCAACATGTTAATACACGAGGGCTTGGGCAAACGTTAAAACACAGGAAAAGAATGTTTTATCGTCATTGTTAAATACCTTCTTACGGACGCCATCTTGATTCCAGAGCTATAACAATGCTCGTTGATGTCATGAAAGCAAATTAAATGATAGTTTTCAGTTGATCTTCAAAATATTCTTCTTATCTAAGCTCTATATGCGGTAGAATAAATTGCATTGGCAATGCTGAAGATCGCAGGGAACAGCTTCGTACTGGCATTGTCAGAAAAATTATACTTTAAGCTATAAATTATAATTTAGTTGTTACAAATAGTATGATCAGTGCTCTAATCAAATAAGGTAATTGAATATTTCTTGAATTTGTAAGCTTGAAATCAGCTGATGTAGGATACGAAAGTTTCTGATAGCTCCAATTGTCATGAGAGGTTTCCAAATTGAAAAGTGTGTTTTTATTGTCACAACAGACCGCTTACCGCTGAGAACGAGCTCGATTTTTTTTTTGAAAAAGAATTCCATGGTTTTAACCCCAACTGAGAATTATTTGTCTAAAAGTTCGAGTCTGAGGATCAAAAGGGGATACAGTCAAACCTGTCTTAAGGGGTCACCCAAGGGAAGGACAAAAATTGGCTGCTTAAGACAGGTGACCCCTTAATACAGGTTCATTTGCACTGTATTTTGGTTCAAGGGATCCAGAAAATGTGGCTGCTTAAGACAGGTGACCCCTTAATAGAGGTGACCCCATGAGCAGGTTTGACTGTATATGCAATTGGCATTTCTCTAAATGTGATGTACTGCGGGCGAATATGCCACTTTTTAGCACAAGATATAGGGTTGGTGGTGTAATGTTCATTATTAGACTGATAGTTTCCGTGGATGGCAATGCACATGTTTTATTCTCCATTTAGATTTTATTCACAATGAAAATACATTACATCATTAAATTCCTGATGGCTGGAACCACAATATTATGTGTCTGAGAGTCATTCAAAAATTGTGCTCATCTAAGCACAGGGAAACAAAAATTTCAGAAGCCATCCCAGATTTTACTGTCTCCTTAGACTTAAAATGTTCTGCAATGTAAGTACGAATTCCAATGTATATCTCTCCATATCTTAAAGCCGAATTTCATCTCCAACTACTGATATCTCAAAGTAAATTTCCTGGGACCAGAAAATCTATTTTCAGAGTAACAGTAGTTTGAGATAGTAGGAGTTGAAATGTAAATGAAAATAAGAAATGTGTCGAAACTATAATTGAGCCGCGACACGACAAAACAAACAATGTGGTTGTGCGCCCAGCACAGACTCAGATCAGCCTGGGCATCCGCCCAGTCTGATCAGAGTCTTCGGTGTCCGCATGGACGTAGCTTAGACCCTTAGCTATCCTTTGAGCACATAACAAAGAGTCTGGTGAAACTGGGGGGCTGCCCAGGCTGATCTGAGTCTGCGCTGGGCGCAAAACCACATTGTTGGTTTTCTCACGTCGCGGCTCATATTATTTGGCATAAGGGCGTTCTATGAGTTATCAGCATTTGAGATAATGATAGCCATCTGTAAACTTAGTATTTTATAATATTTTCTAACAGGCACAAAACTTTAATACAGCATCGTTTCGGCATTATTTGACTACTTTCCTCAAGGTTGACCAACATTTTATAACTATATGTACATGTACCTGTAGGGTCGGATACATTTGAAGCTGATCTCACTTTCGGGTCGTAGCCATCTGTAACAAAAAGTTGTGTCCTCAGATTTTTTGCATCGGTCCCGGTCTGACTCGCAACCTCGAGTAGTAATACACTTAAAACAGCACAGAAGAGCAACAACCGACCAAATATAATCATACTTGGATATGGCTGGTAACCCCACGCTTGATTGTCTGAAAAAGGTAATAATAATAAGACATAATACATGTACAACAATTACATCAAAAAGTAGGACCTACTCATTACTTCTATCTCCAACAATGGATAGGAAGAAAATAAACAGATGAACATACAAGCAAGAATTACTTTCGTATATAGACATTTTCTAAAGTTTAAATGCCATTAAATGCCAACTGAAATAACGTCTTTTCACGGTACATTTTCCGCCGCTATTTACAAAGTTTGTAATAACAACAACAACAACAACAACAACAAAAAAGCCGCAACACGAGAAAACCCAACAGAGTGGTTGTGCGTCCAGCGAGACTCAAATCAGCCTGGGACTCCGTCCAGTCTGATCAGAGCCTTCGCTATCCGCATGGAGGTAGCTTATACCCTGAGCTAACCTTAACGCGCTTAGTGAACACTCTGATTAGACCGGCGGATGCCCAGGCTGATCTGAGTCTTCGATGGGCGCACAACCACTCTGTTTGGTTTCTCGTGTCGCGGCTCATTATTATATGCAAGTTGTTTTAGCGGACGCAAGTTGTTTTAACGGTTTTCATATATGACTGCTCTAGGTTTGTTTATTTTTTTAAGACTTACCTGCCGAAGAAAGGAAATACAGGAAATTATGATATCCGTTTACTCAATGATCACATTGAAATCTGGCAACATCCTGCTTATTGAACTCTGAAACAATAATATATTAATATAAAATGTACGTTTTTAAATCAGTTGTTGACCACTGAATTGATTTTTATGAAACTACATTCACCTTATGACGTTGACCCACACAATTAAATCTTAAATTAAACCTATTAATCTGCTATTTGTTATTTTATAAGTATTGGCTTAAACCTGGTAATTCAGGTCATATGTGCATGAAAGAATAGTGTTCGACGATTAAATAATCAAATCCTTATTCTTTAGCGGTGAAATCTGCATAACTGTTCTTTCTCTGGCATGGTGTTAAGATTTAAATCAACACAATGCCACTCAGATAAAAATAAGAATTAAACTTGATTTTTTATGCATAAATAACTGCTGGGGACAAGTGATTTGACTCAGCTGAAAGTTTGTGATCGGGCATCGATTTATGAAAATGATCGATGATCGAGTAAACATCGATTAATGATACTGTTAGAAGCATATGTAGTATAAACACTAGGCTTTGTCCAAGACCTAATTTCAAGGTAAAAGACTTGTACATTTGTGCTCAGGTTTTGCGTGGAGTTTATATTCTAAGCTTTTATGATGGAAGGAGCTGCGGTAGTGTAACTGATAACGTGCTAGACTTCTATTTTCAGGGTCGCTGGTTCAACCCTTCGCTCCTCCGGTTTTTCGGACTCCGCACTCCTTTAATGGATTTTATAGGTGACAAGGTTTATTCCCAGATACCTACAGATCAGTTGACATCATCTGGATGTTGCTGATGACCAAAGGTCAAAGTCACAGACTTAAACAGTTGGGTTGTAGTTTTGTGTTGTGTTTGTGCTCTTTACTAATATTTGTAATATCATTTATTGGACTATTTCGTAATACTACTCAAAAGAAATTTTGCATATGAACCGCGACACGACAAAAGCAACAATGTGGTCGTGCGCCCAGCGCAGACTCAGATCAGCCTAGGTATCCGCCCAGTTTGACTAGACTCTTCGTTAAGTGCTCAAAGGGTAGCTGAAGGTCTAAGCTACCTCCATGCGGACAGCGAAGACTCTGATCAGACTGGGCGGATGCCCAGGCTGATCTGAATCTGCGTTGGGCGCATGACCACATTGTTGGTTTTCTCGCGTCGCGGCTCATATGGCAAATCATCCTGAATTAGGCTTTTACTCTTTAAAAGCCTGTGTCTACAAAGACGGACGAAACTGAAGACCATCTTTTTATATTTATAAAACCGAAACACAAGACTTTTAATCACACAAAATAACCATGTGTTTCATTGCTATTTATATGACTTTACTAGGACTCTTTTGCATTAGCTCTTTGGAAAAAAAGTTAGGTGATGCCTAACTTCTTTTGAGTAGCATATAACAAGGTTTATTGTTAGATTCTTGTCATATTTTAATCTTGGTTCCATTAGGTGGTGGCACTAGTTAGGCGATTGTGAGCTCCTGTTGACTTTCTCCAGTTGCACAACAAACTTACATGGTAATAAGTAAACTCACAAAACGAAGAACGAAGAAGTAGAGAGAGAAATAACAGACAATAACAAACCATTTTTGGGGGACCACAGACAAGAGGGGTGTACAATTTCGTGGTGGACTGGGTGTTTTCTAAGATTCTCATTTGCGTTTGTCCTTTCTTCTCCTATTGCCATTTTCCACAAAAATATTTGAGCCGCGACACGAGAAAACTAACAATGTAGTTGTGCGCCCAGCGCAGACTCAGATCAGCCTGGGCATTTGCCCAGTCTGATCAGACTCTTTGCTAAGCACTTAGAGGGTGGCCAAGGGACTAAGCAACCCTCATGCGGACAGCGAAGACTCTGATCAGACTGGGCGGATGCCCAGGCTGATCTGAGTCTGCGCTGGGCGAACAACCACTTTGTTGGTTTTCTCGCGTCGGGGCTCAGTTTACCTTTTGATATGCGAATAAGATGCTCATGCATAGATATATTTGTACGCCGCGGTTTTAACAGTCAAAGAGCAAGGGAACTGAAACAGACAGACTCCACATCCCACCCACGATACCAAACAGGAAATTGTTACACAAAGCTGCAACACAAGTAATAAGACAGCACAGTCAGGTAACAAAATAAACATCTCTTTCCAGGTAGGTCGTCTAAACCAAACAGAAATATAACAGGCGTACAAAATATCTTATTTTGCCTTTGTTATATATAAATATACGTTGAAACTTACATCAGAATGAAAGAGATCAAACATACGTAAAGGGTAAAGGTTTCCCATAGCCTAATAACCGTAGGGGCAGTGGGGGTTAGAGATCCACTGTATCTTGGGCACAGCAGATGAAAGGCGGAGCCCATCTCTCTCCTTTCGCTGCCTTATTCAAAGATTACATAAAAACGGACACAAAAGCAATAACAGCGATCAACCACAACGGAAGCACTGCCTTGGAAAGGTCAGTAATAAACTACAGTAAAAACTGTCTTAGAGGCCAGCTCTATTAAGCAAGCAATCTGTTTTAAGCAAGCATGCATTCAGTTTCCAAAGCAGGCAGATACATTGAAAGTAACCTGTATTAAGCTAGCACCTGTCTTAAGCAAGCAGATTTTGATTATCCCTTAAGTGTTTGCTTAGTACAGGTTGGACTGTACTGCAGAGCTTAAATCAGTTTTATGGAGCCCTAACCGTCACCCTAGCTTCCATCGTGATTCATGTGACAATACAATAGACAGTAAAAGCCATACAAAGAACACAATACACCCAGTCTCACCTGTCAGCCAAAACTTAAATACAAAACATAAAGCAATGTGGCAAGGTGTACAGCTACTGAAAGTACAGTTACCACATTGCAAGAAGACGGTCACAGTAATTGTTAACACCATCAGATAAACTACAACAATAGCACCGCCTAGAAACGGTCAATAATAACTTATTGAGGAATGGGGTGGGACAAGGTGCTTTCATTGATTTTACGGACCTCAAACCCTCGCCCTAGCTTCTATCATGGTTCAAATAGCTGTTAGATCGGTTCGCGTGGAGGCGTTCTAGCTCATCAGTAAATCATCACAGCAAACATATAAAAAATAACTCTATGATGGAACAAAGGTGGAAACCCTACAGAAATATAAACACTGGAAATCTGGATCGAAATGAGTTGCAGTTGGTGTTGTTCCGAGGCGTCTTTCCGTACATCATCAAAGTGCAGGTTATATATTTTGTGGTACATTCGGATCATTGATTTCATTTAAAGTCATTTTGAAAATAGAGTTCTGTTTAAGGCGGTGTTTGGGGCTGTGGCTAGTGTCGCACATTTCAGTACTGGTTAATTAAACCGAGTCCGTTTGTTTCGTTTCTTTTGGTGTTTCCTTGCTTCCAAAGAATCTAACCATTCAGAATTTATTTATCTTCACTGCAGCTGGTGTATCGTGTGGCGGCCTTAAGATGTCTCCCCGTACATGTACATCATCACAGTGCAAATTATATATTTTCTGGTCCTTTCGGGTCGTAGAGTTTAGTGAGAGTCAGTTTAAAAACAGAGTTCTCCTCAAGCCGGTGCTGAGCGGGGCGGAGGGGGGGGGGGGGCGGTGGCAGTGCTGCACATTTCACTGCCAGTCATACACAGAGACTAAATTATACCGAGTCTGCTATTTTCCTTTCTTTGGTTATGTTCCTTGCTTCCAATGGATCTTACTATTCAGAACTTTTTAATCTGATTTTTTTGTACTTTTATGTACTTTATGAGTATTAAACTCTTTTGTATACGGTGTATATCTGCTATAGAAATTCTAATGTTTTTAAACCGAGTCTGTTTTTTTTTTCGTTTCTTTGGTGTATTCCTTGCTTCCAAAGAATCTAATCATAAAGAAGTTATTTATCTTCACTGCAGCTGGTGTGTCAACTGGCAGCCTTAAAAAGTCTCCCCGTTCATCATCAGAGTGCAGATTATATATTTTCTGGTCATTTGGGGTCGTAGAGTTTAGTGAGAGTCATTCTAAAAACAGCGTTCTGCTGAAGCCGGTGCTACTGAGGGGCGTGGCCCGTGTTGCACATTGCACTGCTAGTCACGCACAAACTCAATTAAACCTTGTCTGCTATTTTCGTTTCTTTGGTGTGTTCCTTACTTCCACGGATCATACTATTCAGAACTTATGAATCAGATTTTATGTACTTTTATGTGAATCATGTGATTATTAAACTTTTATTTACCGTGTATATCCTTTTTGAAAATTAACGAGGTAAGTAACACCATTTCTTATGCATGCGAACACCCACCAACGATTAGGGTTAACAGTGGATTTACGAATGCGCCAAGCTGTTCCGTACGCGCACACCCTTCAATAAAGCTGCGCTGCTTATTGTATTATACTGTAAAAATAGCGCTTAGCTATAAAACACAAGTGGTTACATGTTCAGGTTTAAACATTTTTAGGAATGTGTCATATAGCTAAACATTTACGCCTTTTCTATTATTTTCCCGGACAAAGTCTGCTAAACACGTTTTATTCTGTTACGCGTGTCGGATGAATCCATTATCTCTTTTCCCCGTTGAAGAACGAAAAAAAAAAAAAAAAAAAAAAAAAAAAAGAGACGAAAATGTTGACAGAGGAAATTTTCAAAATTAAAGGTAAATATTACCAGTTTTGTACATGTTTAATTTCTAAATATAAACTTAACCATGTTGCAAATTGAACATGTTACGATTTAAACACATAAAAACTCGGACTACATTTTTTGCATTGATTCCAAACACATTTTTTACAATGTACAGGGTGTTAAGAAAGTTCGTAGACATTATTTAAACTTATAATGAAATCTTAATAATGTTGTGATTTTGGCAAAACTTTGTCAACTGTGATGTAGGAAGCACCACCAAAGATATGCAACATATAAATTCTTTTTTTGATGTTAAAATGACGAGAAAATCTGAATTGCCACTGACACGCCCTCTACAGGGCTGGCATTGGTGAAGGCAAAATTTTGATTTGCATTAGAGTTCGGCATCTTAAGAGCTTGGTTTTTCGAAACTAATAGAAATATCTAAGATGTAAAAGTACTGGTATTGCCGGGAATATTTTCGTGATTTTTATCATTTAGTTTTTATAATTTTCCGACGGTTTACTACGGAATTTCTGATTAAATCGAAAGGGTATACCATTCTCAATTGAAACTTTAAATTTTAGGGGGTAGGGATAGAATCTTCATCAGTATTTGTAAAGAAAGAGGCATTTTGCAGATTTCTTTCCGTCTCTTGTTATTAGATTTGTTCTCACATCGAGCACAAACATTTGATCTGATTTTTCTTTTCATATTTTTTTTGCAAAATCACTCTTAACAAATTACTCTTTAGATTTAACTTCAGAATCATTTTGCATTAAATTTTGCACGTAAACCTTAACGTTTTGAAACAAACTAGGTAAGAATATGACATTGTTTAGAAAACTCTTGAAATATTTTATACTGGAGTAAAACCATCTGTAATTAAAAAAATTCTAGTCATTTAGATGCATTATTGTAATAAAAATGCTATTTTATCAACAAATTTGCATAATTTGACTTTTTGGTGGTAAAATTTCAAGTATATGATAATTTACAGATACACCACAAATATTCCGAAAGTTTATTCTTGTCTCCCTTATCTCTAAGACCCACTCCATGATATAAATGATTTTATGTCAACTTTTGATTTCAAGTTTTTTTTCAGATGTTAATTCATTACCCCCTCCCCCTTTGCAAAATATTAATGCCTCATCTGCTTTTTCATGTCAGTGAATCAGCTGTCACAATGTGCATGTTGTCTATGATTCCTTACAAACTGTAACTAATAAAATACTGTTTGGCTTAGTCTCTATCATTTAAGATAGTTCTAAAATGATGAATCACTGAGGGATAAGAATAACGGAGTGGCTAGTGACAGACGACTGTCAGTAGCCAATATTCGAAGAATTTGCTAGTGACAGACGTCTGTCACTAGCCAGTTTTCGTTTAATTTGCTAGTGACAGACGTCTGTTTATTAGCAAAACTCAATAAATTTGCTAGTTCCTGGCTTGTTTCAAATCAAATGACTGTATTCATACCATTTTCCCCTCATTTGTGAATGTAGTTCCTACGTGCTTGTATACGCATATACATGTATCTGTATGGCCCATGTTCCTTCTTTCGAATGTGTTCTTCGCTCTTGAAGGAACTCTTTAACATTTTGATTTGACGTCACCGCAGCTAGTGTTGCACCATGTGGCGGTCGTAAAACCCCCTCGTACATCACTCATTGTGTAGATTCATTTTTGTCCTCTGAGATCATGGAAAATATTCTGAGAGGTCGAAGCATTTTGGATGGTTTTGATTTTGATTCTAAATTGTCACTCTTTAATCATTTAGACCCTTTTTGATACTAAATAGTCATTGAATCGACTGCCTTATTAAATTGAAGAAGTTACAGTATGCTTTTCTCTGGCTTTCGTCATCAGATTTTGTAAGGGTCACTGATGAGCTTGTGTAGCCGAAACTTCGAAGTACGCATCTCACCCTCCCCCGCCCATGTTCCTTTGTTTCTTCTTTTGAATGTGTTCTCTGCTCTTGAAGGAAGTCTTCAAGATTTTTGTTTTGACGGAGTCAAGTGGTGGTAGGAAAACTGGAGATTTGTTTTTGTCACGATGTTTGTAAACTGGACAGTTTTGTGAATCTGACTTCAAATTTTCAGAACAATCTGTTATCCTGCTATTTTAAGATATGAGTCCCGACTATACCCGTGTTAGAACAAGGACAAGACTATGCGATATTCCTCTAGGGATGAAGCATTGTGTAACATCAGACGTTGTCCACAACAATATTGTATTGTGTTTTACGATTGTCCGTATATCGGCGATCCACATATTATTTTTCGGTCTTTTCAACTGTGATCAGTAGACTAGTTCGGATCAATGATAATGTGGGTGAAATAATTCATATGTTAAACAAAAGTCACGACCTATATCAGCCTCAAACCCACGCCTTCTGGACCCCTGAGCGATGTTCCTTCGGCCAACTTGAACGAGGTTGAAACCTAGGTGGCTCATGATAATCATAACTTCTCTAAACTGAAACTTCAAATATTTGCTAAATTTACAGATGTCTGTCACTAGCAAATTCAACGTATATTGGCTGGTGCCAGACGTCTGTCAGTAGCAAATTTAGCGATAACTGGCTAGTGACAGACGACTGGCAGCAGCAAATTTAACGAACATTGGCTAGTGACAGACGTCTGTCACTATCTTCTTCCTAAGAATAAATAACAGTTTAATATGCCACACCTTTATGCGTAAAATCCATGATATATAGCAGGCCATTTTGACACCTTGGGTATGAACTGCTAATTCTATTACGGTAAAGTGCCACTGTTAAGGTTGTAACATTGTGGGTCTTTTGATACTGAATAGTTCTTGAAACCTGTAAAGTTAAAGGATTTAATCAATGAAACTTCTGAAGTTATAAGCAATATTGTAATGTCTTCGAACTTTCTTAACACCCTGAACATGTAAAGGAGAATAGTTTTCAGAAGCAGCCCAAAATTCGATTTTTTGTCATTTGTTATAAATGTATAGCCACAAGAATTATTCAGGTATTATGTTTGTGGCGTTTCTGTCGTTTTCGAAATAAGCAACCCCTTGTCACCAGAACGTATTAAACAGACTTATGCAACAGAAATTTGAAAATTAGATAACTTCGGAAGAAAAAGCACCTGGGAATTTTTTTTAAAACTTTCTGGAGAGAAAAACATAGGAAACACTGGACACTAAAGTCATGCACAAGAAAGAAGTTTAATAGCAAAGTATAAAATACTAAGCATTGTCTTTCCGTTTGTCATAAAATAGAAAGCTTAATAGTTACTCTTGCTGCTCTTGCACCCGGTAATTTCTTTACATAGAAATAAACCCTGATCAATCGCAGAAATGCTGTTGTAATATGGACTATAGACTTTGGTCAGTCCAAACTGTTAGAAATTCACACAAAGCCCACTTGCTTCTCTGATAGGTTTATACCTGCATCCAGCAACGAAAGTTCAGACAGAGCTATTGTTGTCACCCTGGCGTCGGCGCCCGCGTCAGTGTCCGCGTCGGCGTCCGGATTGGATGTTTTGGTTAAAGTTTTTTAATGTAAACAATATTTTATTCAACATACTGATACATAATCATGAATTTACAAAGACAATTTACATACACAAATATATATACCAGATATTTGAAAGGGATACAGAAGTAAGTCAGTGACTTTTTTAAATCTGTTTCCCGTGAAGATGTCATAAAACACATTTAAATATCAGAAACTTTCGAAGTTGAACATAAGTACTTACATGTATATAAATATATGTAAACAGTATGTTACCCACTGATCACACAACGCTGAACCAGCCCTTATTCAACGTCATGATTCAGAGCCGTCTCAGCCCTGTGTGGCTGCTGGGTCAACTATTGAGCTAAGGATTAATGGAAATGATTTTTAAACAGAATACATATTATTGATACAAGTACAGACAATAAGGAGCTGATATTGTTAAATAGAAAAGAGGAAAAGAGAAAGGAGAAGAAGAGAACTTATTCATGGAAGTTTTTTAAAGACCTATATCTCCTCAACCCATGGATGGATTCTTTTAATACTTGCACTGTAGTTAGGTATCAGTCCAACGGTTTAACAGGGTACCATCACTACCCCTCTTTGTGACCTTGATGTCAAGGTCATGGACTTAGAAAATTGGAAGTTTTTTTAACGATGTCTTGGTTAAAGTTTTATACAGCCCAATATCTCCTTAACCCATGGATGGATCCCTTTGATACTTACTCTGTAGTTAGATATTGGTCTAAAGTTTTCCAAGGTACTACCCCCACTCCCCTCAGTGACCTTGATGTCATGGTCATGGACTTAGAAAATTGTCTTTTTTATTGATTGGATGTTTTGGTTAAAGTTTTTTAAAGACACATATCTCCTGAACTCATACATGAATTCTTTTTATACTTGCACTGTAGTTAGATATTGGTCTAAAATTTTACAGAGTACTACCCCAACCCCACTCAGTGACCTTTATGTCAAGGTCAGGCACTTAGGAAATTTGGTCTTTATTAAAGTTTTCTAATTGCATACTGATTCATAATGCTTGGCAGAGATTTAGTTTACACTTGAACTGATGTTAGACACTTTTTTTGAGTTTTTACAAAACGCTATATACTTACCCCACTACTCCACTGGATGACCTTGATGTCAAGGTCATTGACTTTGAATTTTGGTTTAAGTTTCATATTTATGAAGACATAATTTCACAGTGCCACGATGGACTCAGTTGATACTTATACTTGGACTGATGTTAGATAATGGTTCGATACATCCTAGCCCCCCCCCCCTTTACCCCCACCCCCTACCCCCTAAGTTCTTTGACCTCAAGCTCGTCGACTTTGAAATTTCATGTGGATTTTTTTTAATTTAATTTTATTTCAAGACTTATTTCTGAGAAAGCTTTTGTTTATAAATGTGTTGTCATTATGGACATGCTTGCCTGAAGTTTTATGCACAGTCCACACCGCCATAGCGACTGTGTGATGGACAAGCACCTATTCAGGCGAGCTATGCTGTCAGGCGACAGCTCTTGTTCGTAATAACTACGACAGAAAAAAATATTGACAGAATAAAATGAAAATACTGTAGATCAGTATCTTAATCGTTTTTTTTATTGTAAAGTATATGCCTAATTAGTTTAAACAATATTTTATTCGCATAAATTACATACAAACAGCAATTGTACTGTTACAAACATCAAGTAATAATATGCAAATGGGATTCAGAAAAAAAGTCAACAGACTTATCTAAATCTATATCCCAAGATGCCAACATAATATAATTACTGTATAAGTGATTTGAATGGAACTAAGCACTGTTAATAATCGTATAAGGAAAGGCATTTGGACATTGCAGACTTTCTTAATAGAAAATTCTTCACGGGGAGTGGGCGGTGGTACATGTAAGCGCATAAACTATTACAATAATGTAAGACATGGATTGCTATTGGAAATGCAAATTGTTGAACTTTATATTTCTCGCCTAAGTTCCTAACAGTGTTACCATAAGTTAACAAGACAAATTAAATTTGCCAGTCTGCTGCTGCATTCCCCTCTCTGTTATTGTTTTTTTTTAGCTCACCTGAGCCAGCGGCTCCGGGGGAGCTTATAGGATGGTAAGGCTCCGGCGTCCGTCGTCCGTCGTCCGTCCGTCGTCCGTCGTCCGTCGTCCGTCCGTCCGTCCACAATTTCAAACGACTTCTCCTCTGAAACCGCTGGGCCAATTGTAACCAAATTTCATATATAGCCTCCTGGGACCTTAGGAACGAAAAGTTGTTCAAACGGTCCTGGTCACATGACCAACATGGCCGCCACGCCCATATATGGTAAAAACCTTTAAAAATCTTCTTCTCCAGAACCAATAGGCCGATGGCCTTGAAACTTGGTATGTAGCATCGGGTACGCGAGTACTACCAAGATGTTCAAATTATGACCTTGGGTTGACCTTGACCTTTTTTACGGCAAGGTCAAATTTGCTTCCTTGTGCTTTTATATTGCAAAATGCTAGAACATAAGATATCTTGGAAACTGTTGCAGATTTTGGGCTAAAAACCAGTATCTACAGTCATCTTAATGAGTACATGAAGATTTATGACTTTAAGAGGTCAAGGTCATTCTTTGACCTTTGACCCAGAACTCTCATATTTTGACAATTTCGAACAATCTCCTCAACAGCCACTGAGCCAATTGAAACCAAATTTCATATAGAGCCTCCAGGGGTTGAGGGAACAAAAATTTATTCATACTGTCCAGGTCACATGACCAACATGGCGGCCACGCCCATATATGGTAAAAACCTTTAAAAATCTTCTTCTCCAGAACCAATTGAACGATGGCCTTGAAACTTGGTATGTAGCATTGGGTACTCGAGTACTACCAAGATTGATCAAATTATGACCTTGGGTTGACCTTGACCATTTTACTGCAAGGTCAAATATGGGAAAATGCTAGAACATATGATTTCATGGAAAGTTTTGAAGAGTAAGGCCTAAAATTGGTAAATGCAGTTGAGTACCTGAAGATTTATGAGTGTAAGAGGTCAAGGTCATTCTTTGACCTTTGACCCAGAACTCTCATATTTTGACATTTTCAAACAATCTTCTCCAAAGCCACTTGGCAAATTGTAACCAAATTTCATATAGAGCCTCCAGGGGTTGAGGGAATGAAATTTTGTTCAAAAGGTTCAGGTCACATGACCAACATGGCCGCCACGCCCATATATGATAAAAACTTTTAAACATCTTCTTCTCCAGAACTAGTTGACCGATGGCCTTGAAACTTGGTATGAAGCATTGGGTATTCCAGTTCTATCAAGAGTGTTCAAAATGATAACCTTGGGTTGACCTTGACCATTTTACGGCAAGGTCAAATAAGGGAAAATGCTAGAACATAAGATTTCATTGAAAGTTTTGAAGATTTAGGCCTAAAAATTGGAAAATGCAGTCATCTTAATGAGTACATCAAGATTCATAAGTACAAGAGGTCATTGTCATTTTTTGACCTTTGACCCTGAATTCTCATAGTTTGACAATTTCAAACTTCTTTTTAAAAGACAATTGTAACCAAATATTTAGAGTCTTCAGGGGTTGAGGAAAAGAAATTCTTCAAATGGTCTGGGTCACATGACCAACATGGCCGCCATGACCATATATGATAAAAACCTTTAAAAATCTTCTTCTCCAGAACCAGTTGACCGATGGCCTTGAAACTTGGTATGTAGCAGTGGGTACTCCAGTATTATCAAGAGTGTTCAAATTATGACCTTTGCTTGACCTTGACCTTTTTATGGCAAGGTCAAATATGGCAAAATGCTACAACATAAGCTTTCATGGGAATTTTTGAAGATTTTGGCCTAAAAATTGGTATATACAGTCATCTTAATGAGGTCATGAAGAATTATGAGTACAAGAGGTCAAGGTCATTCTTTGAACTTTGACCCAGATCTCTCATATTTTTACATTTTCAAACATTTCCTCAAAAGCCAAAGGGCCAATTGTAGTCACATTTCATAAAGAGCCTCCAGGGGTTGAGGGAACAAAAATGTGTTCAAATGGTCCAGTTCACATGACCAACATGGCTGACATACCCATTTATGGTATAAACATTTAATATTTTTCTTCTCCAGAACCAATATGCCTATGGCCTTGAAGCTTGGTAAGTAGCATGGAGTACTAGAGTACTTCCAAGACTGTTCAAATGATGACCTTGGGTTCAACTTGACCTTTTTTGCAGCATGGTCAAATATGGGAAAATGCTAGAACATAAGATTTCATGGAAAGTTTTGAAGATTTTGGTCTAAAAAATGGTATATATAGTTGTCTTAATGGGTATTAGCACATGAAGATTTTTGAGTACAAGAGGTCATGGTCAGTCTTTGACTTTTGACCCTAGACTCGTATTTTGACAATTTCAGACATAAGAAAAAGCCACTTTGCCAATTGCTCAGGTGAGCGGATCAGGGCCTCATGGCCCTCTTGTTCATCTATGTTTACCTGTTTTCTTTTTCTTCTTTTTTCTTTCTCTTACAAAGATCTTTTCATCTATGTTACACTTCTATTATCAAAACGTTAAAGCTCAGTTAATGTTTATATGACCTTTTCAGAGTGACACAATTAATTTGGTTAACAAACCAAACACCCATCCTTATACAGCTTTTATTACAGATGAAACATCTGCTTATTTTGATGTGTTCACAATACTTACCACTAATACATTAACAGAGCTTCTACTTTTTTTTTCATGTATTTTATATATTTTCTTTCTCTCTCTTTATCTTTCTTTACTACTTTTGAATCTACATGTACTTACTTGAGCATCTACCACTGTACAGAACTACTATTCTGGAGTATTTCTTGAGCATATTTGTTTTCAAATTAGAAGATGTCTTTCGCCTTTTGTTAACAAACTATATTTGTTAAGGAAAAAAACTAAATAAGTATTATTGCTTTCGTTCTGATCCTTAAGCTTGTATTGACGACATGTTGTACTTTGTCATGTTGATGAAATAAAATATGTTTATCTCCTGAACTCATACATGAATTCTTTTTATACTTGCACTGTAGTTAGATATTGGTCTAAAATTTTACAGAGTACTACCCCAACCCCACTCAGTGACCTTTATGTCAAGGTCAGGCACTTAGGAAATTTGGTCTTTATTAAAGTTTTCTAATTGCATACTGATTCATAATGCTTGGCAGAGATTTAGTTTACACTTGAACTGATGTTAGACACTTTTTTTGAGTTTTTACAAAACGCTATATACTTACCCCACTACTCCACTGGATGACCTTGATGTCAAGGTCATTGACTTTGAATTTTGGTTTAAGTTTCATATTTATGAAGACATAATTTCACAGTGCCACGATGAACTCAGTTGATACTTATACTTGGACTGATGTTAGATAATGGTTCGATACATCCTAGCCCCCCCCCCCCTTTACCCCCACCCCCTACCCCCTAAGTTCTTTGACCTCAAGCTCGTCGACTTTGAAATTTCATGTGGATTTTTTTTTAATTTAATTTTATTTCAAGACTTATTTCTGAGAAAGCTTTTGTTTATAAATGTGTTGTCATTATGGACATGCTTGCCTGAAGTTTTATGCACAGTCCACACCGCCATAGCGACTGTGTGATGGACAAGCACCTATTCAGGCGAGCTATGCTGTCAGGCGACAGCTCTTGTTCGTAATAACTACGACAGAAAAAAATATTGACAGAATAAAATGAAAATACTGTAGATCAGTATCTTAATCGTTTTTTTTATTGTAAAGTATATGCCTAATTAGTTTAAACAATATTTTATTCGCATAAATTACATACAAACAGCAATTGTACTGTTACAAACATCAAGTAATAATATGCAAATGGGATTCAGAAAAAAAGTCAACAGACTTATCTAAATCTATATCCCAAGATGCCAACATAATATAATTACTGTATAAGTGATTTGAATGGAACTAAGCACTGTTAATAATCGTATAAGGAAAGGCATTTGGACATTGCAGACTTTCTTAATAGAAAATTCTTCACGGGGAGTGGGCGATGGTACATGTAAGCGCATAAACTATTACAATAATGTAAGACATGGATTGCTATTGGAAATGCAAATTGTTGAACTTTATATTTCTCGCCTAAGTTCCTAACAGTGTTACCATAAGTTAACAAGACAAATTAAATTTGCCAGTCTGCTGCTGCATTCCCCTCTCTGTTATTGTTTTTTTTTTCATCTATGTTTACCTGTTTTCTTTTTCTTCTTTTTTCTTTCTCTTACAAAGATCTTTTCATCTATGTTACACTTCTATTATCAAAACGTTAAAGCTCAGTTAATGTTTATATGACCTTTTCAGAGTGACACAATTAATTTGGTTAACAAACCAAACACCCATCCTTATACAGCTTTTATTACAGATGAAACATCTGCTTATTTTGATGTGTTCACAATACTTACCACTAATACATTAACAGAGCTTCTACTTTTTTTTTTCATGTATTTTATATATTTTCTTTCTCTCTCTTTATCTTTCTTTACTACTCTTGAATCTACATGTACTTACTTGAGCATCTACCACTGTACAGAACTACTATTCTGGAGTATTTCTTGAGCATATTTGTTTTCAAATTAGAAGATGTCTTTCGCCTTTTAGTTAACAAACTATATTTGTTAAGGAAAAGAACTAAATAAGTATTATTGCTTTCGTTCTGATCCTTAAGCTTGTATTGACGACATGTTGTACTTTGTCATGTTGATGAAATAAAATATGTTTAAACTAACAGTGTTACTACGTTACTTAACTTAAACGTTGATGGTTGAAGATATAAGTAAGATTCTTAGATAAGCAGACGATAAACAGGAAAAACTAGACCGCTTCTAGAAGACAATGACGGTTTGCGTGTTTCGTCAATACGTTGAATATGATTTATCTACTTACTGAATCTGAAATCGCTTAGATTTTACGATAAAATTCTGAACATTTAAAAATATTTGCTTGTTTTGTTCATACGACAGTCCATTATTCCCATACAACAGTACGTTAAGAGTTGGTTCACACATTTCAGACACAGCATCAATCAGTTCTTGTTTTATATCAAGATACCGAGTACAAGCAAAAAAGTAATATTTGGTGTCCTCATTCACCCCACAAATGCATGACGGACTGTCAACTATATTTTTAGAAAACTATTTAAGGAGCTGCAGTTTTTCGAAGCCTCGAGTGATAAATCTGCCGAAGGCGGTTGTCCACGTTAAAAAAAGACGGCGGCTGCGTTAGATTCGCGTTCAACTGATATTTAAATGAGTTTATAGTAGTAGAGTAAACCCCCCAGTAGTTATTACTGACCGTCCCAAGGCGGTACTTTCGTTGCGGTTGCATTTGTTTTATGTTCGGTGCTGTTTAATTTATTGTGTTCTTATTTTAACGCTTCTATAATAAAAATAGAAAATAGGTAAAAATAATTGTTAAATGCTTTTTGTATAATTCATTTAGTCTGTTGTAACCCTTTATTTAGTTCAATAAAGATAGCTGAGTGGCCACCTATTTGGGAAAGAGCTGCTGACTCGGCTTATCACTTGTAATTTATTGTTTGTTGGGATGTCTTTGTTAATCTTTCCCTTTGATGTTGGGGATAGGGTTTGGGATCTGATTCAGTTAGTTCCTGAAGTGTAGTTACTATTAAAATTTGCGAATAACTGGAGATAGTTCATTCCACTCGCGTATTACTGATGGCAAGAAGGAGTTGAAATACTGCTGTGTATTAGAATGGATAGTTTGCAAATCAGCAGCATTACGAAGACTGCATGACGATACGATGGGGGGACGAGCGAACATAAATAATCTGGACATAATCCATTTTTCATTTTATAAAAAAGAATAAGTTTGTGTTTACGTCTTCTTGAGGCCAGAGGTTCCCATTTAATTTCACTGAGTAGAGAATTGATCGAAACCAGCTTTATCGCTCATGTAGCTATGCGCGCGGCTTCATATTGTATTTTTTCAAGTTCATTAGATTCGTACATAGTACAATTATTCAAGACTAATCTCCATACTCGAGCAATGGTCGGATAAAAGAAAAATATATAATTTGAAGGAATTTTCTATCTAACTGGAATTTGAGTTTGCGCATAACGTTTATCCTTGTCCAAGCTTTAGCTTTTATATGTTTAAAATGGTCATGCCAAGTGCACTCACTTTTAAATACAAGACCCAAATGTTTATGAATATTTACTTCAGTAATTGGTTGATTATTCATACAGACAAGAGGATGATAGAGTCTGTTGAGCTTTCTTGAAAATAATAATGATTCAGATTTATTAGGATTGAAGGTAACAAGCCAGTTTGTGACCCACGTATATACTTTCGAAATATCAGAATTGAGAAGTTGTGCTGTTTCCAGCGGATCATCGACTATAATATATAAACTGGTGTCATCTGCAAAAAGTCTTATAGAACAATTAATATTTTCAACAATATCATTTATATATAAAAGAAAAAGTAACGGATCAAGTATAGAACCTTGAGGAACACCAGCTTCAGAGTGGACAGGTCAGAAGTTGCAACAGGGAATACAACCTGCTGTTTTCCATTACTCAAATAATCAGTAAACCATTGTAATAGAGATCCAGATATGCCTACAGTACGAAGTTTGAAAAGCAGCCCATCATGCCACACTCTATCAAAGGTTTTACTTACATCAAAGAATATAGCTCGTACTTCTTTACCATCGTCAAGTGCTTTGCAGAAGGTATTATAGATATCTACAAGTTGGTTTACAGTAGAGTCTCCCGGCACAAAGCCAGACTGAAGTGTAGACAAAACTTCGCGTTCATGAAAAAAAATTATAGACGTATTTGTGTATAAACTTTTCAAGAACTTTACCAATAGTACTGAGGAGAGAAATGGGTCTATAATTTGATACATTTGACGGGTTGTCTTTTTTCAGAATGGGGGTTACATTTGCTAATTTCCAAATGCTAGGTATTTTACCACTGGCATGAGAAAAATTAAAAAGTTCACATAACGGAAATGATAACGGATGGGACAGTCCTTTCAGCAGCCTATTATAAATATGATCTGGTCCAGCAGCTTTACCAACTTGGAGAGAGTTAAGAATAGATTCTACTTCGTGGGGTATTAACGTGATAGATTCAAGAGTCGAATCAACCCGAGGGATGAACTGGGGCAAAAACGCATTACTATGATCAAGTATTGTTTGTTCAGTAAAAAAATTATTCAGTAGATTAGCTTTGTCTTTATCGTCTAAGTAAATGTTTCCATCAACGTTAAGTGGTGCTACTGAGGATGTTCTAGTGGGTTTGATAAAACCCTTTAGCGTCCTCCACCAGTCTTTAGGTCCGGTACTACTGCTTTTTAATTTATCTGATAACTTGTCAAGTTGTAGTTTTTTCGATTTGCGAATTTCACCAGTAACCTTATTTCGAATCTGCTTGTAAGTCATTCAAATTATTGGTCTTTTTAAATTTATCAAATAAACGTTTCCGTTTCCTCATAAGTTTCTTTATTATATTATCCAGCCATGGTGGGTCTGATTGTCTTACCTTAAAAATTTCATTGGGTATATGCCTACGGGCGAGTTCTGTTATGCGATTTGTTACATTATTTGCATAAGTATCAATATCATTATCCTTCAGGATATTCCAGTTTGTGTCTGCAACTTCTCGGGAGAAAGACTGATAATCTCCCCTATCATATAACCAAATATTCCTGATAAATATTGAAGAGACATTCTTCATAAATTTAAAAACACAAAAAATTGGACAATGGTATCTGATGTTTTGTTCTAAACAAGGTTCACCGTCACCACTTATAAGTGTACTATTTATATTAGAAGTTAGGAACAAATCTATCAGAGAAGAGGAATGTTCTGTAAAATGAGTCGGTTCCTATATTAAGCTTTTCAAGCCAAAATATTGACAAATATCAATTTTCCTGAAGCTGTTTTGTTTTAAAAGGTCCAAGTTGAAGTCCCCTGTAATTAGAACTTCTTTAATATTTGTATCATATGCCAAACCAATTGAATTTTCGATTTCTAATAAAATGTCACTAGTGGAATTGGGTGGCCTGTAGAAGGTACCAATAAGAATTTTTCTTTGGTGAACCATTACCTCTAGCAACATGCATTCGACGTTTCGTATTTCCAAATCATTTCGACATTTAACGTACAAATTTTTGTCAGCGTAAACACAGACTCCACCATGGCTGTCGCCGAGTCGAGCACGTCTAAATAAATTAAAACCATTAATTTCAATTTGCTGATCTAAGGTTCTACCATCAAGCAAAGTTTCAGTAAAACAAAGTATGTTAAAATTGCGAAATTCCGATTCTAATATATCAGTTTTGTTTAATATACTCTGAACATTGTCATGTAAAACAGAAAAATTATTTACAATTTCCGACTGGTTAAAAGACAATGAAGTTCCTTCAGATGAGGAAGAAGTATCTAAATCTGGTCCGGGGTTTATTTCAACATCGCCACATCTTAAGATCAATAGCGATAAAATAATTTTAGCTCAAAGGCAGTAAGATAATTCAAACCTTTGACTTTGGCTTGGCGATAATAATGCAGACCAATTTGAAGCCTGTAACTACTAATCTCATCTATCATTATGTTATACTATCCACAAGGGATCGTAGTAGTTTCTGGGCTTCAAAGAAAAGTCTGCAAGAAGATATACAACAGGCATATTGAAAGTCAATCCTCAAAGTTAGATAAGTAAACTGACGCAAGACAATGCGCCCGCCGTCCGAAAAGTCCCCGTGGAGATGAACAATGCACCAAATGTTAAAAACGATTATATGAAACATTGTTGTGAAAATTCATAAACACATGGGGGAAGAAGAATAGTCACTTTGCTATCCTTATATACTACCACTGACGCTGTATGGGGCCCGGGCTCGATACGAGACGGGATTCACTCCTCACCAGATTAGCAACAGACTATTAAAACATCACACGTGACGCCATATAATTATTAAGAAGTTGCCAACAAACCAAAACTTAAAGCTTATCGAAAAAATGTCCCGCCATTTAAAAGTGTACTCTAGGCTACCAACAGACTATTAAGAAGTCACTATTACCATATAAATATTTAGCGATTACCATGATTGAAAAAATAATAATAATTATGCATGTACAAGTAGTCACATGTCACGCCATGTAAGTGTTTAAAGAAGAACAGGAAAATATCCGCCACCATATCATTAAATTACAGCAGCTCAATACCGTCAAAAGTTTCACACTCACTGGACAAGCGCATCTCAAGCTTCATGTCTTGATACAAATGAAAAACCTCTCTCTCTCTCTCTCTCTCTCTCTCTCTGAATATATGTACCCTTACACATTCTGATTGCAGATTTTGTGTGATGTTTAACGAACTAAAGTATAATATTATAATTTAATAAAAAGATCACGCTGCTAAAACATTGTATTACATATACTTTAATACATATATATTTATTAATATAATTATGCTCAACAAGATAATACATGTATTCAGTCATCAGTGAAAAGTTGAATCTGGTCAATTCTGTAAATGATGCCGATGCAACACTGGCATTTAGTCGGAGGATTCGGTTTTAAGAAAAAATGATAAAGTAAAAAAAAGGGGATATAAATAAATAAAGAAAGAGAAATGAATAAAACAGAGGAAGCCATACGTTTGTGTAAACGGATAATTAGCCGCACTCGGCGCACAAATAGGTTTTAGATACAGTTTTATTTTAAATTGTCACCACAGGACACCAGTGGCGTTTTGAACTATGATAAGACGTCCTTGATCAAAGTAGCCACTGAAGACAGCAAAGATACTATTATACAACAGAAAAAATATTTAAAGTCAGAAAATTAACATAGGCTACAGATGCGGATAATTTTTATTGAGTATCTATGATAAAAAGTATATATTGTATTTTGTGAATGCCAGATCTAACAAGTTAAGAACAGTTTAATGCTAGCAATAATTCAATGATAAAATTGAATTTTGCATTTCATCTCGTAAGTGTAAGCTTTTAGCTATATCCTAAAACAAGTAAATGCCACCTATTTAAAACAGTTTATAAAATTCTATAATACAGCCAAGCCAACAGTACTTTTTGAAAGTTACATGAAGTTCAAAAGCTTGAACTTTTGAAATAAAGAAAGAAAGAAAAGAAAAAGATATGTATCTGAGTCATACATCAACGATTCACTGCCGTTTATTCAGTCATTCATTCATTTAATGGTTTGTTTGTCAGTTCGTTCATTCGTTGTATTTTCCATTTCCATTTTTTACAAGCTACATTATCCAGACTTTTATAAATTTGCACTATGAACATGTGTGATAGAAAGGAAAATAAGTGTATAAATTTTGAAGCATCTTAGCATGCAAATAAATTAATGAAATTCAATTTCATTTTAGAAAAAGTAAGCCTTACATAATATCTGTCTCAAACATTAAAATTTTGCTGTTTTAAATTAATATTTTACACAAACAATCATGCGCATCAGCTGTATACTATAATACTGTATCAATCATTCTGCCAACCATACATACTCGGGAAATCCCCAGGTGTCTTAACAGTGACATCACGCTTTTATCTCCTATATAACTATCTGATACTGCATAAATTATCCCATTTATTTTCCACTGAAAAGGTGTAGCGTTTCTCTTTCTCTTGACTGTACAATAATTGTGTCTTTGTCTATACCACGTATTTTGTCAACATTTAAGTCACGACACGAGAAAACAAATAAAGTGGATGTGTGCCCAGCGTAGACTAAGATCAGCCTGGGCATCCGCCCAGTCTGATCAGAGTCTTCGCTGGCCGCATAGAGGTAGCTTAGACTCTTAGCTACCCTTTAAGCGCAAAGCAAAGAAACTGATAAGACTGGGCGAATGTCCAGACTGATCTGAGTCTGCGCTTTACGCATAACCACTTTGTTGGATTTTTCGTGTCGCGGCTCATTTAATTATCTGCTACACTTGACGCATAGGCTATTCCAAGGCAAATGACCGTCGAAAGGAGAGTCACAAGCAAAAAGAAGCATAGAAATAACATATCTAGTGCATCTACAACCGCTTTCCAATCGCAGCTGTCTTCATCCGCCGAACTACTTTCTTTCTCAGGTATCGAATTTATATAAACAGTTTCGAAGGAGTCATCATTGGTTTCCTTGTTTACGGACTCATTACTTTCAATAGTTACAACTTTAGTCGCTTTACCTGAGCAAGGCTTGCAGTTTGTTATACCCACTAACCACACAAAAATTCGCGGAACGCGAATCTTTCCGAAATGACTCATTCGGATCAGTAACATTGCAACTAGAGTCATCATTGTGCTCTGAACAGTTTGAATGATAAGATAGATTGAAAACAGTGATATCGTGTCGGAGTTCTCAGGTAAAGAGTTGGACACAATCGTGAGAAAAACGGCGAAAGCCAGAAAAACAGTAATGGCGTAGCTTGCTTTCTCTCCAGAATCGCAGGGTAGCACAAACACAACGACATTCAGTAATGACAGCATAATAATTGGTACAATTACTGTTAGGATTGTGAAGCGGGATTTTCGTCTCATTTTGAGTGAAAATATTACGGCCGCTTCAGTGTTGTCCCATTCAACCGTTCCAGTGCTGTTGATAATTTCCCACTGTGGACTGGTCTGGTATTCATAAAGATCTATACCGGCTGTACCTAGTTGCATGCTAACCTGCAAAGACAAGAAAACCGACAGGATAATTTTCATAACATTGTCGGAAAATGTCGGCACTTTCTGCACTAACCTGTCGCATTTCTCGCAAGTAAAGCTGGGACATTCCATTCGGATATGTTCGGCAGCTAAACGACTGATGAGATATCGTTCACCGCTCGTGAGAATGAATTTTCTTTCATTCCAGCTCTTCTGCATTTAGATCAACTATGGCAAAATGCGAGTTTTGTTTCTTTAAGTTGTTCCGACCACTAAATAATATTGTTCGCACAACTTATTATCTTGTTCGCACAAGTTAGCCAGTGAACTTGTGCTTTTACCTGTGACGTCGCTTATTTGAAACGTCGCGTGATCAAGTGGAGTTCATCGGTGTATGAAGCATGGGAAGTCGGTAGTAAGTAAATATTCCGTTTGTTTATTATCTAGTAATACTATTTTTCATGAATACTTATTATTTTAAGCAGGCTTTCATATGTTAGTTAACTGTCTGAAAATCAAGTATCATCGTCAGCATAGATTTATATAAAATCAGCCGACAATCGATATAGAGGGAAGTAAATCTAGTGGTTCTGTTGAAGAGGCGATATTTGCCGTTATCGTGAGTTATCTTGTAGTACCAAACATAGAGAGATAAATGAAGCAACCGCAGACATCATATACGACAGGGATTCACTCGTGGCAGGCTTCCCCAACCGAGCCACTTCAACACTGTGGCCAAAGAATAATAGAATCAATGATGGGGTTGAGGCCGAGATAAGGAAATCTCAGGCTAGTTTTCAGATTATTGAGTCTTATGCGAGGCTTGCCGACTTAAATAATTTGAAAACGAACCTGAGATTTCCTTGTAGAGGCCTCAACCCCATCATTGATTATTTTTCTCAACCATAATATTTTACAGAACAGGAAATTGATTGAATACCTTAACTTCATGTTGAAGCCATTCCTATAAACTTTAAGCTAATTTTCTATTAATGGTTCTGACATGTGTTCACCTTGTGTATGCTATTTTTCATGACTGGCAGCTAATCAGAAGGGGGGGGGGGGGTATCAATAAGGTGGGTTTTCTGCATCTTACCAATGTTTTATTTTTTTAACTGATGGTATACTCCAATGTGTCTAGTTTATTGGACCATATGTGACTTTGGTCGGAAAGCCCTACTTACTGAGCTATGGGTCCACAGAAGTGGGTGGGGTAATCCAACATGGTTTTAGCCTGTCTTGTAAAAACAGTCTCATTTGGTAGAAGAGTACAGCAGACAGACAGGATTTGATAAAATGATTAACAGAACATCTAAACTATATTTCCATATCATTTTATTTGGTTTTATTTGAACATATGTTGTCAAAAAAGACTTCCTTTGACATTCAATATTTTTTTTGATATTTTTGTCCTCAATTTTCAATATTTCTTGGCCTTATGGTTAAATAAACAGACCAGTTGTCATCAAACTAATGTCAAGGAAGCACCCTGACCAGGACATTCGGATGATGTGACCAGAATTTCACAATGACCTAGTTTTCATGGTCGATTGAACACATAAACTTGCTCAGAAGATGTTTTTTTTCATTTAATTTTGACCTAGAATTACGAACCTTTGGCCAAATTACAATTTTAACTGCTATATTATGCCCTACACCCCCGTCACTAAAGGTGAAAGAATACATATTGGCTTCAGATCGGATCTCCTTGGCGTCTGCATCTGTGTCTGGGTCACATACTTTGACCTTGGAAACAAGGTCAAGGTCAGATTTTGATGACCTTGACCTTGTTTCCAAGGTCATAGAAGGACTTAATATGTGACACATACACAATTGCAGATGCCAACGAGATCCGCACTGAAGCCAATATGTATTCCCTCACCTTTAGTGGCGGGGGCGTGGGGCATAATATAGCAGTTAAAATAGTAATTTGACCAAAGGTTCGTAATTCTAGGTCAAAATAGAAAGAAAACCATCTTCCAAGCAAGTTTATGTGTTCAGTCGACCATGAAAACTATGCTATTGTGATATTCTGGTCACATCATCTGAATGTCCTTCTCAAGGTACTTCCTTGACATGAGTTTGATGATAACATGTCTGTTCATTTAACAATAAGGCCAAGAAATATTGAAAATTGATGTCAAAAATATCAACAAATGCTAAATTTCAAAGGAAGTCTTTTTTGACAACATATGTTCAAATTAGACCAATAAAATGATATGGAAATATTGTTTAGATATTCTGTTAATCATTTTATTAAATCCGGTCTGTCTGCTGTACTCTTCTACAAAATGAGAATGTTTTTACAAGACAGGCTAAAACCATGTTGGATTACCCCACCCACTTCTTTGGACCCATAGCTCAGTAACTAGGGCTTTCCGACCAAAGTCACATATGGTTCAATAAACTAGACACACTAGACTATAACATAAGTCAAAAAAATAAAACTTTGGTAGGATGCAGAAAACCCACCTTATTGATACCCCCCCCCCCCCTTTACAGTGACACCTCATGCACATCGTTGGCTGTTAATTTCATTTTGAATGCAATTTACATGACAGGTAGCAGCAAGTTGATACGTTGTATTTAACTGGGCTGGACTGTATAACAATGATTGGCATTTTGAGACAGCTTTCTGAGCCTAGGCTGAGATAGCAGACCGATATAGAAAAATCTCAGACACCACTAGAAAGGGATATTCTTGTCCAATGGGAAAAAAACAACAGAAACGCGTGTGAGAAAGATGTCAGATGCGACAACATGCAACAAGCCGAAATAATCCAAAAGAATAGAAGCCAGACTCCGTTAAGATTCATGTCACAACGACACACCGGTTTTAGCTTGAAATAGTTATTACAATTTTAGAATGATTACCTTTAATGTAGCTGGACTACCGATACCACTTCTGATAAGATTTATTTGTCTTTCTTTTTGCAAAGTATGTAAATATTTTTAGTTTTCTAAATCTATTACTGCCGAAAAAACTGTCAGCTTTAATTGAAAACCGTCGATTTTCTCTTCTTTACTTTCTTTGTGTAAACAACATGTAAGTTATGAACGAAAAATGATTCTGTCACGCGACCTCTGACGTAATTCTCCACAGCTCAATTTCTCTCTAGTGGTGAGCTCTCGTGGAGGTCTCGGCATTCCGCAGATCGGTAACACACTATTCAAATTGCAAAGCAGCATGACATCAGAAGCGTAGTCATTTTTGGCGCAAAAAATAATGAGAAGAAATAGCGCTAACCGATGTGTGAAGCAGACTCGAGGAATCCCTCGCAAAATGACTGAAATACTTTGAACCATATAATTTATGTATTTAACGAAACTTATAAATTTCCTTGTTTTAAATGTTTTCCGATTTAAAAAAATACCAAAAAAAAAAAAAAAACGGCAAAATTATAATGCATTCGAATCTCCAGGTACTGACGAAAACCCTTAAATGCAAAACTATAGGCACTGAAACACTGATTACTTGTTTGATGGTCACCCTCGGCGACAAATTCTCAGCATGCACGACTAAAAGATATTGTTTTTCACGTAATGAAAAATGAAGAAAAAGTTGTCCATACCTCAAACTTAGAGTAGCTCCAGGCGACAAACTCAAGCTTGCAAGTTTGAACATCGAATGGGAAGTTCGAGATGTCTATGGAACAGGATGACTCGAACATCTAAAACATTAAATTAAATTAATAATTTAAAAATGAAAAATTGGTTTAAAAAAGTCTTTGCTTTTATTTTGAGAAGACCCCTATGCGAGTTTTACTTGTGGTTGCAATAGAACTTTCCGAGCCACACCCAGAATGTCACTCAAAAGTCACCTGATAGTGTATAACTGACCAATGAAACGACAACTTTGCATGTGCCATAGTCCCACAAACGAAATCGCACGTGTAAACGTTTCACAATAAGTCCGTGATTTTACCTTACAGTTGATGAAGAGGTGCATACCTATGCTAGTATACAGGGCATATACTTGTAGCGGTATGCGGCGTCATGGTAACGCAACCGTGTCGACATGATAACGTCATAATAAAAGTACTGCCACTCACATATTTTTCTCATGAAGTCCCGATGAAGTTATTATAACCGACAGCTGCAAAAGTGTGGGCATCGGCGCTGAACTGATGAACCGATAAAGTAAAAAATATCTGATACTGAGATCGCTGATGAAACTACTTGGGTCAACTCGGGTAAATTTGGACAGAAGTAAATTCGGACAGTGACATTGTTTCCTTATACAAGGGTTGATCCAGAAGTAATGTCACTGTGTCCATTGCGCGCTAATTCATCGTAGCACAATTATAAAAATTATATCAAACTACACTGTAATTCAATTCCGATTAAAAAAATAAATATGAAGATGGAATCTTTTTCGGTTCCAATTATATAGACGTTCAAAGTACGCCACCGACGCCATCGCGCCACATGTTAAAATAACGTTTCCGTCCCAGTGGAAAGATGCAAATGTAACATGTATCCACAAAAAAGATGATCGGTCTTTGCCCTCAAACTATAGACCAATTTCACTTCTCTGTCAAGCTGGCAAAGTCATGGAACGATGTGTACACAAAGAATTATATAACTACATTAATACACATAACCTTTTAACTCCCTTTCAGTCTGGTTTCGTCCCTGGCGATTCCACAACCTTCCAACTTCTACATACTTACCATACTTTCTGTGAGGCTGTAGACAGCGGTAAGGAAGTACGTTTCGTTTTCTGCGACATAAGCAAGGCGTTCGATAGGGTCTGGCATCGTGGCCTTCTGCACAAGCTGTCACAAATGGGCTGTTCTGAGAGCATTTTGAAATGGTTTTCTAGTTACCTAACTAACAGGCGACAGCGTGTTGTCATAAACGGACAAGCATCTCAGTGGACCTTTGTAAAAGCTGGTGTACCGCAAGGGTCCATTCTCGGACCGCTTCTATTCCTAGTTTATATAAATGACATTGTTAATGAGCTTAATGCCTCTGTAAGACTCTTTGCTGACGATACAAGCCTGTATATTATTGTTGATAATCCGAATACTGCAGCTGTAACATTAAACAATGACCTGAGACATATCAGCAATTGGGCTAGTGACTGGTTAGTTGATTTTAATCCTTCCAAAACATTTTCCATGCTGATATCAAGGAAACGCAATCCTGTAAACCACCCTCCTCTTATCATGAACAACGTAGCATTGACATGTACGTCAACCCACAAACATTTAGGTTTAACTTTCTCAGATACATGTAACTGGACCAACCACATCACAAATATTACAGATGCTGCATGGAGTAGACTTAATCTCCTTCGTACCCTTAAATTTAAACTTAATAGACGTGCTCTTGAGAAAATGTATTTTGCATTCATAAGGCCCGTATTAGAGTATAGTGACTCAGTATGGGACAATGTCACTGCCGATAGTAAAAAACAGTTAGAAGCAATACACATTGAAGCGGCGAGAATAATCACAGGAGCCACTAAACTGTGTAGCACGGAAAAACTCCTGTCTGACCTTGGGTGGGACTCTTTACAAAATAGACGCAACAAACATAAATTAATAATTCTCTACAAAATTCTCAACGGCCTTACACCTGAATATTTGCAAAGCATTGTACCCCCGCTTGTACAAAATACTACGAATTACAATCTCAGGAATTCTGACAATCTTCGTAACATCCACGCTAATACAAATCTTTTCTACAACTCTTTCTTCCCTTCTACCATTCGCGCCTGGAACGACCTTTCTGAAGATATTAAAAACTCACCATCTGTGGCGTCTTTTAAATACCGTTTAAATAGAGACATACACACGCCACCCAAATACTTCAACGCTGGTTCCAGAATGGGCCAGATACTTCACGCACGAATACGGATGGAATGTAGTGCTCTCAATTCACATTTATACAGAAAAAATATTGTCCCTAGTCCTTCATGCACGTGTGGTGAATTCGAAAGCGCATATCACTTCTTTTTTAAATGTCCTAACTACTCCAATGTAAGAAACATGTACCTACCGCGTAATTTAAATGAATTAACCACACATCAGCTACTTCATGGAATGGCGGAAGTTCCTAATTTTGATAATGAACGCTTATTTCTGCAAGTACATGATTTCATAACTCACTCGAGAAGGTTTATTTAGAAATCACGGCACATCTTTCACCCAAATATAGATCTAAGCCGGTTGCAGCAAGGGTGGCGGGAACTCGGTCAACAGTGAATAGAATCATATTTATTTATTTAAGTCAATCGCACTGGCAGGTTACTCCTCTAATATTTTCACTTGTTCACGAAACAGATATATTTTCTGTCTAAACTTATCCTGATTCAGCTTGTGATATCATAAGCCAGTGCGGTCATACTGTTGTATTTATTATTATTATTATTATCATTATTATTATTATTATTATTTTGTCACGGTAGACACTTGTATCTCTTCATGCCAGACTGGCAAATGCTACTCGTATGCATGTGCCTGCCGAAGCTCCGCGGGGACAGGTGTCTGCGAAAGGCTTTTCTGTACATAGGTTCTTCCACACAGTCCCTGTGCACCTGGTCCCCGTGGAGCTTCGGGGCACAAAAGCCTGCGAAGAGTATTTGCTGGCTACGGATATGTGTTTAGCTATGTAGTATTCTCTGTTTTAATCATTTTTTGTTTTCATTCCTTTCACCTGATTTACTTGTTTTCTTTCCACCATTCACGTATGTTGCTGTATTCATACTGTTTCAGGAGATGATTTAAATAAGCTTCAGCTTTCTATCAGATCCTGTACCATATAATATTATGTACAATTGTATAGCAACTTAATTGAATAAAATATTGTTTAAACCAAAATAACGTTGATTACATGAACATTTTTCTCAAAGGAAATTACAAATCAAAATCAAACTAACGCGTCAAATGAAATAAAAACTTAATTACGATAACGAAATATATATCTGATTTCTTCTGTTGAATCTTTGATAACGTGATTGCAGTTTGAAGTTCGCTAGCAAGTGCTAATATTTGTTACTGCCGGGTGGAAAAATTACTGATCTCTGAAATCGCTTCAGCGCATATTTCGTACGGTTTTGCAACAAGTTAAAACATCACCATTACTGACTCAAGAGCGATTAAATTAAACATTCGGCGATATATCATTGACTATTAAGTTTGTATAAAGGTGCAACCAGCGTTATAGTGATGCAGATGATTCGCTTGAAGATCACCTGAAAACCGAAAGGCCTTTATGTGCATACACAGTTCCGAGAATAGCCGCTAAGCTCCGCCTGCTTTGTTACTGTTACTACGTCTCACAAGCTTTACACAAAGATGGCGGAAAAACAAATGACAACTGCAAGTTCTTCTAAATTTTTAGCGACCTGTGGCGAAGAATCAGCCTCCTCATGATCTACACATGGAAGTTGCGCATCATGCATTTCCGATGCATTCTGTTCTTGCAGAGCAGGGTAAGTTTATTAAAAAGTGGTGTTAGTTTGTTTTCTTTAAACAGGTATACATACCTCCATTAACTGAAAGGTAAAATCACGGACTTATGTTTGATAATGACCACGTGCGATTTGTTTGTGAGACTATGTCACGTGCTAAGTTATCGTTGCATTGGCCAGATATACGCTATCATGTGATTTTGAGTGACTTTCTGGGTGTGGCTCGGAACTGTGTATTGTCAGACAATAACGTCGCTCTTGCTTAGACTCCATATATGAAGATCGATGTTCTGCAATTCGAATCGTGTGTCACAATTCTTGAACATGAACTGCAGGGCTGCTAAAATAATATTCAAAGATGAGATAAATATAGATGAACAGACATTAATGCTATGCTGGAACAGCGAAGAAGCTACTTTGGACGTGAAAGAATATCGAAACTTCGTCTGGAACGTCAGCAACGTCATTAACGTGCGGCGCGTGTCGTTACCATGCCTTCTGTCTATCTCGATATCTCGATAACTGTGCAGTATATTTTATGACATTTTCAGACTATGAATATGATACAAATAGATTGAGGTACTTGGATATGAAATTTTGTTGCTTTCTTCTTATTCTTCGCGATTTTATAGCTGCAGTGACATTTCTTCTGGATCAACCCTCGTATGTCAATTGTTTGGAATTAAAACAAAAATAACTGGGCAAACAGTAAAAATCCTGATGAGAGGGCTAGTGATGAGCCGTCTCATCTGGATTTTCACTGTTTGAAATGGTATGTCCAAATTTACCCGCTGTCCGCAGTTACCCGACTTGACCCTAATAACAAAGATATAGAGGCCTTTCTTAAATTATAACCCACTGATTAAAAGGTCCCCTAGATAAAAGTTAACACTGGTGGCCCGTTGAAAAATGACCCCACGGGCTCATTTGTAACATTGAAAATTGAATTCGATGTCATTTTTCAACGGGGTTATACCGGTAAGCAGAGGTATACGGGTCGACTAGAATACAAAATGTCAGATAATCGATATACTTTACCTGAAACGGGTACCAGTATACCCATCCGTCCTTATCTACATTAACATTCAGAGATTTTACGCCCAGTTGTTTATACTGCACAACGGAGTTCTTCAGTGCTATGTCAGGTTTCCAAACATCATCCTGGGGAAAGAAGGTGTGTGTTAATCCACCATAATCACTAGCGTTCCAGACGAGGAAACTATCTTGCCAGTAGACATAGAGATACCCTGTGGTTTTTAGAGTCTCTGTCGTTTCGTCCAATCCGTTGACGGAGAGAAGATACAACGTCGTCCATACCTCTGTTGATTAAACAATAAAATAATAATGAGGGAGAAAATCAATATATAAAACAAAACTCATGATTTTACTGAGACAAAAAGTAGGGTAACTTCGGACATGCGGGTAAATTCGGACATACCATTGCAGACAGTGAAAATCCAGATAAGACGGCTCATTATGAGCAGTCTCATCAGGATTTTCACTGTTTTGCGAATTATTTTTGTTTTAGTTCCAAACAACAGACATATAAAGGAAACAATGTCACTGTCCGAATTTACCCGCTGAGCATGGCAAACTCGATAGATAATGCAAAGCCAAAGCCAAACAGTCTTACTCAGAGGGAGAGAACTAGAAGACTTTAGGCTGCAAGGGTACACTTCAGGGGAATATTAGTCGCAAAGTCTATTACAGAGGGAGATACCAGAAGACCTTAGGCTGCAAGGGTTGAATAATAGCCATATAGTCTAAAAAAGAGGAAAAAACAAGAAGACTTTAGGCTGCAATGGTGCACTTCAGGGAAGTATTAGTCGTACAGTCTATTACAGAGGGAGATACCAGAAGACCTTAGGCTGCAAGGGTTGAATAATAGCCACATAGTCTAAAAAAAGAGGGGAAAAACAAGAAGACTTTAGGCTGCAAGGGTACACTTCAGGGGAATATTAGTCGCACAGTCTATTACAGAGGGAGATACCAGAAGACATTAGGCTGCAAGGGTTGAAAAATAGCCACATAGTCTAAACAAGAGGGGAAAAAACAAGAAGACTTTAGGCTGCAAGGGTAAACTTCAGGGGAGTATTAGTCGCACAGTCTATTACAGAGGGAGATACCAGAAGATCTTAGGCTGCAAGGGTTGAATAATAGCCACATAGTCTAAAAAAGAGGGGAAAAACAATAAGACTTTAGGCTGCAATGGTGCACTTAAGGGGAGTATTAGTCGCACAGTCTATTACAGAGGGAGATACCAGAAGACCTTAGGCTGCAAGGGTTGAATAATAGCCACATAGTCTAAAAAAGAGGGGAAAAAACAAGAAGACTTTAGGCTGCAAGGGTTAACTTCAGGGGAGTATTAGTCGCACGGTCTATTACAGAGGGAGATACCAGAAGATCTTAGGCTGCAAGGGTTGAATAATAGCCACATAGTCTAAAAAAGAGGGGAAAAACAATAAGACTTTAGGCTGCAATGGTGCACTTAAGGGGAGTATTAGTCGCACAGTCTATTACAGAGGGAGATACCAGAAGACCTTAGGCTGCAAGGGTTGAATAATAGCCACATAGTCTAAAAAAGAGGAAAAAAAAACAACAAGAAGACTTTAGGCTGCATGGGTACACTTCAGGGGAGTATTAGTCGCACAGTCTATTACAGAGGGAGATACCAGAAGACCTTAGGCTGCAAGGGTTGAATAATAGCCACATAGTCTAAAAAAGAGGGGAAAAAACAAGAAGACTTTAGGCTGCAAGGGTACACTTCAGGGGAGTATTAGTCGCAAAGTCTATTACAGAGGGAGATACCAGAAGACCTTAGGCCGCAAGGGTTGAATAATAGCGACATAGTCTAAAAAAAGAGGGGAAAAACAAGAAGACTTTAGGCTGCAAGGGTACACTTCAGGGGAATATTAGTCGCACAGTCTATTATTATGAGCAGTCTCATCAGGATTTTCACTGTTTTGCGAGTTATTTTTGTTTTAGTTCCAAACAACAGACATATAAAGGAAACAATGTCACTGTCCTAATTTACCCGCTGATCATGGCGAACTCGATAGATACTGCAAAGACAAAGCCAAACAGTCTTACTCAGAGGGAGAGAACTAGAAGACTTTAGGGCAAGGGTACACTTCAGGGGAATACTAGTCGCACAGTCTATTACAGAGGGAGATACCAGAAGACCTTAGGCTGCAAGGGTTGAATAATAACCACATAGTCTAAAAAAGAGGGGAAAAAACAAGAAGACTTTAGGCTGCAAGGGTACACTTCAGGGGAATATTAGTCGCACAGTCTATTACAGAGGGAGATACCAGAAGACCTTAGGCTGCAAGGGTTGAATAAAAGCCACATAGTTTTAAAAAAAGAGGGGAAAAAACAAGAAGACTTTAGGCTGCAAGGGTACACTTCAGGGGAATATTAGTCGCACAGTCTATTACAGAGGGAGATACCAGAAGACCTTAGGCTGCAAGGGTTGAATAATAGCCACTTAGTCTAAAAAAGAGGGAAAAACAGGAAGACTTTAGGCTGCAAGGGTACACTTCAGGGGAATATTAGTCGCACAGTCTTTTACAGAGGGAGATACCAGAAGACCTTAGGCTGCAAGGGTTGAATAATAGCCACATAGTTTTAAAAAAAGAGGGAAAAACAAGAAGACTTTAGGCTGCAAGGGTACACTTCAGGGGAGCATTAGTCGCACAGTCTATTACAGAGGGAGATACCAGAAGACCTTAGGCTGCAAGGGTTGAATAATAGCCACATAGTCTAAAAAAGAGGGAAAAACAGGAAGACTTTAGGCTGCAAGGGTACACTTCAGGGGAATATTAGTCGTACAGTCTATTACAGAGGGAGATACCAGAAGACCTTAGGCTGCAAGGGTTGAATCATAGCCACATAGTCTAAAAAAGAGGGAAAAACAAGAAGACTTTAGGGCAAGGGTACACTTCAGGGGAATATTAGTCGCACAGTCTATTACAGAGGGAGATACCAGAAGACCTTAGGCTGCAAGGGTTGAATAATAGCCACATAGTCTAAAAAAGAGGGAAAAACAGGAAGACTTTAGGGCAAGGGTACACTTCAGGGGAATATTAGTCGCACAGTCTATTACAGAGGGAGATACCAGAAGACCTTAGGCTGCAAGGGTTGAATCATAGCCACATAGTCTAAAAAAGAGGAAAAAAAAAAAAGAATACTTTAGGCTGCAAGGGTACACTTCAGGGGAATATTAGTCGCACAGTCTATTACAGAGGGAGATACCAGAAGACCTTAGGCTGCAAGGGTTGAATAATAGCCATATAGTCTAAAAAAGAGGGGAAAAAACAAGAAGACTTTAGGCTGCAAGGGTACACTTCAGGGGAATATTAGTCGCACAGTCTATTACAGAGGGAGATACCACTAGACCTTAGGCTGCAAAGATTGAATAATAGCCACGTAGGCTAAAAAGAGGAAAAAAAACAAGAAGACCTTAGGCTGCAAGGGTACGAGGAATAATACAGTCTACTACAGAGGGGGAGAACCAGAAGACCTTTGTCTGCATGAGTACACGTCAGGGGAATAATACCCACATAGTCTCTAATACAGAGGGAAAAAGCCAGGTTACCTTTGTCTGCATGAGTACCCTTCAGGGGAATAATACCCACATAGTCTCTAATACAGAGGGAAAAAGCCAGGTTACCTTTGTCTGCATGGGTACACCTCAGGGGAGGGGAATATTATCGCTGCAGTCTAGTATCGAAGGAGAAAACCAGAAAACCTTAGGATGAATGGTTGGATGACTTGCGATTTTACGTCATTTTCAACAGTATTTCAGCAATATCAGGACGATGGGGATGATAATGAAAGGCTGTGTGCAATGGAACCCCGTTTACGGTAGGAAAGATTCTCGCCTCAAGCGGGACTCGAACCCGGACCGCAAGATCAGTAGGCCAGCGCTTAACCCACTGAGCTACCGGGGCTCCTCAGAAGACCCTAGGATACATGGGTAAACTCAGCGAAGTAATAGTCATGTACAGTGTAATACAGAGGGAGAGAGCCAGAAGACCTTAGGCACGTAGGCATGGGTACACCTCAGGGGCAACGACTCTGCCATGATTTCTGCATCCTTTTTAAATGGGGTTCGGTTAGGACCCAATTCTTTCTTCTAGAGTAGATCCGCCTTTGAAAGGGGCTTCTTCAATCCAGGGATGCAAACAGGAAGTCACAAAATTTGTTAGTCTTTGTAAAAATGGCGGGAAGACTATGATCCTGTCATGCTCGTAAACTTTCCTTACCTCTTTAATTGCGCGAAGGCAAGCCAGATCACAGACTGAACTTGGCGACTAGCTATCTTGCCGGGCCGGGTAGCGCAATCGGTAGGGCACCTGACTCGTAAGTCAGAGGTCCTAGGTTCGAATCCCGGACGGGCCACATACTTTCGTTTCTCCTTCCGCTGATTCAAGAAGGGCAGTTGTCAGTTACTAGCGAAAGTATGTGCACTTAGTACTAGTTAACCGCTTAGGAGGTCTAAGCTTGCCCAAGAATAGTGTGGTCAGGTTAACTGACCGTCCCGACATGACCTTAGTTGTTTACCGTGGACGTTAAGCATCAAATCAATCAATCAACCAAAAAAACATTATCTTTGATCGGACCCTCCGTAGTCCGACTGGTGATCTTCTTCTACTCTGGTGTCATGATGTCAATGATAGCTCAACTGTCATATTTAAGAATTTAGTACATTCGCCATACCAGCCAAATGTTATTTATCTCAGCAATAATCTTTTCTTTTCAGATAAACCTCCGTTAAAAACGTATTAGAATTGCATATGAGGCGTGATCTGTTGATAGTTTCAGCCATTAGGTTCACGACTACCATAATACACTAACTTCCGATGAAGTAAGACGTCCACAAGTAGAGCATTCTCAGATCAGTATGCACTTTATAGGATCAGTTTTATTTGGGTCATTGTTTCTCTGAATTGCCGTCGAAAGGTGACATACATGAAGTTACCTACCTGTAGGATCGGATACATTTGATGCTGATCTGACTTTCTTGTCATAACCATTTGTTGTAAATAGTTGTGTCCTCAGATTTTTAGCATCAGTTCCGGTTTGACTCGCAGCCTCGCGTAGTAATACACTTGACACAAACAGGAAAAGAAGTGCCCGAGTAAACTCCGTCATACTGGGTGCTATTTATGGTAACTTCAGACCGTTTTGCTACAAAAATGAATGGAAAATAGAAATAATATAACGATTAGAAAACAGTCGTCAAAAAATATAATAATGACAAATACAGCGGCATGGGCGTAACCCCCCCCCCCCCCTAAAAAATATTCCTCAATTATCCTGTAACACAGGAGCCCAGGTAGCTCAGTGGGTTAAGCGCTGGCCTTGATGTGACTGAAATACTGTTGAAAAAGACATATAATCGCAAGTCATCCATCCATATCATGTATGTACTACGAAAGCGATTCGTTTGCCTGTCTTATCTATTTATTGCCCTTAGCATTATGGCGAAAGAAGACAACAGCCTCTCCCATTCAAGCGTTATTGTTCCATATAAAGTCGACGGGAAGTCGACCAATAAAAGTCTTGAGGCATAGCTGCAAACATACGTAAATGTTGAAACGAGGAGTCTACATGACTATAGTCTAAGATATTATCATTATAGTTAAAGTGTCTACCCAGACTTGGGAGCTCAGTCTCTCTCTGAAGAAAAATAATGCGCGTTATTTATGGACTGAAAGCGGTAGTTTTAATTTTTTACGGGTACATGGTTTTGTCAAGTTCCATAATACTGTGAAGTTTCCTGATTATATTGAAGTCATTGTGCTGAAAAATATTTCAACTCACTTTTCTACTGCTTATTTAGCGCAATTTGATTGATCAAGACCGCACAGAAAACGGCGTTTATACTTCGATAAACACCCTTAACCGCTTAATGTCCCAGGCACCAGTGCTAGGCCTCAATAAGCTACAAGGCCGTAGGGCCCTACAAGGGCCAGGAGTCAAAGAAAAAAGGCCTACCGTCTGGTCGCTGTCTGTCTGCTGATTTGGCTGGGTGGACGCTCTTGTGGGAACAAAAAGGAAACAAAGAAAACTGGACAACTTACCCGCACGAAAAAGCCGTAGTTTGTTTTCAACTTATTTATTACAGGTTCTAAAATTCATATATCCACATCGATATGTGATCCTAATAGCAGACGACAAAATTTACACCTGCAAAATTTTAAAGAAGTGTTTCGTCCAAGCAATTTAACATTGAGAATTCAAAGGCTAAATGACAAACAGTGTAGATCTGGATGAGTCGCCTCAACTTGATCTACTCATTTGCAAATCCATGCACGTATTGATATGTTTCTGGTTTCCTTGTTTTCTTTAAAGATTTACGAATCCTCCATGCGTATTTGATCACTGTGTTCTAAGATTTTAATCTTATCGGGTATGATTAATCTAATACTTTAATCTTTGTATTGTTGTCCATTTAACACTTTCGTTGTAAAAGTTCAGGCTATTTTTTGCATAAAAATCGATATAGGCCATTTGCTGTCTATAAAACAGGTCATTCCACAGTTATCACTGTGAATTGGACGGACACACGGCGCCAGGTGTGTGCAACTATGGTTACGTACCGTTGAGCCACTTGGGTAACGTCGATACGAGAATTGAACAGAGCAGAACAGAATTATCACTGTGAAGTAAAGCGCATCTTTAATGTCTATCTTATACATAACTAATCTATAATTTTCCTCAAAATTATACTTTGAAATTAAAAAGTTTCTTTTGAAAAAAAGTAAAAAGTATGCAAAGACCAGGAACTGAAACAATCAAAATCCAAATCCAGCCCTCAAACCATAGTTGGAAACAACTAAGATTACAAATAATCAAGATACAGAGAACATATGGCCAACCGAGTGAGCAGCTTGTTCCCAAAAGGTGGCCACTCAGCAACCCAAACCGAACCAAAAATAATAAGAACATACATAAGGTAAAACATCACAGAAACTCTGACACCAAAAACAGGCAACAGAGAACCACAACAGAACTACCGCCTTGGAACGGTCAGTAATGAATTACTGGGGGGCTTAAATCGATTTTACAGGCCCAACCTCACCCTCAGTTTCTGAAGTGGTACAAAACATTTAGTTGGTAGTTCGGTTCGCATGATAACCCTCTAACTCGTCAATGAATCATCACGGTAAACTGACCATGTTTAGAAGATATTTTTGTTACGCAGAAGGTTTTACACTCGGTCGACACGGGTGCAGAGCCTTATGCGTCGCCAGGACGGCGGAGGGTGACTTCCGGTTAAAGGGTTATCTACTAGTGTAATACACTAACAAGGAAACTCTAACAACGTTAGAATTTTTTTAAGTTTATATATAATGTAAATTTTATATACAACAATACAATTTACAACTGTCACAATTACAATAATATACAACACATATCAGTTCATGTCGCTGGCCCAAGTAAGGTGTTTGTTTCAAATATGTAATCGATTTGCGTACAATACGCAAATAGATTACCGTCTGACGTCAACACCGTACTCGGCTCAGCGCCATGAACTAAAGGAAAACACAAAGAACAAAAAAAAACGTTAGTTTGAGCTCATAGAAAAAAACAAGGCCTTATGTTGGTAGACTTCAATTCGTCGTTCCCTGGATCATGTCATGGGCCAGTCCATATATCATGAGGAACACCAACTCTTATTAACACGTGCACGATTATATACTGGTCGCTCCCTGGATCGTACCAGGGACCAGTCTATATATATTAAAACACCTTAGTGGACGAACACTGTCCCACACTTGATGTGACCTTCAGATCTTATCACAGAATCTGGCAAAACTGTGCTAACCACTTCCGCCTACATTTTGTGCTTCCCGCCTCTGCTTAGGAACCATGCACAAACGGCGTTGTAACTGCCTCTACCCGGGTTGGTATTAACCTGGAGACATATCGATTCTCCAGGTGAGACGTGGCTCTAAGCCCTAACAGCTGACTGCCGGACTTGATGTGCCCTTCTAGGTCTTAACACAGAATCTGGGCACACAACAATATAACATCCATCAAGAATTAAACAGCCACGTCTAACTTTTCATTAAAAGATAGGCGTATAAATACTATGCGTCTCACATTAAAATCATGCAACACGCTTTCCACAATCAAAAGACTCGTGCAGGTATTCACCTTAAAATCATGCAATACGCTGTCCACGAGAGGTATTCACAAACAACCCATGCATAACGTAGCCACAATTTCCGTAAATGTTTTATTACCACAGTTGCCCTAAAAACTGTAGCTCTACTGATTGAAAGGATTAAAATAATCTCGACGACATAGTGGACGATTAGATCCATTTCGTAACATAGGTTTCCCCTTAGGGAGAAAAAAACTTAACAATGTTTCTTTTCTGAAATAGTACGAAATGCGATCGAATCGTAGGCTATGTCAAAACTGGAAAACTAGCTATATATACAACAACGGTGCGATGCATAACGTGGCCAAACTATCTACTAAGGTAGTCCGCCCCCAAATTATCTTGGCCGCGGATAGCAACGATCCTGAATCTGTACGGCTGTAATTTCATGGCCCAACGCATGATTCGGGGATTGAGCACCTTAGCTGTCTGCATATAAGACAAAGGTTTGTGGTCAGTTTCAAGTAGGAACTCCGCCCCATACAGGTACTTACGAAATTTCTCAACACCCCAGATAATACCCAAACATTCCTTCTCAATTACAGAGTAGTTCTTTTCCCGAGGTAACAATTTCTTGCTAGCATAAGCAATCGGCAAACGACCTTCACCTTCGAACTCCTGAAGCAAAATAGCTCCAAGACCAACGTCTGAAGCGTCTGTTCGAAGTACAAACGGGTTACCTTCTTGAAAAACAGGTAAGCGAAGAATAGGACTAGACGTGAGCCTACTCTTCAGGGTTTGAAATGCCCTTTCATGCTGATCTTGCCAATCTTTGATAGAATTAGGTCTATCCCGTTTAGTTAAATCAGTCAGAGGAGAAGCTATGGATGAGAAATTTGGGATGAAACGACGGTAAAACCCAGCTAATCCCAGAAAAGATTTAATTTGTCTTTTCGTACATGGACGAGGAGCATCTCTGATAGCCTGTATCTTGTCCTCTTGCGGTCGTACCGTCTGTCCGACGATATTGTGACCAAGGCACTCGATACTGCCATATCCGATCATGCATTTAGATGGTTTTGCCGTCAATTTGGCCGACCTAAGCCGATCTAACACTTGACGTAATGACGTCACATGATCCTTCCATGTTTCAGTGAATATCCACATGTCATCAACAAAGCTGTCAACATTTGGGAGATTGGACAATATGATTCTCATTAACCTACAAAATGAGGCTCCCGAATTGACCAAACCGAAGGGCATAGTTTTAAACTGGAATAAACCCTTAGGCGTTTCAAATGCCGTCAAAGGTTTAGACCTTTCAGTAAGACTGACTTGCCAATAACCCTTACTCAGGTCCATCTTTGTAAAGAATCTATGTCCCGACATTTTATTGATAACCTCCTCCATATTTGGCATAGGTTCTGCATCGAATTCCGTCACTTTGTTAAGCTTCCGGAAGTCGATACAGAATCTAACTGATCCGTCTTTCTTCGGAACTAGGACAACAGGAGATGAATACGGTGAAATCGACGGCTCGATTACCCCTAAATCCAACATATCCTGTATCTCCGTCTCCATGACGTTACGCGTCTTATACGGGATAGAATAACCTTTCGTCCGTATGGGTTCTGACGTGAGTAGTTTGATATCGTGCTGTATCTGATCAGTTCGACCGGGTAAACTTGATAGTACATCCGGGTACTGTTTAATCAACGCTTGAACCTCCATACGTTGTTCTGACGTTAACGTATCTGAAATACTGACGTCATTATAAGTTTCCGGCTCTTTAGCTGTCGGAAAAGCACAATCATCAAGAGAAAATTCATCACTACCATCGTCATCAACCGACTCTGTAGTCTCAGTAGACAATAAACAATGTGACGGCACACTACGACGTTCGACATATTGTTTCAGCATATTAGCATGATATGTACTCACGACACCATTGACGTCGATTTTATAGTCCATTCTATTCACCACCTCTACTACTTCATATGGACCCTTCCACAGCAATAACAGTTTATTACTGTCAGTTGGCAGTAATAACAGTACTTTATCTCCCACGTTAAATTTACGCGACCTAGCGCGTTTGTCATAATAAGCCTTTTGCTTTACTTGTACTTTCCGTAAATTATCATGTGCTAACTTACACGTCTGCTCTAACCGTTCTCTCAACTCAATTACGTACTGGTACGTAGACAGAACCTGCTCATCCTGTACCTCTTCGGACCATAATTCACGTAATATTGCCATTGGGCCCTTAACGTTACGTCCGTATAACAATTCGAACGGAGAAAACCCTAATGACTCTTGCGGAACCTCCCTTATTGCAAACAGTAGTGCTGGGAGATATTTATCCCAGTCTTTTGGACGTTCTGCGCACATCCTACGTAGCATTTGCTTCAACGTCGCGTGAAAACGCTCTACGAGACCGTTGCAGATAGGATGATACGGCGTCGTGGTTAACTGCTGGAGTGATAACAGCCTGCTTACTTCTTTCATAACTTCAGCAGTAAACTGACTTCCGCAATCTGTTAACATTTCATCAGGTATGCCAACTCTACTAAACATCTCAACTAACGCTTCGGCTACGCGTTCCGTTTCAATGCCGGGTAACGCTACCGCCTCGGGATATCTCGTCGCATAATCTATCATTGTTAAAATATAGCGGGATTTCCTGTCAGAACGAGGTTCTATCGGTCCAACTATATCAACAGCGACTCGTTTAAATGGTGTGTCAATCTGTGGCAACTTTCCTAAAGGAACCTTAGTGACACGACCTTTTTGAATAGTCCTTTGACATATGTCACAAGATTTACAAAACCTTGCCACATCACCACAAATTCCAGGCCAAAAGAACTCAGTTAACACTCTATCCATAGTTTTCTTTATGCCCAAATGACCTGACATCAAGGTTTCGTGCGCCAATCTTAACACCTTTTCACGAAAACCTTCAGGGATAATAAGTTGCAAAGTGACCTTGTTTCCCTTAGTAAACTGCCTATACAATAAATCTTTATTTCGAATAAACTTAGTTTCACCCCGGTTCAATCCACGACTAATCGTCACATTCCCAGATTCCACTCTTTGCCTTATGCCATTCAATTTAGGGTCAACAACTTGGGCCTGCTTCAATGCCTCCTTATCACTAGCAATAATTTGATCAGGAACTTTAAGTTTCCTATAGACCTCTTCACCTTGCTTAGCTTGTGACCTAGTCACTGCCGCCATTGCAAAATGGGACATATCGGGAAGTTTTGACCCGTCAATATTTCCAATAACCAGGTCATACAATGTATCTTCCATGCACAATGCCTCAGTTTTTCCTGTGAAAAATGGACACTCTATGTCAACCATTGCTAAGGGATACCTTTGGGTAGATTCATCAATCAAAGTTACATCAGATTCTCTACCAAGTAATTGATCATTAGAAACCAAGTTTCTACGAACGACACACCCAGTACAACCTGTGTCCCTTAAAACTACAACAGTCTTACCATTAACCGTACCCTGCGCTGTTGGTAATCGCGACCTTAAAAAGTAACAGACACCTTCCCTATCCACGTTATCATTGATTAGTGGACTTTCTTCCTTACTCTTATAGAGACCTTCAATTTCATGAGACCTATTCATTGTAGTTTTACAAAAACTCATTTGATGTCCGCCACCCCGACCACGTCCGCGGGAATAACCCCGACCACGGCCACGATCTGAACTACTACCCTTCGTCTGTACAGTATCGCTCTTACTCTGTGATCTTTGTGTCTCATCTTTCGGTGCATAACTACTCCCCTTACTTCCGCTATACCCGCTTGCACTTGCACCTACCTCCGCACTATATGCTTGCTTCCTATCGGGATTCTTAAAACATTTATATGTTAAATGTCCCTTACCACAAATACTACATTTTATCTCTGGCTTCGCACTCGGTTTATTATCAGATCTACTCTGAGTTACGCCCTTACTATCACGCTGCCCCTTATTAACACAAGCGTAGACACCGCCACGTGCTTCTGCAAATAAATCTGCTTCCCTAGCCATCTCACCTAGATTCGTGAATGTTTTCGGTTTCAAATGAACATATAGTTCTTTACTACAGGATTCTAAAAACTGATCTCTAGCGAAAAAATCGCAAACAGCTTCGTAAGACTGGTCTACTTTCGCCATTTTTAACCATTTATTAAGATACGACCTAAGTCTACTACTAAACTGAATAAACGTTTCGAACTTTTCAGGCCTATCATAGCGAAATTTCTTCCTAAATCCGCGTTCAGTCATATCGAAATTCTTTAACAACGCATCCTTCAACTTGTCATAATCCGCTGCATCATCTACAGACAATCTATCATAGACATCAAGCGCGCGACCTTTAAGTAATGCGCTTAAATATGCAGCCCAAACGTTTTTATCCCATTTATTCGCCGTCGCGTATTTCTCAAACCTTGATAAGTAACTATCCATTTTGTCCTTACTTTCATCAAAATACGGTAATTTGGGATCTCGCGCATGCGCTAACTTTTCAGCCTTCTGTTTTTCTAATTCAACTCTAAACGTTACCTTCTGCAAATCTATCTGATTCTTCAACTCGCGTTGCTGCAATTCAAAACTATACTTCAACTTTTCTAACTCAACTTCGCTCGACAACTTCGCTTCCTTATCGCTTTCGACTTGAGACAACTTAGCTTCCCTATCTTTCTCGGCTTGCCGCTCTATGCTTTCAATTCGCGCCATCTCGATTTCCCTATCCGCCGCAATCTTAGCTAGTTCTACTTCCCTATCCTTTTCAGCCTGCGCGATCCTAGCTAACTCAATTTCCCTATCTTTTTCGGCCTGCGCGATTCTAGCTAACTCAATTTCCCAGTCTTTATCGGCCTGCGCAAGCTTTTCTTTCTCCGCCGCGATCTTCTCTTTATCAAGTTCCCTTACCGCGTGCCTTTTTGCCCTCTCAGTCTCTTGCTGTTGCTTTACAAATTCCTGCAATGCCTGCCCCTCATAACCTAACTCCTTTCCCGTCTTAACTAACTGATCCATGACGCTTACGTAATGCTCACGTTAACTTAACTGAAACCGACGTTCACTTAAAGTCACACACGTTAACTAAAACGTTAACAATAATAATATCAAACTAATCCAACTAAAACGTTGATTAATTAGTATACTCGCGATCTAGACGTAGCTATTAAAGTTACGTTCATAACAGACCGGAAATGACGTCATAAACTGACGTTGACTTTGCCGAGAATTACTTTTCACTTTCAAATGACACAATTAGATGACGTAAATAACCCACATTACAATTACGCCCAACTTGATCTAGCGTATCGGATATACAAACGTAACGTATGTAACGCAACGTATTAACACTGACACGACAACTGTACGTCCTACATTACAAAACCTTATAAGATACCAACGGTAAATCAAACTTAAGATTCTGCTATTAGGTTCAATCACTGTAACGATATTGTACAACGTTACGGGTGACCTACGTTACTAAATCAGGACATAAAATGGACCTCAGTAACGGTTACGACACAACGTACAAAACGTTTAAGTTAATAAACTTACAGATTGTCATGCAACAGCAGTGCCAAGGTACTCAACCGGACCTTAAAACTAAATATGTATCATCCGTGCCAAGACAATTCAGGTCTATATACCTCAGTTTCCCCACTCAGATATGCAACCTGTTACATTCTATCACAAATTAATGCATGGGCTATCGCACTTCATCACGCAGGGAATAAGGATAGTTGACCTTAATTGAGTGCAGGTTACATTTACAAAGAATTTAGTGGCAAAATTGCTCCCCTAAAATTCACAGCCTTACGTCACCTTAGAAAAGAACAATCAGAAAGTCAATAATAAAAAAAAAAATGACTGACAAAATTGTGCCTAGATTCTGTATATATTGTCAATGTGTTACACTGGCAGATATTAACCGGAAATCAAATCCCACTTCTGACACCATGTTACGCAGAAGATTTTACACTCGGTCGACCCGGGTGCAGAGCCTTATGCGTCGCCAGGACGGCGGAGGGTGACTTCCGGTTAAAGGGTTATCTACTAGTGTAATACACTAACAAGGAAACTCTAACAACGTTAGAATTTTTTTAAGTTTATATATAATGTAAATTTTATATACAACAATACAATTTACAACTGTCACAATTACAATAATATACAACACATATCAGTTCATGTCGCTGGCCCAAGTAAGGTGTTTGTTTCAAATATGTAATCGATTTGCGTACAATACGCAAATAGATTACCGTCTGACGTCAACACCGTACTTGGCTCAGCGCCATGAACTAAAGGAAAACACAAAGAACAAAAAAACGTTAGTTTGAGCTCATAGAAAAAAACAAGGCCTTATGTTGGTAGACTTCAATTCGTCGTTCCCTGGATCATGTCATGGGCCAGTCCATATATCATGAGGAACACCAACTCTTATTAACACGTGCACGATTATATACTGGTCGCTCCCTGGATCGTACCAGGGACCAGTCTATATATATTAAAACACCTTAGTGGACGAACACTGTCCCACACTTGATGTGACCTTCAGATCTTATCACAGAATCTGGCAAAACTGTGCTAACCACTTCCGCCTACATTTTGTGCTTCCCGCCTCTGCTTAGGAACCATGCACAAACGGCGTTGTAACTGCCTCTACCCGGGTTGGTATTAACCTGGAGACATATCGATTCTCCAGGTGAGACGTGGCTCTAAGCCCTAACAGCTGACTGCCGGACTTGATGTGCCCTTCTAGGTCTTAACACAGAATCTGGGCACACAACAATATAACATCCATCAAGAATTAAACAGCCACGTCTAACTTTTCATTAAAAGATAGGCGTATAAATACTATGCGTCTCACATTAAAATCATGCAACACGCTTTCCACAATCAAAAGACTCGTGCAGGTATTCACCTTAAAATCATGCAATACGCTGTCCACGAGAGGTATTCACAAACAACCCATGCATAACGTAGCCACAATTTCCGTAAATGTTTTATTACCACAGTTGCCCTAAAACCTGTAGCTCTACTGATTGAAAGGATTAAAATAATCTCGACGACATAGTGGACGATTAGATCCATTTCGTAACAATTTTAACTGTATTTTACAAGGGAGTAAGTTTATTTATGGAACAGCCTTAGAATGGTCAATATTTATCTATGGCAACTGTTAGTTAATTGTACAGAGTTACTCAATGGCACCTATATACCTGTTAATCTTTTCATCTGAGTAAAAATGATATTTGTTGCGAATATAATTGATTGGTGATGAATAGGATTAATTTAGCTGTAGAAACATGTCTTGTTTGTGACGCATATATGGGCATTGCTTATAGCTATTACATTAAATGATTGTACTCCCCTCTACTTAAGCTGTAAATTTTGTAAATTTTTGTACATGATTGAATAGACAAAAGCAAAAAAATGACATAATAAAATTCTGAAAGTCAGTTTCCAGTTATGTATTAGTTTGACAATACCAGTGGAGAAAAAAAAATCAATTTTATCACCAAATCTGCAAAATGACCTGTTTTATAGACAGCAAATGGCCTATACTTTCCTCTAACCGTCGCGTCGAGATTCCAATTAGAGTTCACATGATATATTTTAATCACAATATACGTGCCGCGACACGACAACACCAACAAAGTGGCATGTGCGCCCTGCAAGACTCAGATCAGCCTGGGCATCCACCCAGTCTGATCAGAGTCTTTGCTGTCCGCATGGAGGAAGCTTACACCCTTAGCTACCCTGTAAGTGCAAAGCGAAGACTCTGGTCAGACTGGGCAGATAGCAAAGCTGATCCGAGTCTGCGCTTTGCGCACAACCACTTTTTTGCGGCTCATTTGTCACACAACATATAAAAAACGCGGGGGGGGGGGGGGTAGGGAGGATTGGGGACGGCCACAACATAACTGATTTTGAGGGAAAAGAGATAGAAATATAGTATCGCAAGCAAACAGTCCATTTAGGAGCCACGGTATCTCAGTGGGTTAAGCGCTAGCATGCTGAGCTAACGGTCTTGCTTCGATTCCCGCTGGTGGCGTTAAGCTTTCAACCATAAGCGGAGTTCCATGGCACGCAGCCTTTCATTATCACCCTCCGATCGTCCTGATATGACTGAAATACCGTTGAAAAGGACGTGAAATCGCAAATCATCTATTCATCTATCCATAGGAAACAGTCCCCTTATCTGAAGATTGGTAATCTAATCAGTCGAAACGTATACGGTCATTTGGAGAAAAGATAGAGCTAATTTTTTTTGTTTACATTCGAACGTGTTTGTCAAGAGAATGAATCCAGAGGCTATTACAACTGCTCTGTTTTGACTTTATGACCCATGGTACCACATATGTTGCAGCAAAGAATTTATCTCGCCTTCAAAAACAGCACTTCTGCTTGAATCTTTCTTATAGAAGGCTGTTCTTAATTTAAGGAAAGAATATCCTGTCGGGGGTAAGGCCATTTTCAAATTTCAAATGATACTTTGGAAGCAAGAAATGCACCAGAGAAACGAACCCAGCAAAATGACGTCGTACTAACGTCGAGGCCACATGACGTCGTAATGACTTCCCACTGACGCTGATGTGACATGACGTCGAATTGACGTTCTACTGACGGCCATACGACGTGATGACGTCGCATCGACGTCAGTGCGACGTCATGAGCCCGCTGGGAAAAGAGCTGACTCTGTTAATGATCAGTAATGAAATGTGCTACAGTAGTCAGTCACGCTCTCTTGCACGAGCTTTAAAAGAAAAAAATATTTTCAAAAAGATTCTCAATGAAGTCAATGACGCCAAAAGACGTATAATATGAACAACGGTACCTAGCATCATGCCAGAGAAGCAGATCTCTCATAAAAGAATGGTTTCTTCTTGACTAGAGAAACAAAATCTTTCTTATCGTTCTCTTCTTTTGAAGTACATTTGTTATCCAAGGCGGTATCATTTTTATTCGAAATAATTAGGCATTCTAATGCCTGTAATGCTTGAGCATGAATAACATTGCAGGTGCTTTTGTAAAAAAATGCACCGACGCTTTTCCGCACAGACTGAAAGTTTCATAAAAGACAACAATACATTAGGGTGGAGCAATATCCTACTCCTATTGGCTTTAGTCTAGGACAAGATCATGATATTTGAATTCAGATTTCTTGTATTCTTTATAAGGTATCTTATTTCATACGCATGTGTCATTATATTGACACGTGTGTGCACATACACGCATAAACGTCCACGGCGGCATGAGTGAGAGTGAGTAATACATTACGTGGGAAAAGCTTTTTAGTCCAGCGTGTGACAGTCCTCTGTGGTAGTTTGACAAAATTGAGCAGTGACACGAGAAAACCAACAAAGTGGTTATGCGCCCAGCGCAGACTCAGATCAGCCTGGGCATCCGCCCAGTCTGACCAGACTCTTCGCTAATTGCTCATAGGGTAGCTAAGGGTCTATGCTACCTCCATGCGGGCACCGAAGACTATGATCAGACTGGGTGGACGCCCAGGTTGATCTGAGTCTGCGCTGGGCGCACATGCCACTTTGTTGGTTTTGTCGTGTCGCGGCTAAAATGTCTGTGAGCCAGGAGAACGTGATAGATGTAAAGCAATTGTCAATCAATAATGTCAACAAAACAGAACCCTAGTACTGTCTCACAAACAGAATTTCATCTAGTGGTACCTACCATAGTTTTCTCCGGACCTCATTTCAATACCTACTTTGACACAGAAATGATAGATGAATTAAAAGTTTTATTTTAAACACAATACAATACAATACAATACAATACAATACAATACAATACAAACTTTATTTACAGTCGGAGGGTTACAAATATATAAAACATTAGCTATGAATAGCTTTGAATCCCATCGTCCTGATACAGCTGAAATACTCTTGAAAAGGCCATAAAATCGTAAGTCATCCATCCATCGGTAAACATACCGAATATATAGCAGAGCCTTGCTAAGCAGGCAGACAGCCTGCGAGAAGGCGGTATTCACACAGCACCCAGAGATGGGGACCATTAACACGATGACCATGCCAATAAAAACAAGAAATGTCTTTAAAAAAAGAAGATCGGCATAGATTAAATAGAAGTGTGTAATGTAATATGTATGAGTCAGGTACATGTAAGATACGTGTTAGATATCAAATGTGCTGATCAGATTGTACGGATGCGCATGTTGATATGCATATTTGTTGTTGGTGTTGGGGTTTCGATTTCGGAAATGTTGCTGAATTCTGCATTCTGTCTGATGAGGATTGGTTGGCCGCCCCACACATAACCTTAAAAGTGTCGCCACGAGCAAAGTTTATGTAAACCCCTTCGGGGTTCACTTACTTTGCTCGTGAGCTGATGTAGTTTATACTTCAGTAAACATTTAAAAAAATAACATTCATTCCTTAAATACACTCTTCTTTTTAATCTAAGCCAATTATCTTTTTTTAAAAGATATTTCTTGTTTCTATTATTAAGTATCTCGGGTACATCAATATGACAGGCAGGTAAGGCTTATTACCGCAAGCACTTAACAGACCTTTTTCACATTGTTAATTCCCCTAGTCTCGCAGCCCGTAATTTGGCGAGATTTTGCTTTACGTCACACGCGTGGGGCATAACCTTTGATACAGCAACACATATCAATAGGCTTTTTTGAAAATAATCGAATAATATATAAATTAAATGATTAAAAACGAGATTTATTATTACATTTTGATTTCAAAACCTAACTTGAATGAAAATATATAATTACAGTAACAATAACATAGAAAATATTTGAAATGCACAAAAAATTAATGTTCCAATCAGCGTGTCATGCACCGGTAATCATTTTACATATCTGTGATCTATTATTTCTAGCACTCTTTCTTTTTCTCAAAATTTCTTACACGTTTTGACCAACATTAGTAACAATAATATATGATATTACAAATAGTTATTTCAAAAATTACGTAATTACTAGAAGGTCGAAATATTTTCAGTGGATGAATTGTATAAAACAAGTTCTAAATGACACGGGATTTAGTGGTGTGTGGAACACACAAACCTTTTTAAATCGAATATGGTTAGCAAAAGCAATTAATCAAAAACTGACTGACTTATTTATCGGAGAGTGGTATCAGTGTGTCGAAAATGATAACTATAAACTTTTTAAAACATCGTTTGGTTTTGAAAACTACCTAACGAGACTACCAAGTAACACTCTTTATTATTTGATAAAATTTAGAACACGAAATCATAAACTACCGATAGAAACGGGAAGATGGAGAAAAATTTCATATAATGACAGAACATGCAACTTATGTAGACAAGATATCGGAGACGAATTCCACTACCTATTGAAATGTCAGGAACTTAAAGAACTTAGAAAACAGTATCTCAAACCCAAATTTTATGTTAGACCAAATATTATAAAATACCAACAACTTCTAAATTCTAAAAACGTTAGACAGTTAATACTTCTCTCAAAATTTATTAAGGACATATTTGAAATAATTGGTTAATAAGAAATTCTATATGTATATTCGAATGTGTGAAGATGTGTGCAGATATATGGAAAGTTGGTAACCACGGTAACGATATAAAATGCGGAATGCGATGCTATAATGCTTATTTTGAATGTTGTTAATGTTTAGTTCTTAAGCTCCGCTACATTTACACGGACTGACTAAGGTGCAGACAGCCCGTGTAGATGTGACCGGAAGCTTTGACGACGCGATTGCAAGCAACCGCTTGACTTTTTATTTTGATTAGATTTATTTTCAGTATGATTGTAAGAATATTGTTGTACGGAGCCCTATCGCTGTTGACAATGGAGACGCTGACACGTTACCTCCCTGCGCACGCGGCTCTTTTTGGCACAGGTGATATCTCGCTTGAATCAATTTTCTTCATAGCTTGGCTGAGGTGTGAGAGGCGACTTGTCAGGGTCTCCTGTAAGGTACTTACATAAGATGAAAATAGCTTACCTATTTATAAAAGCAAGCGATGTCGAGGAACTACGTACGTACTTGAAGACTTGGATCAGCCTGTGCAGATGTGCAGGCTGATGAACGTCTTCAACTACACTGAATTGTGCTGGTGGGGAGACCCTGGTCAGGGTGCACATATGTGCATGCTGTTCCGGGTCTCCATACATCGCGTACACAAAGGGATTCTGTTTCACTCTACATCGCTCATTGTTTTTTCTATGTATGCACTATTTGCCTATATAATGCCTTACGGAAAGAAACCATTATACAAACCCGATCCCGGGATCCGCCCTTTCTCGACCCAAATCTGCATGCTGCTGGCTTGAGTCCAGAAAGGGAGGTGTCCGTGGAATCGGTGTGTCGTATCATAGTTTATGAATCTTTGCTATCATTACTCACTTTGAATTAGATGTATCACAATGAATAGCACTTTATACATTTACAAATCTGTTTCGCTATTTTCTAAAATAACATTTACCTGGAGTCACTGATGCGCAAATGTGCGTCCTCCTTGTAACTAAGGACTTTTTTCATTTCTTTACTACAAAAATTCGAAAGCAAATAAAGACTGATTAATGTAGAAAAACTAAGCAGCCCGCACTGAATATAGAAGAAAATCTTACATAGAAAGATAGTCATTATAATATGATTTTCCCCCTATATTTCATATTTGTACGTGACTGTATAGTGTCATATTTACCAATTGTATACTGTATGTTATTGAGCCTCCATCTGTATATACTGTATATGTTTTCCTCATGTTTTCCATGTAACCATGGACTGAGTTGATAATAAAGGATATTATGTTATGTTATGTTTATGATATTCATTCATAGTTTTATTTTCGTATAATCTTCTGCGATTTCAGAAGCAATTGTATTACTAATATTTTACGTAAAGAAAAATCATGCAGCTAGGCATTTTCGTAATTATTACAACAATTATGAATTCGTAATAAATATTAAATAGATTCTATGTATTCATTTATTAATTTTATTTTTTCTATTTTGAAATCAAATTAGTTTGAGGAAATATGTTCGGCGGATTTCGATTTTCTGAAGATGAAGCAAATAGCCAGTTTTACTTTCCGATTTCTAGAAATGCGAAATTAAATATTTTATGTGTCCTTTGCATTTATAATAATAATCATAATAATTATGATAATAATAATAGTGAAAAAAAATATTTTTAATATTTTTATTCCTGCCATTATGACATTTACTGGCTAAAAACGTGAAAATTGGTAGTTTTAAAACGTGTCTATATTATCATTAAGAATTATAGTGAAAATATCATTGTTATCATTACTATAATTTTTAGTATTGCATTATCAATAGACTTGCAAGTAAATTTGTTCTGGATAAATGAGTATGATTTGCCTACCGATATGCAATGAAATTAATGGTTGTTTTTGTTATGGGTTTAACGGCCCTTTGAGACAGTATTTCAGTCTATATCGGGCCATCTCCCAGAGAGGGGGAGAAAGAGAAAAAAAGATAGAAAATGATAACCAAACAACCCCCAGCCGCACCTCCTACAAGCACAGTAGGCCCTTGTCCTACTTTTATCCAAATAAGTAGCACGCCCTGGCACTGGAAGTTATAACCAGCACCAAGTGACAGCCATTTAGTGTGTGATCTATGTATGTATTCGAAATGTATTTTGACAGTCTAGAAACTGTATAGTTTACGTCTGAATAAAATTTCTGTTCTGTTAAGAAAAAAAAAAAAAAATCGTCCGCTCGACCACCACCCCCGCAATGAAATTAAAATCGCCAACATTAATAAGAGGTGTCAACGTGGTCTGTTGATTGAGTTAATTGTTGACAGACCCTCAGATGTTTAAGTAATTGATGAATACAGACTTCGGACGCCGGGAGGTGCGGCAATGGATACGTTGAGCCTCTTCGGATGCGCCGGTTTGACCTTTGAAATAACAACAATAACAACAAACAATTAGAGTAATTTATGAGACAAGACAATTATTTAGGGATTATTTAATCCTTTAAATATTTATTTTCCTTTATTTATTTCATAAAATATCAAACCACACATATTATTTTCTGATTGTAGGGCACCCGGCGCCAGGTGTGTGCAACTATGGTTACGTACCGTTGAGCCACTTGGGTAACGTCGATACGAGAATTGAACAGAACAGAACAATTATGTTCTGATTGTTCAGACCTCGTTCAAAGAAATGGACGGTAGATGGTAGGTAATAGATAAAATAAATTAGGATTAAATATTTCTTTGCGATATGACTTTCAGTTTACATGATCTTTAGTTTATTAAAGTCTCATTTTGGTGTACAACATCACAGTACATACATGTTTATAAACAGACATATGATCTTTGTGCCAAGCCTTGCTAAAACGAAAAGAAATCAAATAGAAATGATTAAAACAATTAATTTTAACTGATTACATAGAAAGTCTCAATGCCTTAAAATCCAATTGCCCCATTTATGGAAAGCCTCGCCCATTATCGGAAAATATCGCGTTACCTAAGCCATGATTTTCGATTTTTGATCTTTTACAATTTTCATATCTTGTAGAATTGTGTAGGATTGATAAATGACTTACGATTTTACGTCCTTTTTAACAGTATTTCAATCATATTAGGACGCTGGGAGTGTGACAATGAAATGATGTATGCAATGGAACCCCGTTTACGGTTAAACAGTTATCCGCCTCCAGAGGGCGCTAGATCTTTAGGCCAGCGTTTATCCTACTGGGCTACAGGAGCTTCTGTTTGAAGTATGTCTCTAGTTATTCCACCGATTTGTCAACATTAAACCCTAAAGATGCTAAAATGAAATTAGTTTGATAAGCAAACAGGTTTGATGTTGGGGATACGGTTTGGGATCTGATTCAGTCAGTTCCTGAAGTGTAGTTACTCTTAAAATTTGATCCAGATGATGCGGCTCATAATGTGCATCTCTCTGGATCTATATTGTTTTTCAAGTTTTTTTTTAATTCTTTAAATTCTCAATATAAAGCTTAGACAAAACAGTTTTCAAACTTTGGAGACACAATTTTGCTTTGCATTCATGCACTTTCGGTCTTAAGTCTGAGCTACACTTGATGCGTATGCTAATCCCAGGCAAATAACCGTCGAAACGACAGTCACAAGAAAAAAGAAGCACATAAACAGCACATCCAGTGTATTTACAACCTCTTTCCAGTTGTAATTGTCTTCATCCGCCGAACTTCTTGTTTTCTCAAAAGAGCCATCGATGGTTTCCTGGTTTGAAGCCTCATTGCTTTCGACTGGAACAACTTTAGTGGATTTTCCTGAACAAGGTTTACAGTTTATTATACCCACCAGCCTTACAAAAATTCGTGGAACGCGAATATTATCGAAATGACTCATTCGAATCAGTAACATTGCAAACAGAGTGATCATTGTACTCTGAACAGTTTGAACGATAAGATAGACTGAGAATATTGATATCGAGTCAGAGTTCTCAGGCAAAGAGTTGGACACAATCGTGAGAAAAACGGCGAAAGCCAGAAAAACAGTAACGGCGTAGCTCGCTTTCTCTCCAGAATCGCATGGTAAAACAAACACTGCGACATTTAGTAATGACAGCATAAAGATTGGTACAACAACTGTTAGGAGCGTGAAGCGAGGTTTTCGTCTCATTTTGAGAGAAAATATTACGGAGGCATCACCGTTGTCCTCTCTTACAGTTCCAGTGCTGTTGATAATCTCCCACTGTGGACTGGCCTGGTATTCAGAAAGATTAATTCCGTCTTCGCCTACATTCATGTCTACCTGCATAGAGAATAAAATTTCATACATCCAAACTTCAATAGTAAAAGATGGGTGATCACGTGGTTTTCACGTCACAGGAAATACCGGGAATCCAAGAACAACGATCTGCTGCGTGGTTTACTGTCACTGGTTAGTTAAATAAAAAAACTTCTTTATTACCTAACGCAGTTTATAGAATAAAGCGCAGAGGATGCGTGCTCGTAAGTACTTTAAACCCAGGTTCGGTAGACTGTTCTCTCCTCGTTGCTGCAGTTGGTTGGTTGACTTGATGCTTAACGTCCACGGTAAACAGCTAAGGTCATGTCGGGACGGTCAGTTAACCTAACCACACTATTCCTGGGCAGGCTTAGACCTCCTAAGCAGTTAACCAGTACTAAGTGCACATACTCTCGCCAGTAACTGACAACTGCCCTTCTTGAATCAGCGGAAGGAGAAACAAAAGTATGTGGCCAGACCGGGTTTCGAACCCAGGACCTCTGACTTATGAGTCAGGTGCCCTACCGATTGCGCTACACGGCCCGGCCCCTCGTTGCTGCAATGGGCGCGTTCGGCATTAGTACGTAGGTAAGACCGAGCAATCCGGACCACACAATGACATTAATAAGACATATCTTCGAGTAGTAGCTCGAGGAATATCTGGGTATTGCTCCGGTATACCCATGTCATTATTACGAACGTGCCCAAAGGTCTAGAGGATCTTTCACAAGTAGTGACATCATATGAAATTTATTAAATGAGCCTATGGGTCGTTTCATAAACTTCTTATGAAATGACCACGCGCGTAAGACTGTTCATCACATCACTGTTTTAAGTGAGATTTCACAGCATTAAATAAAATAGAGAGGCGCCGTTGTCGAGTGGCTAGACGCTCGGCTACGGTGAAAGTCGCTGGAGGGTCGTAAGATTGCGCCCGGGTTTCGCCATCCGACGACTGGAAAACTCTCTCTAGTAACCCAGCAGTAAAAGGGTACATGCTTCGAATCAGGGAAGGATATGGATGGGCTCCGCCTTTCATATGCTGTGCCCAAGACACAGTGGGCCTCTAACCTGCCACTGGCCCTGCGGCTACTTGGCTATGGGAAACCTTAACCTGTACTAAATAAAGTTGACATTATTTCACGAAAAAACAAGTTGCCACGGACGGCATCACGACCTTTCCAATTGATATCTTACGTGTGGTCATACAATCTATATGTGATGGAGTTAGCCACTGAATATAAGCAACCTCATTTAGAATTAAAATGTGATTTTTCAGCGTTCATCGCGTGATGAAGCCAGTGGGCGGAGCTAAAATTCCATGAAACACGAAGCGCTTTTTGTAGAATTTTAGCGACGACCACTGGCTTCTTCACACGATAAACGCTGAAAAATCAAATTTTTATTCCTATATTTACATTTTATTTGTGAACTTCTCTATCTTGTTTCGTGATAATTTGGTGTAGAATAGGCAAATTATGGATCGAAGAAAAGTTAGTAACGACGTGTTCGGCCATAAATTTAAACAGCCGTCATCCTGACGTGGCGTCAATCAAACATTAGAAGAACTAACCAAGACGTTTGTTTACATAAGACGTCGCTTGACGACAACGCCATATGATCAGTATTCCTTCATCGATGTATGAAGCAAATTGAAGCTAATTGCTCTAAAGGAATATAGTGGCAAGTGTATATATAAGATAATATAAAATACTCAGAATTACTTTTGATTACATTTTACGGTAGCAATACCAACTTTAGATTCAAGTTTGGGTATACTGCTGTTGATTCTGAGGAACTAAGATTTAAAGTAACGATTTGACCGTGAAACATATTGATATAGTATACTTAAGAATTGAAATTTTGATTTTTCAGCTTCATCGTTTGATAAAGCTAATGGGTGCTAACATTCCATGAAGCGGAAAACACTTATTACGGCTATATTCAAGAACGTCAATCACACTCCAGTCATACTCCACTCATTGAGTTAATCGTCTAGCGGCCACAGGTAGACTCAACTTAGGGCTCGTTGATATATGAGCCGCAACACGACAAAACCAACAATGTGGTTGTGCGCCCAGCGCAGGCTCAGATCAGCCTGGGCATCCGCCCAGTCTGATCAGAGTCTACGCTGTTCGCACGGAGGTAGCTTAGACACTTAGCTATCCTTTAAGTCCATAGCGACGAGTCTGATAAGACTGGGCGGATGCCCAGGCTGATCTGAGTATGCGCTGGGCGCACAACCACATTGTTGGTTTTATCGTGTCGCGGCTCAATAACAAAGGTAAAGGAGCTCTGGTTGGACTCGATAAAGTGAGTGTTGAGTGAGACTGATACCTCCCTTGAACTTAACTCAAGTGTTGTTTATGAATACGAAATATAACTTAACTGACTATTCAATATTTATTCACTAGCTGATTATCATTTTTATCATGCATGGCTTTATTACACTCTTAGATGCGACGTCATATGATAGAAACTGTTATTGTGTGTCCACGCAAAGAAACACAAAGGAATAATGTGTCCCTACCTCTGCTTGAGAATAGCTCCAGGCGACAAATTCAAGCTTGCAAGTTTGAACATCGAACGGGAAGTTCGAGATGTCTACGGAACAGGATGACTGAAACGTCTAAAAATGAATTTGATTAGTAGAGAATGAAGTATTAGTCAGAAAAAGACTCCTAATTAAATGTTCTTGCTGTTGCAATTGCCATATTAGGCTAGTATGTAAGAAGCATATCCTGTGGCGTCATGGCAATAACACCATGCCACCATAATAATGTCATTTTAATAACCATAATTTTCTCATGATGTCACGATGACGTCATTTAAAGGTTAGTGATAGCTGCAATAAAATGGGTATCAGCACTGAACTGATGAAGCGATGATTTTTTTACAATTTCTTACGCAAAATTTGCTGACGAACCTTATATAGCAAATTAATATAAAAATATGGAGGTCTCATAAAAATCGGATCTTTTTCATAGGAATGAATTTCCTTCTGGATTTTTATCGATATGTAAACGCCGGCAAATCACTCATAAACTGAATAAAGCCGGTAGGGCTTTAAGCCTATGTTAAGTTGTTAGGGATTTGCCGGCGTTTACACATCGATAAATCCCCAAATTGTAAATTTTTGTATTCGTAGATATCAAATTCCAACTTTGTGTTGAACATTTCATAAGGGGAGGTAAATCGTCAGTTTTATGATCGCAAATTGCATTTACGGCTCCGTTGACACGTCTCCGTAAAACGAAATTTGCGACTATAAAACTGACGGTCTACAGCCCAAAATAATAATGTTTAGTACAGATACACCCTAACTGATTAACGAAATCCATGAAATTTAGCACTGATGAGTGCTTAACCACTAAACTGGAAATCAAGTTTTTATAGTGAGCGCGTTGAAAAAAATGACCCCATGGGTTGTAACATCTGAAATTGATTTTGAGGTCACTTTTCAACGGGTTATACCGGAAAGCAGAGTTTTTTCCGGCGCGACTAGAAGACAGAATGACAGACAAGTGGTGCACTTTACCTGAAACGGGTACCAGTATACCAATCCGGTGTTGTACACGTAAACATTCAGAGATTTTACGCCCAATTCTTTATACTCAACAACGGAGTTTTTCAGAGCTATGTCAGGTTTCCACACATCATCTTGAGGAAAGTAAGTGTAATCTAGTCCACCATAATCACTAGTGTTCCAGACCAGGAAGCTGTCTTGCCAGTAGACGAACAGATACCCTGTGGTCTTGAGAGTTTCTGTCGCTTCGTCTAATCCGATGACTGATAGAAGATAAAAAGTGGTCCATACTTCTGTTGATTAAACAATAGTGAAATAATAAAGGACAAAATAAACATTTAAAACTTTAACTCCGAAAACCTCATACCGCAGTTCCTGGCATTACTTTTCATACCCTAGAGATGTCGCGTGGGAGGTGACAGTTAAGTGTGCGCAGTAGCCGCTCCAGTATGCCTGTGCGGCCGCTCAGGTATTTTAAAGTTTTCATTCTCTGCTACTTTGTTTCTTCTGCTAGTTTGACTTCTTGGGATTTGCGAACAATACATGCAAGAAAAGGAAGACCCTGATCAGGTTTCGCGAGTGCGCAGGCTGGACAGGGTGTTCCTTTTTGTGCGTGTGGTAATGTACCCTTTCACGCGGTATCAGTGGTATAAAATTATATACATGTATATGTAGTTTGGCGTGAATGAAAGAGTATGTATGTGCATCTGCAATTTATCAATCCTTTTCTTGCATATTTTACTATTGTTCAATCATATTTAAAACTAGGCCGTTTCTGTCCTAAAGTTTTGGACATGGTTGGGTGAACCGTGTGGACCTAGATGGGAGTTGGTTGGTTGGTTGATTTTGATGCTTAACATCCACGGTAAACAACTAAGGTCATGTCGGGACGGTCAGTTAACCTAACCACACTATTCCTGGGCAGGCTTGGACCTCCTAAGCGGTTAACCAGTACTAAGTGCACATACTTTCGCCAGTAACTGACAACTGCCCTTCTTGAATCAGTGGAAGGAGAAACGAAAGTATGTGGCCAGACCAGGATTCGAACCCAGGACCTCTGACTTACGAGTCAGGTGCCCTACCGATTGCGCTACCCGGCCCGGCTCCTAGATGGGAGTGCTGAAAAGCAGCCCGATCGGGGTCAGCCGTGTTCGCATCTATATTTTGTTTGTGAATACATACTTTACAGACCAGGTGGACTTGGCCAAGTCGGAAGCTGGAAAAGTCCACTTGAAAGTATCGCAGATGTCCGAAGATTTAGGACAGAAATGGTACATTGTAGTTAGGAAAACGAATGTACTCAAACGTACCAGGAAATACTGTTAAATATCCAAACTGATTTAAATTGGAAGTTCTATTAGAAATTTACTCTATCCTCACAATTGGAATACATTCCATTCACAAAACTTTAAATTTTACAAAACACGCCTTTTCCTTGTTATTCATGAAATGCACGGACTGAACCAGCCCAAACCAGTTAAGGCGTTTCGGCCCACTGCAATTTGTGAATGACAGCAATGAAAGCGTCTAACCGTTTTAGAGTTTAATATAAACATGTAAAGATTACAAGTAAAGTAAAGATGTCTTGATTTCATATGACGAATAATTCAAAATCTCTTTCTCTCTCTCTCTCTCTCTCTCTCTCTCTCTCTTTCGCTCTCTCTCTCTGAATAATCGAATCTTACTCTCAGCTCTTTTAACTTATTGCTTAAGTTAAATTTACGATGTTGCCCTCAAGTATGTGAGTATGAATTTGTGTGTGAGCAAGCGTGCGCCACAGAGTTGTTTTGAATTGCATAGTATATGTTTGAGCCTTATGTTGTTGCATTTTTATGCAAACTAAGTGTAATAAAGAATGTTCGTTAAATGTACCAAAACGCCGATTGATAAAACATTAAGAGGTGTAGAAATTGAGCCGCAACACAAGAACACCAACAAGTGGCATGTGCGCTCAGCGAAGAATCAGATCAGCCTGGGCATCCGCCCAGGTTGATCAGAATCTCCGCTGTCCGCTTTAGGATAGCTTAAACCTTAAGCCACCCTTTTTAAAAGCGCTTAGCGAAGAGTCTTGTCAGACTTGGCAGATGCCCTGGCTGATCTGAGTCTGCGCTGGGCACACGAGCACTTTGTTTTCTCGTGTCGGGGCTGAAATATAAGAAGCACGGCTAAGTCTAATAAACAGGAAGAGAATCAGAAGGCCTTAGGATCCGTGAATATATTTTCGGGACAAGCAACTCTGGAATTTCATTTTGCCTCCTTATTCAATAGGGGTATCAAAACAAAGGGATTGATTTTACTCCCCTCGAGTAGATTCTTTCTTTTCAGAAAAGAGTCGCAATTGAAAGGACTTCTTCAATCCATGGAAGTAAATAAAATATCAAATTATTTGCTTTTAAACAGATGGAAAGCGCGGAGCGGCATCGTAATTCAGTCATGATAGGGGACCCCTATAGCTTAGTAAGTTAAGAGCTGGTCTACTGATCTAGCGGTCCCGGGTTCGAGACCCGTTTGGAGCAAAAACTTTTCCAACCGTAAACGGGTTTAATTGCACACAAGACTTCAATATCACCCTCCCATTGTCCTGATATGACTAAAATAATGTAAAAGAGACATAAAATCATCCATCCATCATCCAAGTATGCTTGTAAACTTTGTTTCGCGCTTTAAAGGTAGGTTCCTGTACTTTGGAATGCATCATAATCTTGATGAACTTTCATCCAAGTTGTTGGAAAGCACTTATAAAAGGGAATGAATAAGTTTCACTCAAAAGTGTAAATCAAAAAAATATTAGAAAAGTTGTTTTGCAAGGGATTTCCTAACTCTGCTTCGCACACCAGTTAGCGCTATTTTTAGTTCGCGCCAAAAATAGATAAGGCAGCTGATGTCATGCTGCATTGCATTTTTGGATAGTTTTAACCCATCCGCCCTGGCAGGACCTCTAGGAGAGCTCATGTCAAGGGAAAATTGACCTTTGGAGAATGGCATCAGAAATCGCGCACTTATAGACATGATAAACATAGTTATTTTTAGAACTGGAATTCCAACGAAAGAAAATAAACCAAAAGGGAAAACGACTATTTTCTTCAACATCTGACGAGTTTCTCAGTAGCAACAAATTCAGAAAAATAAGAGAATTCAATATTGCTCAGAAAAAGACGAAATTATTTTGTGGACATAATTGACATCGCTAGCCCAGGATGCTACCTTTAACTGCACGACTGTCCAGATCTCATACATGTACTAACTTTGGCGACGAGCCACCAGTGTCTTTGATCGGACCAGTGGTGGTTGTCCTGACAACCACGGTGGGTCCATTAAGTACATTTTTCAACTTTTTTTTTTTTCAAAATAGATTTTTATGAATGTTACATCTTAGAATTTTATTCATTCGCAATTATGATCACCATGTCGTTTATTTCAGCAATAGCAATTTCAGATTTATCTTCGCTGAAAATATATTAGAAATATGCACGAGGGGTACAAGGTGGATGATCACGTGGTGTCTCACGTCACAGGAAATACCGGAAATTCCAGTATCATGATCTGCTTCTTGGTTATTTTGTTTTCTCAAGTCAACTTTTTCTTATTTCTAAATGCAGTCTTAGAGAAAATAGCCGCGCTGAGAATGTGTTCTGGTAAGTACTTTAAACTTTTAATTATTGTCTTTACTGAGAGTACAAGTTTTTATGTGTAAACTTCCCACAGTTTCGGGGCAACAACAACATCCAAAGAGATCTAGAACCCCAAACCTACTTTTGGGGCCGGATAATGGAGGACGATTAAATACAAAAAAAAACTATGAAACTTACGATAAAATCGCGAATGTAATCACCTGAAAGAGCCCATGATTACACATTCTCTGTCCTTCATTTTAAAAGAAGTCATACAGAAAAGAAAAACGAATTTATTTAGTAAAGCCAGAGGAATTCCCGTGTTTTCCTCGTTCAAAATGACACAAGAAAACTCTTGATCATCCACCATGGTGTACACTGAACAAAATTTGTACTTGATCATTTTTTCCATGCAATTTCATAGTAATCTGGCTTTAGATTAGGAAGAAGAAATGCATATAATATTCTTTTATTTTTTATTTCAAGCACCACAATCGCTTAAGCAATTTCAAAATGATTTAGTACAATTCGAGGCGTAATTGATATATAAACATTCAAAGGAAAGAAATGTGAATATCTCAAAATCAAAATTAATACAGACAAATATTTCATGAATACCGAGTACAAATCCAATATTTTCATTATAGAAAACTTTATTTACTTCCGAAATGTCATGGCCTTATTGCAGTTTAATGCATTTTTTATGCGATATTCAAACTTTCTATAAAGTTTCTCTTTTAACTTTATTTATAAAGGAGGGGTCATAACTCTGATATAACAAAAATATTTAACAATATTCAATATAAATAAGTATATAAAGGATCCAATTTTTGATTGGTATGAAATCCAACAATATTGCTAAGGATCACTGAGCATTTAGAAGCTTTGTTAAGTGTACATCTAATTTATTAGATTCAGCCATCAGTTTACAAGACGTCTTGACAATTTATCAAAATATATTCAAATTCCGCTAAATTAAGACGTCATTTTCTCTTATCAAACATAATTGAGCCGCGACACGAGAAAACAAACATAGTGGTTGTGCGCCCAATGCAGACTCAGATCAGCCTGGGCATCCGCCCAGTCTGATCAGAGTCTTCGCTGTCCGCATGGCGGTAGCTTAGACCCTTAGCTACCTTTGAAGGACTTAGCGAATAGTCTGATCAGAGTCTTCGCTGTCCGCATGGCGGTAGCTTAGACCCTTAGCTACCTTTTAAGGACTCAGCGAATAGTCTGATCAGACCGGGTAGATGCCCAGGCTGATCTGAGTCTGTGTTGGGCGCACAACCACTTTGTTGGTTTTCTCGTGTTGTGGCTCATATTGGTTAAATGGTAGGTAGTGCATTCTGATTGGAAGCTCATTGTAGGATCGGTCTGATCCGGGTCTACATTGCTTTTCTGAATTGCCGTCGAAAGAAATTACCTGTCGGATCGGATACATTTGAAGCTGATCTCACTTTCTTGTCATAACCATTTGTTGTAAATAGTTGTGTCCTCAGATTTTTAGCATCAGTTCCGGTTTGACTCGCAGCCTCGCGTAGTAATACACTTGATACAAACAGGAAAAGAAGTGTCCGAATAAGCCACGTCATACTGGATGCTACCGCTGTTAACTTAAACCCGATTTTTTTCTGAAAAATAAATGTAAATAAAATAAAGTAGATGATAGGAAACATTTTTCGAAACGTTGATAAATACCGTGAAAAACTGCATTCCAGCAGGCACACAACGTTGAATAAATATTGAATCAACATTGATTCAACGTTACAACATTGAATCAACTTTGATTCGACAACGTTGAATCAACGATGATTGAAGTTGTGTGCCCAGGGAAATGGGTGTTACATAAACAAGTTCAATATTAGACATGACTGGAATACGTTTTCCCCTAAAATATGGCCCCTACTTACCCTGTAACACTAAAGTGACCAGTTTTCCTATCTTTCGTTTACGAGCGTCCTCGTCATAATGGTGAAGGTGGACAGTCCAACATTCTCTCCCATCCAAACGTTATTTTCCATGTAAAGACCATTATACTCTAGGGATAATTACAAATATCCGCATGAATGTTAATTATTTATATGATAATAGTTCGACGATAGGTTATCTATAATGTCCATCTTGAATATGCAGCTCAGCCTATCGAGGGAAAAATAACGTAAATTATACTAATAGATGTACGTTTGTACGGGTTACGTGACCATGTCAAATTCAGTAATAAATTTTGAAGTATCCTGATTATGTAAAAGTCATTCTGCTGAAATGTATTCCACCGGCATTATTTATTCTCAATTTTTGCAAAAGAAAAAAAAACTTTGTGATTTTATGCTTGCTTCCTTAGATAAAGCAGCTCTTCTTAAATAGGGTCCACTTTTCAAGGAAAAAAATTGTTTCCCCAGGAGTTATTCTTACCTTTACTAGTTGACCTCCTTTGAATAGATATGAAAGCAAAAATGAAGACTGAAGAGTTGTTACTCTTTACAGCGTACCCGCTAATCTTAAGCCTATCAAAGAAAAGAATACATGTACAAGGTTATTGGTATTTTGCAGAACGGAACAAACGTTCCATTCCGTTCGCGAAATACCAAAGTAGTAAGGACAGACACTCTGGGGACCGATTTTCTCATGTATTTTTACATAGACTTTTGGCCTGAAAAAAACTAAGTCCGCAGGGTCGCCTAGTGTAAAAATACATGGCGGTCCCCAGAGATGTCAATCCATGAGTTAACTTCCTCAGGCTAGTAAGTCTGTGTTAGGCCCTTTTAAAGCCGTAGAAGTCAAGTTCCTAGGCTCGCAGAGCTGTTCTTAGGACGATTCAGCGCCATTTTCCCACAAGAAATAGCCGTGGGATCATGCACGCAACTTTGCGGGACGTTGTAGGAAGTTTGTAGGATCTGTAGGAGCACACAAGAAAACTTGCGGGATCACGCGACGTCTTTGGCCAGTTGTGACGTTATGTTATAGGAAGTCTGTAGGAACTGTAGGATCCCACAAGAATTCTTTGCGGGATCACGCGACGTCTTTGGCCAGTTGTGACGTTATGTTTGTACGTTTATGACGTCAGTTATTTCTAGCCGAAGTGTACAAGACGCTGGCCTTCATAGAAGCTGCGCTTACCATATTTTTAAGGGAAAATAGCCACATCCACACTGAAATTGTGGAGTTATTGTGGATGATGTGGATTTGATGTGGATGTTTTGTGGCTGATGTGGATCCACAATGTGGAGTTTCCACACGTCCACATCTACACATTTGACAGTGTGGATGATGTGGATTTGATGTGGATGTTTTGTGGATGTTGTGTGGAGTTTATGTGGATGATGTGGATGCTTTGTGGATGTTGTGTGGAGCTTATGTGGATGATGTGGATGTTTTGTGGCTGATGTGGATCCACAATGTTGATGTTTCCACACGTCCACATCTACACATTCGACAAATTCGCTTAGTCTCTGCTGTCCCTTGTTCTAGCTTGTTTCTCAAGTATGCTGACAGACTTCTGGAAATCTCAGTGAGAAACAGTGACCCAACGGCTTTCTCATTATGCCCTACACAGTAGCATGCCCCTCAGAGGCATGGCCATGCAGTGTTCTTATACTGTACAGTAGCAGGTGTCTGTTAGCAGACTCTCGGCCTCATATGGCCTCACCGTAACAGAGACGTGACTCTACAGCATCCTAATATGGCCCTGTATAGCAACAGGCCTCTGTTATATGACTCTTGCCCAAGCAGAGGCGTGACTTTACAGTGCCCGACAACTAGCCCTCGTTAACTTACTACTACATTTCGAAAAAAGAACAGACGAATTGTTTAATTCAACACAACTTTATCTGTCCCGCTAACTGAAGACGATGAACAGAGGATTAGGACCGTCCCTCTGCACTCGTTTACAACATTCATGAATCAGTAGTAGAACACTACAGAACTTCCTGTTTTCTTCGTTTATTTTATTATATTGACATGAATGTTGTAAATGTGTACAAGACACAAGAGAAAATCGGTCCCCAGAGTGTCTGTCCTTACTACTTACAATAGCAAAACCCACATGAAACAGATTCCCCTGCTTCTGAACGTCCGTCCATGTTGTTGTGGTTGCAATTCTCGTAACGAGCCAAGTGTCTTAGAGCTCGTGCATTAGTTTCACATACCTGGGACCGAGTGTCCGTCTTCTATTGTAGTATAATGCCATTCCGTTCGCGAAATACCAATAGCCAAAACCACCTGAAACAGATTCACCTGCTTCTGAACGTCCGTCCATGTTGTTGTAGTTGCGATTCTCGTAACGACGTTCCCAAGTGGCTCAGAGCTCTTAACCATAGTTTTACACACTTGGGGCCGAGTGTCCGCCCATCTATTGTTTTATAATGCTGGGTGCCATTAGGACGCCACGATGACATCAGTTTAGGGAAATCATGAAGAGAAAGGGTTTTTGACAATGGTTTGATAAGGACCTGTCATAAACTATTATAAACTTATTTTTTTAACCTGAATTGAGACTGTCAAGTACAAGGAGCCAATTAATATCTTTATTATTCTAGTTTAACAAAAATTATCAAAAAGAGAGACAGTTTTTTAGAACATATCTGATGTGGAAATCAAGGGTTCCCTTCACATTTCATCCAGGAACACAACAGATGCAATCAGCGGAAAATAGTTTCTTCTCGTAGTCTCACCGAAAAAGAACCTGTCAAAAAATACATATGAGCCGCGACACGACAAAACCAACAATGTGGTTGTGCGCCCGGCGCAGACTCAGATCAGCCTGGGCATATACCCAGTTTGATTACACTCTTTGTTAAGTGCTCAAAGGGTAGCTAAAGGTCTAAGCTACCTCCATGCGGACAGCGAAGACTCTGATCAGACTGGGCGGATGCCCAGGCTGATCTGAGTCTGCGCTGGGCGCACAACCACATTGTTAGTTTTGTCGTGTTGCGGCTCATATTAGTTCAAACAGTATTATATTCATCATATAAACCTACACAGTCAATTCATACAGTACTGTCCAGTTAGGATATTCAGATTGTAAACAGACTGAAAAATTACTTTGCGATAGATGAAACTGTTGCGTATCATAAAATATTCAGACCGTTAATTTAACAAGGTACTAAACTGACTGTCTTCTGTCAAGCACTGCTGAACGTGGCGACTTTGCATACAGAAAGTAGGTGGTTGGAAACCCGATTAGCTTGAAATAACCATTATTTTTCTTTCTATTTGTTAAAATGAAACTAAATAAATTGAAAAGATGACAAACTGACTTTATTATCCTCGGTCCGAGCCCATCTAATCCAATTGCTTTCTTCGAATCCAAGGCAGTAATAAAACTGGTAATTTGTTCAGAAGTAATGTTCGGAATTTTAAAGTTTATATCATTAGGCACTTTACTGTTGACAAAATTTTCTAGTTCAGTAATATCGGCATCGCAAGTTTCACTATCATTGAAACCAAAGGTATCAGAAATCGAGGAAAAATAGTCATTAAATTTCTTAGCTACATCTTCAGATGATGTATACCTTTCGTTATCAATGACCAGTTCATCAGGTAAATTACCGTTTGAGCATTTATCCTTATTAATAACTTTTCGAAAGTGCTGCCATATTTTCCTAGTGTCTTTGGAGTTCGAGAGGCATATAAATAAGCATTTAATGGCATACTTACATAAATATAACCTTATCCATGAAAGTCAATCAGGCTTCCGCCAAAAACATAGTTGTCAAACGGCACTTGTAAAATTGATAGATCAGTGGATGTCATGTATTGACAAAGGTGATACTGTTGGATCAATGTTTATAGATTTTAGGAAAGCGTTCGACTTAGTTGATCACAAAATTCTTATAAAAAAGCTCACAATGTATAGATTTACTAAAACATCTCTACAGTGGTTTATCTCCTATCTTGCACAGCGACAGCAAACAATAGACAGTGGAGGAGTTATGTCCCCATTTTTAACTATACGGTCTGGAGTTCCACAAGGATCCATATTGGGCCCGACATTATTTCTGTTATTTATTAACGATTTACCTCTTCAGTTGAAACATTGCAATTCTGACTTCTTTGCAGACGATGCAACAGTCCATATAAATATAGTTATAACTTGGAGTAAACGTAACAAATTACCAATTAATTATGATAAAACTACATTCATGATATTGGACGGTAGAAAACGCCATCATGAAAAGTGCCAAGTTGCATTAAATGTACATGATAAGACGATAGAGAAAGTCTCGAAACAAAAGCTGCTTGGAATAGTTGTTGATGATCATCTTTCTTGGACACCACATATCGACTATATGTGTTCCACAATATCTTCTAAATTATCACTTCTTAAACATATATCGTCATATGTTCCACCAGACGTTCAGAAGCTCTTCTATCAAAGTTACATTTTGCCTCTACTAGATGTCAGAAATACATTCTCTGTGTTTGAGATCAAGTGAAAATGGTCTTTTGTCTATACCTGGGTCGCGAACTGCGCTTTTCGATCGTTCCTTCTCACGCTCTGCTTCAAAACTATTCGCTACCGCAGTCCTTAAGAACACAGAACTCCTTAAACGGTTTTAAAAAATGCCTACGCAAACATATCATATCGTAATTTTTCTTTCTGTAACGACATGTACTATTATAGTTACTGTGTTGGTGACTTTTTGTCTGAGAGCAATATAATTGCATTTGTGATTGTTTTAGATGTTTTATTGATAATATGTGATACGAGATCAGACGATGCAGCACGTAATTATGGTATGCTTATTCTCATCTTAGATTTTAACGTTGTTACAGATTATCCATCCTAGGTTTTATCTAAGTCGTAATACAGATTTTATATGTCGCACGTTTTATGGCATCCGAAGGATACATTTTATCATATTACTGGTTTTACCATTTGTACATATTTGTATATATTTGTATGTGTGTTTGTATTTTATTTGTTTGTTATAGAGGACCACTTGGTAGACTGGCTGCTTCAGCTAAAAGTGTAATCCTCTTGAAATATTGTATAAATAAATAAAAGTAAATGCCTACAGTTCTCCAGTCTAAGTTTTTAATTTCTTATAAGCCTCTTATTTCAATTTTGATCTGTTATGTTTCATTCCAAACATGTTTTATTTATATATTTATGGTTGGTTGGTTGTTATTTTGGTTGACGGCTCCTTGAAGCAGTATTTTAGTCTATATCGGACCGCCTGCCACAGAGAAAGAAAAGAGGTTTGATGGGTGAAAGGGAAATGTAAAAACCGCCCCCACCCGCACCTACAGCAAATACAGTAGGCCTTTTCCCTACTATTACTCAAATAAGTAGGACGCCCCGGCACTGAAATTTACCCAGCGCAATTGACCGAGCACGAACTTCCCCATTATATTCATTCAACATCTTTTGTTCCTTTTGTCTAATTTGTCTGATATAACTGATTAGTCCATTTATTTTGGCAAATCAATAAGGGTTTTAACCACCAAGTACTGCTCACAAAAAGTAGGGGATATTATGATATAGAAACGTGTACAAAAATAAATAATAATGGTTGTTTTAGTTTATTGTTGTATATTGACAGAACATGATTCAAGCAACAATATTCAACTAAAACAGAAACCTTCAATGCAGGTCATGTGACCTAGAGAAGCACATAAAGGACTATGGGGTCTACACCTCAATTTCACATCGGCGAAAAAAATTCTTTTGGACCCTCAGGTTCTGTGAATAATAAAATTCTCCATAATTTTCCAAACTGAAAATACCCACTTTGGTACGCTTTATTGCGTTATTTAAGGTGTAGGGCTGTTACAAATGTCACCATATGTGAGACAATTTACCACACAATGGTATCTTTACGACTATCATTTTCTCCTGTGATAAAACCGCATGAAAAAAGTATCTGTATCTTGTTAACTGAGGCATTTGGCGTCTGTCTTAATAAAGTTTGAAATCTTCCACAATCTTTCATTCAGTTTTGATAGGATGTTTATTGAAATCTTCCGCAATCTTCCATTTAGGTAATAAATTAAAATCTTCTGTAATTTTCCATTCCGTGTACCTAAGGTAGATCTTGGAGTCTTCCGCAGTGCCGGTTCAATTTACCTTTATTATGGTTTAAATTCTTCCGCGATCTTCCGTTAAATTTAGCTAAGGTATGGCTTGAAATCTTCCGCAATCCTCTGTTCAGTTTACCTACACTATTGTTTGAAGTCTTCCGCAATCTTCCGTTCAACTTACTTAGGTATTGAATTGAAGTTTTCCGCAATTTTAGCTTAGGTGGAAAGTAAAATCTTTCGCTTTTCTTCCATTCAGTTTAGCTATGTTATGAATTGAAACCGTCTGCAATCTTCCGTTTAGTTTACTTCAGCTATGTATGGTTTGCAATCCTCTGCAATCTTCCGTTCAGTTTACTTAAGCAATTATTGAAAACTTCCGCAGTCCGCCGTTCAATATTCTGAACAAACATTCCGCTATCTTCCGATCAGTTTGCTTAATCTGTGATTTGGTCTCTTCCGCAATCCTCCGTTCAATTTACCGTAGTTATGCATTGATATCTTCTGCAACCGTGCATTTAGTTTACCAATGATCATTTTGAAATGTTCAGCAATCCTGAGCACATTTTAATTTGACAAACATTTTTGCTGGGTCTCTGCTCAATTAACCATATGTATGGTTTGAAATCTTCAAACCGTTCAATTTATCTAAGCTTTGGTTTGAAATCTTCCGCAATCTTAAGGTCAGTTACCTTGGAAAGAAGTTATGCAATCTTCTGTTGGATGTACCCTGGTTATTATATAAACTTTCTCACAGTATATTATTAGATTTACATTGATAACATATTGAAACTTACACAAACTTCGAAGTTGTAGTTTGAAATCATGCACAATCTTCCATTCAGTTTACCTCCGCTATGGTTTGATATCTTTTATTAGGTTTGATAAAGTAATGAATTGAAATCTTCATCAATCTTCTATTTATTTATCTAAGCTATCATGGTTTGAAAAAGTAAGGAGAAAGGTTTGAAAAAGTAAGGAGAAAAAATCTCATGAACTGACACACTTTAGTTCCAGATCCAGCCTGAGACACCATGAGGGAAAGAACAACATAAAACTAGTCATCACCAAAGACAACACCAGCGGCAGCCATGTGAACAGCCATTTCCTATGTAGGTGGTCAACGGGCTAGCCTGAACATCACAAACAATATATCAATAACAGACATCAAACATCAAAATCAATCACCGCCCACACAATAGTCTTTCAAAAAGCATCAACACTGACTATAGGAATAAATTATAGGTAAAATATTAAACATCTTTTTTTCCTATTTTCAATTTGATAATGCCAGGGCTAGCCTTAACACAACAAATCTTATATCAAAACAGCCAAAGTAACCGGTTTGCGGTCGAACCCTTGGTCCTGCTTTGGTTCACCAGACACTTAGTTGTTCGGCTTGCGTGGAAGATTCCTAACTCATAAGTGCAATATCTCAGGAACATAGAAATAAAATTAAATCTAAGATGAAACAAACATGAGGACTCACAGAAATATGACAATGAAATTCTGGAGCAGACGAAAGCTACCAGTTAAACCAAGGTGGGCCCGACCCAAGATGTTAAGAAACAGATGTCAGGCGCCAATCGTCTCTGATACTATTTAGTTAGGTTAAGGTTGGCGCCTTAATAAAGTCTGAGAGCCGACCAACCGTGGTGGAATCAAGGTTAAACGTCTACTGCAAACCTCCATTTGATATACCAAAGCTATGGTTAACACTGCTTCCTGTTTAGAGTAATTCAGTTTCGTGATATCTTACATGAAGGATCAGTCATTTTTCTAGCAAGATGCTAGGTCTATTTGAAGCTATGTCCCTTTTATTAAACGGATTGGAGCTGATGACATTAAACTTTGTAAATATTAAGACATTCTAAGTTTTCAATGTGTGCTTGTTTCCATACACTGTATGTACAAATATACAAGATGTTTACTACATGTACTTTAATCATATGAGCCGCGACACGAGAAAACCAACAAAGTGGTTGTGTGCCCAGCGCAGACTCAGATCAGCTGGGCATCAGCCAAGTCTGATCTGAGTCTTCCCTAAGCGCTTAAAAGGTAGCTAAGGGTCTAAGCTACCTTCATGCGGACAGCGAAGACTCTGATCAGACTGGGCGGATGCCCAGGCTGATCTGAGTCTGCGCTTGGCGCACAACCACATTGTTGGTTTTCTCGCGTCGAGGTTCATATATTAATGCAGTCTGACGCTTTTAAATTCTTTATTTGAACATTGACAAACTTATGGTCCCATTTACTTTCCAGCACTGGGCCGAAAGTCCAGGTAGAGCTATTCCGAACAGATAAGAACCTAAAGTTTCATAGAACGGAGCAAATTATTAATTTATTAGAAATTTCGCATGGCCCCATAATAGAACTTAACATTAAAGTAAAAAAAGTAGTTAGTCGCCGACTTAACTGTCTAGCCAATGTGTCAAAGATTACCAACCCTCTGTTCCACGTCGAAACGTTTTTTTCACTCTTCTATCAGATCTTTTTTCATTCTCCCTTTTTCTGAGAGGCGCGGTAGCCGAGTGATTAGAATGGCTCGGTTATTGTGCAGAAAGTCGCCGGAAGGTCGTGAGTTCGCGGCTCACCGTCGCCATCCGACGACTGGAAAACTCTCTCTGTCAACCCAGCAGTAAATGGGTACCTTTTTCGAATTAGGGAAGGATAAGGCAGCGAAAGGAGAGAGATGGGCTCCGCATTTCACCAGCTCAGCCCAAGATACAGTGGGTCTCTAACCCCCACTGCCTTTACGGCTATTAGGCTATGGGAAACCTTTACCTTTTTTCTGGGAGATGGTTTCATATAGACTGAAATACTGTCTCAAAGAGACGTTAAATCCAAAACAACCAGCCAAACAATTGATCTTTCCAAATGGTTTTTATATTTAGTCAAACTTGTGACGAACTAAGAGGTAGAAATCATCACTGCTCTGAGACTCGTTGTTTTAGCCTGTGCGCCTTTTCTGTAATGACAGAATAAAAACTTGGCTTGGTCATTTGTATTACTTTATTTCTTCCTCTTATTTACTTATTTAGGTAGAACCAATCATATATTCTCTATGATAAATGTATGTCTCTTTGTTTTTTTCACATGGTTTTTATATTTAATCAAACTTGAAATGAACTAATCCTCACTGCCTTGGAACTCTGTATTTCAGCCTATGTGTCTTTTCTGTAATGACGAATTACAAACTTGACTGAACTGTTTTATCACTTTATTTCCTTCTTTAACATATGAGCCGCGACACTACAAAACCAACAATGTGGTTGTGCGCCAAGTGCAGACTCCGATCAGCCTTGGGCATCCGCCCAGTCTGATCAGGATCTTCGCTGTCCGCATGAAGGTAGCTTAGATCCTTAGCTACCTTTTAAGCGCTTAGGAAAGACTCTGCTCAGACTAGGCAAATGCCAAGGCGCACAACCACTTTGTTGGTTTTCTCGTGTTGCGGCTCATATATTCATTTATTTATACATGAATTCATTTTTATATAAACTATCATGGTTTTCCTCATTTGACACCAAACGTATTGTCATGCCGATTCTTTAGGCTTTACTTCAAAGATAAAGATTGTTGATACTTATAACAGCAATGCTTTCATAATTTTAGACGCACAAAAAGGATATGATCAGATGCTACGTGCCTATAAACTGTAAATCGTTCAATGTTATCAACATCAGTATTTTTGCTCCTATTCACGAATCGAGTCCAATAATTTTGCCAATGTTTGACAAAATAACTTGCAAACTGGCAGTTAGCTGAATGTGCTTATACCGCAAAAGCAATAATACAGCAATAATAATAATAATAATAATAATAATAATAATAATAATTTTAATAATAATAATGATAATAATAATAATAAAATGCTTAATTAAAAAGCGATTTACAATAACCAAGCTGATCTCATTTTCATCTATTTATCTATCTATCTATCTATCTATCTATCTATCTATCTATCTATCTATCTATCTATCTATCTTTTGAAAAAACTTGTGGTTCGATCCCATTTTGAAAGATAGGTCATGGATTAATATGCAACACTGCTTTCAGTAGATCTTCTCCAGACGTATCTATGAAACAGGTTTGAAGATCCCAGCCCCTGCAGTTACATAAATGCAGCGATATGCATGATTGCTTTCAGTCGATCTTCCCGAGATGTTTTATCGAGCATGTGTGAAGCCACTAGGTATTGGGGTTACTTGGAAACTATGCTTAACGCAACAGATGAGTATTTCTTATGTTCAATGAACCATGAAATGAAGATTATGGCCGGATATGCGACGATGCTTTCAGTAGATATTTCCCAGATGTATCAGTGGAGAAAGTTTAAAGACTCTAGCCTTAGCGGTTTCTTAGAAGAAACTGAGCTAAACGCAACGACTGAGGTGAATATTTTTTAACATCAACTGTGAAATACCTAATAGGCATCACTGTTTCCAGTAGATCTTCCCTATGCTTATCTATGGAGCAAAATTAAAGAATCTAGCCCTTGGGTTTCTTAGAAACTAAGCTAAACGCAACAGGTGAATACCTATATGTTCAATTTAGCCCTTGGATCAATATGCATCACTGCCTACAGTCGCTCATTCCCTGACGTATCTATTAAGCAATTTTGAAGACTCTAGCCCTTGCGGTTACTTAGAAACTGAGCTAAACGCAACAGATGAATATTTTTTTAAAAAAAGCGCTATGCGCACAAACACTAGCACACGCACGCACACGAAGGGTATCGCATAAGCCCGTCTTTGCTTCGCGAAGTCGCGCTAAAAATTGACTGGAACAAAACGAAAGACACACACACAAACATATATACAAATACAAGTTTCACTGAACTTGTAAGTACATATGAGATTCCGTGGTTGAAGTCTATTCTGACCGATATTAATTAATTAGACGCGACACGAGATAACTGACAAAGTGGTTGTGCGCCCAGCGCAGACTAAGATCAGCTAGGGCATCTGCGCTGTCTGATCAGACTCTTCGCTAAGCACCTTAAGGGTAGCTGAGGGTCTAAGCTACCTCCATGCGGACAGCGAAGACTCTGATCAGACTGGGCGGATGATCTAAGTCTGCACTAGGCGCACAACGACTTTGTGTCGCGGCTGAATAATAGCAGTCAAATTAGTTGTTCACACGAAGGACTGTCCAGCCACTTGATCGGTGGGGTTTGCTTTTCACACAATATACATTAGAAAAAACAAATACTATTACGGTGAGGTAACCTATTTCCTGTAGCAAAATATTTTCCTTTCAAAATTGATGAATGTCAATGCTCCTTTCCCGGTTGTAAGATATCACAAACTGTTTAGACATTTCATCGAAAGCTATGTTTTGTGGGTACCTTCGCAAACCCTGCAGACCTGACAAAAGAATCTTCTCCTCAGACAAATATCCTGACAGTATAGCTACCTCACCTGTTCCCCCATAACAGACATAGACATTCCCAGCACTGTCAGTGGTAACGCCTCTAGGCCATTTTCTCTTCTCCAACTGCCGTATTGTGATAACCTCTCCAGTGTCACCATTCAACAACGTCATCTTGTCTGTATCCTTGTCAGTAACAATAACAGAAGAAGACTTCCCATCAGCAAAGCTGCTTACATACCAGGGTGTGTTAAACAATGGCTGCCCAGTATCGCCAGTGGATAGGGACCAGATAACTTTTCCAGCCATGTCTATCAATTTTACAGTTGGTGGTACAGTATGAGGACAGGTAACGACCAAATTGTCTTTGTACCGTGTTATACCATTTATAATAAAGGAAAGTCGGAGTTTACGTTTGATAGCTAGCCTGTCCGAAATTTGAAGAAACACTAACTTTCGGGCATAAGTACTTACAACCGACTCATGATCGCCTGTCATCTCCACGTCCCAAACATTATTGGACAGTGACAGAGAGGACAGGAACTTCATCTCTCTTGAAAACAACTTCACTTTGCAATGATTAAAGTCTGTTAAAAGTATTCTGTCATTATCTGTTAAAGCTATACCGGTAATCCAACAGTCATCCCTCTGACATTCCATATCGATCTAATATGTTTCCAATTTTCGAAGTTGTGTCATAGCTATTTGTCGAGGTCCTTCCTCTGTCTTGGTGGCACCTGATGATTCACTTTGTCTACTGGCTAGCGGCAGAGCAGATAGAACTTTTGCAGTCGTGGGGACAACGGAAGGAGGAGGAAAAAGTATGTCTGGGATGCCTATGGATAGGTTTAATGGAGATATCTCGCCAGATATGGTTCCCGTTGCGCTTGAGGAAGAGAGAAAACCTTGCATTACATCACTTGGCGCAAATGACATCGATACTTTACATTGGCTCCTGTTGAAATATTCTATGTGGCTCTTTAAAAGATCTTTATCTCTTAACGCATCTTGTATCCTGAGAAATAATTTGATGTCTATACATTTATCCTTCTCCTTTGCGACTTGGTTTAATGATACATCGAGACTGGAAATTGCATCATTGATTCGTTTCTGATTGGCTGAAAGGACGGATAAGTAGCTCTGGTATTTTGCATCTACGTCCTTTTTCAACTCCTGGATCAGTTTGTTAGCTTTCGAAATAACTTTCTGATACAATGTTTGCGCTTCCTCAAGAATCCGTTCCTTCTCTTGTACTAGTGATTTCATATTGTCGTCAACGGCGGAACTGATTTTTTCGAAACCTTTCCGCAGATCGCTGAGGTTATTATACAAAGTATCTATTTCAGACGGTTTGATATCCCGGCAGGCATCAGTAACGCTGGCGGCAGAACAACTCTTGTGATTTGATGAGATACAGGAAGAGCAAAGTAATATTTGATGCTCAAAACAAAACTGATCCATGACATGTTTTGGATGGACTTCACAATCCTCGAACCTCGGTGGTTTCGCTGCCTGAGACTGTGGCATGTCCTCTCCACGGAGTACAGTATGACCCCTAGTTCCCTGTAGATTCCCATGGAAAATATTACAATCAGTGCACAAAAACTGGAAACATTCCTTGCAATATCCCCTGGCTTTGACATTTAGACCATGCGATATAAAGCAGAGATCACAGTAGGGATCAGAGAATTCGTCGCTAGTACCGTGTCGATCATCGAGACTGTCAGCCATCCTGTACAAATAATAAAAATAATAAATAGAAATAGATAAATAAATAAATAAAGTTCCCAATAAAAATTCGCTATTGTTGAAGCGAAAAAATGTAAATATATCGAATATGCATTGTACGTTTACTTCCAGAGAATGTTTGCAGATAAAATATTCTTAGTCTAAAGCCAGACAAGCGCGCGATGCCATTCCCATGAATAGTAAGCCGAAATATAGAACAATGCAATTTGACTTGTTTGTATAAGTCCCAGAGCCCGTGGTAGATTTATTCATGTGGTCGAGGCCAAAAGATTTGAAGGTGTTTTCATATTTAAAAAAAGTGTGCTGAATTCAAAAATTAAAGTCTTAAAATAATCGGTTGATGCACAAAGTCGGTATACTCGAAAGATTACACATGGGGTGTTCCAAATCTCGAAAGAGCGTTAAAATTGGGGCACTTATATTTATTAATATTTTCCGCCTTCTGCATGCACTGGAATACCAGTGGGGTTGTTTGGCAGGACAGGGATCTCCACCTGTCAGACGGCCCGTTGTATCTGTTGAGTCCTCGTCTTTGCTTCTTCATGGTGTTGAAATTTGATTTATGTGTTTACCGTGATGATTCATTGACGAGTTAGAGGGTTATCATGCGAACCGAACAACCAACTAAATGTTTTGTACCACTTCAGAAACTGAGGGTGAGGTTGGGCCTGTAAAATCGATTTAAGCCCCCCAGTAAATCATTACTGACCGTTCCAAGGCGGTAGTTCTTTTGTGGTTCTCTGTTGCCTGTTTTTGGTGTCAGAGTTTCTGTGATGTTTTACCTTATGTATGTTCTTATTATTTTTGGTTCGGTTTGGGTTGCTGAGTGGCCACCTTTTGGGAACAAGCTGCTCACTCGGTTGGCCATATGTTCTCTGTATCTTGATTATTTGTAATCTTAGTTGTTTCCAACTATGGTTTGAGGGCTGGATTTGGATTTTGATTGTTTCAGTTCCTGGTCTTTGCATACTTTTTACTTTTGATATCAGGGCACATTAAATAGATGTTAAAAAAAGATCAAATAGCAATTTCCACATTTTCTTTGCCATATAATGGGAAGCTCTACTTTCAAAATGAAACACCTTGAAAAAAGCCACGAAAACTGGTGATTTCAATATTCAACTCATAGCTAAATAAAAATATTGACAAAAACACCGAAAGTAGCAGTTATTATACCCCCGGCACAATAAGTATGTCGAGGGGTAAATTGTTTCTGCCTTTCCACCTGTTCATCTGTCTGTTCATCCGTCTTTCTGCCATTTGTCCGTCAGTCCTTCCGTCCGTTAGTAAACATCTGCGTTAAAGTTTTGCGTTAAGTGTATTTTCTGTGCTCTGGTTTCCTGCAAGTCTTTACAGGAACTTATTCATATGTACTCCGTGTGGCCACAGGACGGATACTGATCAGCTTGCATCACCTGGAAGGTTCTACAGACCTATGGTCAAGGTCACAGACTTGGGAAATATGTACAACAGTTACGTTAAAGTTTGTGTTAAGTTTTTTGCTCAGTTTTCTTGAAAGAGTTTTACTGGAACTGGTTCATATGTATCTATTGTTACTACAAGATAGATACTGATCAGTTTGTTCTTGATACTGCTGCTTGCCAAAGGTCAAGGTCACAGATTTGGAAATTTGTACAAAATTTGCGTTAAAGTTTGCGTTTAGACTGATGATTTTGCTTTTGCACTGTTTTCCTGCTAGTCTTTACTTAAACTAAATGAATGAAATGTGTTTAGTGTTACTACAGGATAGACACTGATCAATTTGTGTCACCTAAATGCTGCGGCTGACCTAATATCAAGGTCACATACTTTGAACTTTATATACATATAAAATATATCTGTAAAAGTTAGACTTTAAAGAGTGCATTCTTTTGCTTACTGCCAAATCTTGTGATGGAACCTTTTGATATATGACTGGGTCTATTGTTGTGTAAGATTGAATGTCTGCCTGTCTGTTTCTTAACATAATACATTAATATATTATGTTAAGTTTATTTTCTGTAGGCGGTGGCCCTGGTCGGAGGTATACGTGAGCCTCTGCTTATTGCACTAAGGGGTTCTGAAACACATTTCTAGACACAAATTATTCGAGATAGTTTTCTTTGGACTTTGCTTCAGTCATTTTGGGAAGAATGAGCTCCAAACAAGATAAAGTCTGACACATTGGCGATACGACAACCTCTATACTTTTGTATTATTCGTCCATACCGTATACTCTTTAAAAGTCATTCTAATAACGTTTCAAATACATTATTATTGTTTGCTTTCTTTTTTTCAGGTAAAATGGTGGAGACAGTCGAACAGAAATGAGGATAATCGGTTGAAAATGAGCAAAATTGGGCCTTGCCAACCAAACTCTAAAGAACAGCAAAGGATTCCGAAGTGAGCCTCTGCATATGGACAGTCTCAGATGGACGTTTATCTTTTGACATACACTATGGGCCTTCACAAAACTTCGGCCAAAGACACAGATCCCTGATTTCTGTGAAGGGCCGGGCATGCGCATTTAAATATCTACCTGATGGTTGTGTAAAGATACTTGTTCCCTTGGCAAAGTCCGTATCATGGTAATCTCGTTCCTCTTTTTTCTTTTCAGGTGGAAGATGGAAACAACTGACGAGACAAAAAAAAAACATCAGCAAAGCGTGAGTGTATTATGTCTGGCGGTTCTAAACAGAAAAGAATTGCTCTAGATCTGATGGCCTCACCCAACAGCCAGGACTTGGAATGAACATTGCTTGGGATAATTTCGATGAATTAAAACATTGTCTGTCTGGAATCGGAACTCTTCATGATACTGTCGGTATATGCTATCAGAATGTTTGTTATCAGAATGTTTGCAAATCCAAGTGTCAGATCCCTAAACAAACGAAAGACAGCATTTGATTCATCACTTAAAACAAAGCCTCTGCCATCTCGAAAGAAACCTATGATCAAGTCCTTTGATTTCGAATCAAGACTTCAGCTCAGCCTGAACATATTCTTCAGCTGGAAAGGCGAAACCAAACGTGACCTGTATTGTGATCTTTGTTTGATGGCACCCAAAAAGGGACTGTAAAAGGGACTATCTTCTGCTTCCGATTTCGTTTAGAAACGCCAATATAATACTCTCACGTTTCACTGTTGCGTAGTTCAATTGTCTGATAAGTTGTTTCCATCTTCTTACTGAAATGAAAAAGGAATGAAATTGTAGACGTCCTTGGATATCACCATATATACGAACTTCGCCGAGCGAACGAGGGTTTTTAACCATTAGGTGGCTATTTAAATGCGCATGCATGGCCTTTTACAGCAATCAGGGATCTGTGTCTTTGGCCAAATGTTTGTGAAGGCCCATAGTGTGTGTAAGCAGACATCAAAAGTCCAGATGAAACTGAGCAGAGGCACACGCTCACTTCAATACCGCTTCCTATTCTTTTATGATCACTTGGCAATGCCCTATTAAACTCACATTCAACTGATGTTTCTCCTTCTGTACAACTGCCCCCCCCCCCCCCTTTGCCTTGAAAAAGAATGAAAACAGAAAGAAAAATATATTCAAGATTTATTTGAAATGAAAGGGATAAAGAATATGTGGGGGAACAATATAAAAGTACAGAAGTTGCGAATTCGCCAATGTGTCAAACTTTATCTTGCTTCGTTCTTCCCCAAAAATAATCAACACAAAGTCATACAATATCACGAACAATTTGTGATCAGAAGTTGTTTTTCCAGCCCAACTAGAACAAGTGAGCAAGGGCTAACGTATACCTCCGGCCAGAGCCAACGCCTACAGAAAATACATTTTACATAATACATTAATGCAAAAAATGTTAACAAACAGACAAGCAGACAATAAGTCATGTCCAGCAACAGACCCAATCACATTTTCAAAAGGTTCCATTTCAAGATACACTCTTCAAAGTAAAACTTTACAGAGATATTATATAAAGTTCAAAATCTTTGACATTAACCTTAGGTCAGCAGCAGCATCAAGGTGACACAAATAGAGCAGTATATATTCTGTAGTATCACTAAACACATATGTAACAGTTGCAGTAAAGACTTTCAGGAAAACAGAACAAAAACAAAGATTTAACGCAAGCGTTAACGTAACTATAATATGAATTTCTAAGTCTGTGACCGTAAAATCAGACCAAAAGCAGTATCCTAGTGATGCAAACTGACAAGTGTTTATCCTGTGGTAACACTAAGCACATATGGACCAGTTCCAGTAAAAAACTTTCAAGAAAACTGAGCAAAAGCAAAAACATAAACGTAAATTTAACGTAACTGTTTTTACAAATTTCTAAGTCTGTGACCTTGACCTTAGGTCTGTAGAACTTTCCAGGTGATGCAAGCTGATCAGTATCCATCCTGAAGTAATACTAAGTTCACATGAACAAGTTTCAATGAATACTCTCAGGAAAACGGAGCAAAGATAAAACTTAATACAAAACTTAACGCATATGTTAACTTACGGACGGAAGGACTGACGGACAAATGGACAGACAGGCGGATGGATAGACAGAAGAACGGATGGAAAGGCAAAAACAATTTACCCCTCGACATACTTATTGTGCCGGGGTTATAATAACAGCTATTTTCGGTGTTTTTATCAATATTTTATCTACCTATGAGTAGAATATTGAAATCACCAGTTTTCGTTGCTTTTTTTTTTTCAAGGTGTTTCATTTTGAAAGTAGAGCTTCCCATAATATGACAAAGAAAATGTAGAAATTGCTATTTGATGTTTTTTAACATCTATTTAGTATTGCTTGGTATCAAAATTAATATTCCAGTGCATGCAAAAGGCGGAAAATATTACTTAATATAAGGGAACCCGCATTTTTACGCTCTTTCGAGATTTGGAGCACCCCATGTGTAATCTTTCAAGTATACCGACTTTGTGCATCAACCGATTATTTTAAGACTTTAATTTTTGAATTTAGCACACTTTTTTACATAAGAAAACACCTTCAAACCTTTTGACCTCGACCACATGAATAAACTGACCACGGGCTCTGGGTCTAACATGCAAAGCATATTTATGCAGCTTTCTGCTTTGAAGTAGAAGTCTTCTGCAAATGGCAAACCAAACTTTTGGTTTTGGATTTTATTAGAAATATTCCAGTGTTTTGTTTTACAAAGCTGATGCAGTATTTATAAAACGACTTAAGTGGTTGCTGTGCTGCTGCTAAGACCGAATTTCTATGGAGGAGATTCCTTACAACTATGAAATTTGCTCTAGAGGAACAGTCTGAAAAAGACTGTTTCTCCAGAGCAAATTTCATAGTTGTAGGAAATCTCCTTCATAGAAAATTAGCCTTAGCAGCAGCATAGCAACCACTTAAGTGGTTTTATAAATACAGCCCCTGCTGTTTTCACTAATAATATCTTTACATACATCGAAAAGCAGCAATACTAGATGCATTCATTAAACATATGGTAGGCATATTTTATGAATGCATCCAGTATAATTAATGAAAGGCTGTCATACTTTTGCTAGCCATAAATTTTGCAGAAAGTTGGTTGTTTCATTCTCAGTTGGTAGTGTAATTGCGCGTTTATAACCAGGCGTTCACAAGTTTGAAGACCAAAAATATAGTCTCTAAGTTATGACTACTGGAATAACAATGCGACAATTTATCCATTTTGAAATATATATATACATTTTTTCAAAAAGACAAATTATAGCAGTGTTTATTGAGTTCCTTCCAAACTAGTGCTAATACTTAACTCGGCCTTGGTATCAGTGCAAACTGAGCAGAGTCTTTACTTTTCACTGTTTTGATTTCCCAGGATTCATGCGTTGTTTATGTGAAAAGACTCTGATCAGACTTTGCAGAGGTGGATGCGCAGGCTGATGTGAGTTAAGCGTGTATATAGGGTAGTTACGTGACATGCATCAGTAACGTTAATAAGCCTGCAGCTGCCATTTTACCCACGACACGACAAGTCACAAGGCCAACAATGTGGTTGTACGCCCAGTGCAGACTCAGATCAGCCTGGGCATCCGCCCAGTCTGGTCAGACTTTTTACTAAGCGCTTAAAGTGAAGCTGAGGGTCTAAGCTATCTTCATGCGGACAGCGAAGACTCTGATCAGACTAGGCGGATGCCCAGGCTGATCTGAGTCTGCGCTGGGCACACAACCACTTTGTTGGTTTTCTCGTGTTTGCATGCCTTCTGAACCGATGTGAGCCTTAAAGAACTGCTGTTCTAAAGCAAAGTCTTTCCTTAAAGAATAGAATTCGTATTGGCAGGGCGACGTCATCCAGGGGAGCAAACAGGAAGTTAAATGCTGTTCCCTGTGGTAAAAATGGCGAACAAGTATAAGCCGCAACGCGAGAAAACCAACAAAATGCATGTGGGCCAAGCGCACACTCAGTTCACTCCAGTCTGATCAGAGTCTTCGTTGTCTGCATGGAGCTAGCTTAGATCCTTAGCTACCCTTTAAGCACAAAGCAAAGACTCTGATCAGACAGGGCGGATTCCCAGGCGCACATGCCACTTTCAATTGTTTTCTGCTGTCGTGGCTCGTATTTTGGCTTTTATCCAAACGCCTAAGTCGAAACAATTATATTTGCATCTGTGTAATGTTGAATGGTGACAGCTTATTTTACCATTGTTGGAATGGGTAATCTCTTACCTGTAACAAATATTCCGTCGGCTTTAATAGCTTTTGACAGCAAATGATAATTTCTGTTGAACACAATATAACTATCAGTGAGCAAGAGGTTTGAATTGCAAAAGCCTTGACGTTATCTAGTCAAGTCACATGAGTATTTTCCCAGTTTAATAAAGGTATTATTCAGACACACACTGACCGCCGGTTAGGTCGGATTTCAGAAGGATGCATTTCAAAAGTTTCATTTTACTTTACATGTTAAAAATAGATTCACACCAAGGACATTTGGTTTAACCTTTTTGTCTCGTTGCATACATACAAAAACAGCATATGAAGTTATGGAGGTGATAATCACTGTTTTCTGGTGAACACAAATATCTGCCTCAATTGCTGAAAATAAGGACTACATATCTTCCCAAAACTAAGCAGATGCCTTAGATATATTGTTTTTCACAATTGAGACTCCCAAAATGCCTGACTTGTTAATGTTGAAAAGGGTTATGTAAGAAAAAATCGAAGAGTAATTTAAGAAACAGCTCTCCTCTTCGAATTGGAGAGCAGACAGACAGACGAACTCGGTGCCAGGAGTGTGCAACCATGCTTTCACTCCGCTGGGCCTCCTGGGGAACATCGTTATGAGAATTTGACAAATAAAGATGAATAATTTGCTGCGCAAAAATAATAAAAAAATAACAACCATCTTTACTGAAAATGGTTCCAGTCTGAAGATACTTCAATACATTGAGAAGAACGTCATAGAAATTATTTATTTCAACTCTTTCACAAATAATCAGATTATGCCGATAAAAGTAAGAGGTATACACAGCTGTGTCGAAATTTTGATAAAATTATAATAAAAAAAAACAAAGAATTCTACTTCTTAAAATTTGAATAGTTTTACTTACACACCTGTCTTTGTCATCGCAATGTAGTTTTTATACTGCATGTGTGATGTAAGTAAACGTGCCTACCATGTGTTTAATGAATGCATCCAGCATTCATGCACCTTATGCTCGGACATTGTTTTCATCTGTTCTACCTTACACTGAGAAAGTTGGAACAAATAATAGCTAAAACGTTCTTTTCAATGTATTGACGTACCTTCAAACCTAAATGCATTTTCAATAATAACGTTACTTTTTTTCTTTTCTTTTTTCTTTATCCTTCGAGCTTTCTTTATCAAAACACTTTTTTGTATCAGCACGTTACTTTGTGTTTTTTTTTTTTTTTTTTTTTTTTTGTATTCTAAACTGTAGATAACAACAACGAAGGGGTACGTTAATTTCTATGGGTTTATACAGATTTTTGTATTTACCACAAATCACCACCTTAACCCGTGACTACCATTATAAATATCGTGTTTACCGTGAACATTTACCAAAAAGAGTAGACGATTCATTTTTAACCAATTTATCAGTGGTTTGAACATTATGCGAAGATGTAAGTCAAATGTGTTCTGATTTGCCTTAGAAGATTAAATGTTCACGGTAAACACGATATTGTACTATCGACAAGAGCGGAAAATGTTTTGTTATGGATAATTTGATTGGATTCGATGGAAGTTGCTTGCATCCAATAAAATGGCTCAGTGACGACTTCGCTTTGCGCATAGGCCGTTGGCCAAGGGTACGTAAGGAACAAAGTGGATTTAGTATCCTTGGCTAGCGAAGATGGTAACCGCGTCGTTAATTCCTAATCAGTTAGGCACCATTGGCCGACCGAGGTAGGGTGGAGTCGGGTAACTTCGGACAGCAGTGACATTGTTTCCTTTGGTCAGTTTTTGTCAGTTGTTTGGAATTAAAACAATATCAAATGGGCAAACCGTGAAAATCCTAATGAGACGGCTCATTATGAGCCGTCTCATCCGGATTTTCACTGTTTGCAATGAAATGTCCGAATTTACCCGCTGTCCGAAGTTACCCGACTCTACCCAATGTCATTTCGATTGATACATCATATCCAGATCGAGATAAAGTATCTAAATCGGGATATTATTTGTCAATTGGTATCCTGTACCCTGTCCTTGTGGCCCGAAAACTGTTTTCAAGCATATCATAAATATCAATACCAAATCAGTAAAGTTCTTGATTCGTATTTCAAGATTTCAAGCATCGTGAGTCGAGTGGTGCGTGAGAACATTACTTCTGGAACAAGCTCATCCTGGTGAGGGAATATTGCAATTATAACATTGTTGCCAGTGTATTGTCTTCGTTGCTTGTGATGAAAGTCAGGCAATATTATTCACGAATGAAAAATTGAATTTTTACAATACACACACCTCAACTCAACTAAACTCAGGTTTATTTGCAAATTACAAATAACATCGAACAATGATTACATGAAGTACGTCCATAAAAGGCAGAAAATAGCAACAGCAAACTAAAAAAAATGAATCAATTCCGCACACATAATCGGAAGTTCTCGGCTCCTCTCGCTATGTTAAAGCATGGGATCAACCGGATGTTGCCAACCTACATGTACCATGCAAAAGTTATACTGGATGGTGCACTACAAATGTAGGTGGAGCTGTAGAAGTGATTCAGCAAGGCAACACACACCCCTTCACCAAAGTTTTTTAATATTATCTAAAACAGAGCATCCTAAGAGAAAATGTCTCTCATCCTCGACACCATCATTGCATACGTTACATGTTCTCTTGTCTGCACTAATGTTTTTATACCGACCTTGCTCTATTTTAAACTTATGGTTGCTGTTTCTGCTTTTGCATAAGTTCATTCTTTGATTTCAGTTTACAAAAAATTCCTCCCTTGGTTTCTGCTACCATACTGTAAATACTTTCCCATAATAAAATTTTGCTGAAAAAGGGCATACATGTATGTTCTTTATTTATTGCCTTTGCATTTATTTTCACCAGTATAAAATTAATTTTGTCTTTCCAGATTAAGATTAAAATTTGTAACCAAAGCCTTTAAAACATTTCTATATGAATTCTTACAGTCATTCTTAATATCTACTTTGATGTTAAAAACAGCCATCAGAGGAGATGGCAAATCCCCCGACCGAAGGCCCCTTGCGCTTTGGTAAACAGAGTGCACTTCAAAACACGTATAAGTAAAATATTGTCATTCTTTTATGCTTCTGATTGATATTATCTGTTTAACAGATGCATGGTTATCTAACACTCAGACCAAAACAGAGTAAAAATCTCAAAAAGCCACCAAGTACACAATGTATAGCATATGATACACTCAACATTTCAAAATATGTAAATAACTTCTAAAGTACAAGCCCTACAAATCTAATTTTGGTTTAAACATATTTTATTTCGTGAAAATAACATGACAACAAGCATATACATTTGTAATCTACAAGAATAAGGATCAGAACGGAAGCAATAATACTTATATAGTTCCTCTCCTTAACATATAAAAATTGTTAAATTACAGGCAGAATTTTAGAAAATCCGTTCAAAGTGTATTTTGTTCTATAATTTATCACAATCCATGCAGAAAATGGAGCTAAACAAACAGTGAAAAAAAAAAAAAAAAAAAAAAAAAAAAAACAGAAACATGACTATCTCTTAAAATTAACAGAAAGGCTGAGGCAAAGAAATATCATCAATAATAACAGTAACAGAAATTTCTGTAGATTCTGAAAAAAAAAATGAAAAGAAAAATAAAACGTAAAAAAAGGAGTTCGGAATTTGGATTACGTTCTATTGGGCAGAAAGGAGCAGGATGCGCACTAATAGATACAGTCAGACTCAGTCCATCGAGTGTCACGCATGTGTAGTAATTAAAATGAAATAAAGCAAAATACAGCAAGGCTGTTTGTCTCAAAAACGTTTCGTTTGGAGGATAAATTTTTGAACAGACTCAAATATGATTGTATTTGTTTGTAGCGACAAAGTTTTATCCCCATATAGAAAAAGGTCAATAGTTGGAACTTTATATTGTGAGACTACAGATAAAAGTTCTTCGCGTTGCTCTCGATAGTATCTACAGTAAAGAAAAAATCTAATTTTGAGCTCTCTAGTAAGTAAATTTGGACAAAGAATCCAAATCTGGAAAAAATGGAATTGGGAGGTGGTGCCGGGGGTACGGAGGTGTCACAGAGTGTTAGGAACATAAGATATTGCATGATCATCAATCAGTATTCTAAAAGTTATAAGGGTATTTAGATTGTTGAGCAGGCCAGAGTTTTACAGATATAAAGCAGAGACAGCTCACTGCAGCTCAAACTTCCAAAGGGAAATTACTTGAACAGTATGAATGACAGAGTTGCCATTCATGTAGCAGACAAATTTTCATTACCTTTTCTGTATATCTGTGAAGTATTATGAGAAATATTTCAAAGGGTATTCAAGTTATGGAGAAACATAAAATTACAACTAAAACCATCAAAGGGAAATAACTCAAAACGTAAGAAAGCAAGAGTTGTCATTCTTGTTCACAACACATTGTCCTGACCTGTTTTACATATCTGTGAAGTATCATAAAAATAGTTAAAAAGGTTATTCAAGTTATATAGCGGACATGAAATCACACCTAAAACCATCAAGGGAAAATAGCTCAAAAAGTAAGAAAGCAAGAGTTGTCATTCTTGTTCATGACATATCGCCATAACCTGTTCTACATATCTGTGAATTATTATGGAAATATTTCAAAAGGTATCCAAATTATATAGCGGACACGAAATCACACTTAAAACCATCAAAGGAAAATAACTTAAATAGTAGGAAGGCAAGAGGTGTCTTTCTTGTTCGCAACACATCGTCATAACCTGTTCTACATATCAGTGAAGTATCATGAAAATATTTCAAAAGGTATTTAAAATACAGAGCGGACACGAATCTGCCAAAATATCACTAGAGGGTAAATAACTCAAAAAGTTCAATAGCAACAGTTATCATTCTTGTATGCGACACACTGTCATGGCCTGTTCTACATAACTGAAGTTTCATGAAAATATTCCAACGGTATTCAAGATATAGAGCGGACGAGAAAATGTTTACAGACGGATGGATGGACGGACGGACGCCAGGCTTATCGCTATATCCCCTGACTTTTCGGTCGGGGGATAAAAGGACAGAGTAATCTAAATAAAATTCACCCATGTGTAAAAAAATGTTTTTAAATGTGTCAAATACTTAAACATATTTGCTAAAACTTGAATAAAAAGGGGATATATTTTCTACTTACAAAACGAAACAAACGAACGAAAAAGGTTATATGTAAAAGGTTATTTGAATACATACGAAACAAACAAATGATAAAGGTTATATGAAGAAGGTTATATGAAAAAGGTTATATGAATATATACAAAACAAACGAATGAAAAAGATTATATGAAGAAGATTATCTGAAAAAAGGTTATATGAATACATATACATACATTACCAAACGTATGATAAAGATTATATGAAGAAGGTTATATGAAAAAGGTTATATGAATACATACAAAACAAACGAATGAAAAAGGTTATCTGAAGAAGATTATCAGAAAAAAAGTTATATGAATACAAGCGAAACAAACGAATGATAAAGGTTGTATGAAGAAAGTTGTGCGAAAAAGGTTGTATGAATACCATGAATACATACAAAACAAACGAATGAAAAGGTTATATAAAGAAAACCTTTTAAGTATCCGAAGAAACTTCAGGCATAGACATATATAACACCTTCTAAAAGCTGTAGGGTCCCGATCGCTTAGTGGGTTTAACGCTGGCCTGCTGACCTAGCGGTCCCGAGTTCGATTCCGCTGAAGACTGAAATCTTTTCAACTGTAAATGGGGCTTCATTTCACATAGCATTTCATTAGCACCGTCCTATTGTCCCGATATGACTGAAATACTGTCAAAAAGGACGTAAACTCACTAGACATCCATCCATCCATCAGTCTGCCTTGTAACCCGTGTGAGCATTGTAAATAGGGGAGAGTCGGGTAACTTCGGACAGGCTGGTAACTTCGGACATACAATTGCAAACGGTGAAAATCCAGATGAGACGGCTCATAATGAGCAATCTCATCAGGATTTTCTCTGTTTGGTCAGTTAATTTTTGTTTTAGTTCCAAACAATTGACATATAAAGGAAACAATGTCAGTGTCCGAATTCACCCGCTGTCCGAAGTTACCCGACTCTCCCCTAGCTTTGCTGGGCCTCTGTAATGGGAACACTGAATGGAAATAAGCAGAATAGGCACACTTACAAGTAATTCTTACACAGAAGTCTGACTCCTGTTTCATTAGGGCTTCTTTTAAAAGCTTTTGCTCCCTTGAGGAGCAAATTCGTTCTTTTATGATAAGCCCCCATTCTGGAAAGTAAACAAGAAGACACAAAAAATGTTGTCCTTTCTTAAAATGGTAAACAAACATGAAGGTGTATTTACTATTTACCTCTAAAGACCATTTAGAGTATGTTTCAATTATCAAGAGGTCTTACGTTTTTCCATTGATTGAATGATAGAAAAGCGGTTGGGCTACAAGTTTTCGCAACTATAGTTACACAAGTTACAGGCGTCCTCAAACAGTATAATAACTAGATGCAGATGGGACGTCAAAAGTGCAGAGCCTGGGTCTTAACTTTTTCTATCCCATTATTTTGAATTTATTCGGTATGAAGATCATGAATGAAAATCAAAATCAAAAGTGTCCATTTTTGGTCTCTTCAAGCGTCTTGTGATAGGTGGTACACGTTTTCTACTCTCTACATTCGCCGCTATATCGTGGCTTGACACCTCGGCTCTTACAGAGTGATGCTTCGTACATCAGACAACGGTTTTCTGAAATGAAGAAATATAAATAAAAAAAAAAATAATATACCCACTCAGTCTAAACATACGATTGTACACAGCTCAGATTATTACGCGAGATGATACGATCATTACCAGATTATCTTCAACAATATTTTGAAGCTCTAGTTCAGTCGTATTTTGGACTGTCATGGAACGTATCACAAACTTGTCTGACAAATATACTGACTGGTATTGATTGTATCTCTGTGTAGTAGAATGTGTCGAGTAATATGACAGAATTTTCACAAAACCGTTTGCTTTTCAAAACTTGGTGTGTCAATGATATATTACTGATAATCGGTTGATGTTAAAAAAGATCCGGAACCAGTTGTTTTACAACTTTATAATCAAATACTGATATTTTTGTTGAAGAAGTGTGAGAAGCTTTTGCAGTGCAAAAGTTTCTCACATTTTTTTCAACAAAAGCGTTATATTTTCAGTAAAAAATGATAGTGTATTTGAGATATGAGCGAAAAGTTAACTAACGGCATCATTAGTTTTGAACACCTGGCCCCCGATGTACTTTCTTTTCCTATCATCTTCCGTTTTGAGTTGGTTTGGAAGTTTGGTATAAATTAATCAACGGCCCGATATAGACTAAAATACTGTCCCAAAGGGTCGTTAAACCCCAAACAACCAACCGATGAATATATTAATCATCAGCAGATTTATGGGCTTGTGCAATATGCAAATGTACTGAAAATATTTGTTTGGATTCTAAATATGTTACTCACGGTATGTTACTCCATCTGTACCACACACAAGCTCAGTGTCATCCGGGCAGTCAAGATCGGGACAGGGGTGTGGCTTGACCTTACATTTTCCTTCGTAAGCGAACGCTACATTGTTTCCCTGGCATCGGGCTTTATGTAGATCACATATGTTTTCTGTAATCAGAAAGGAGGCAAATATATAATACCATAGCAACACATAAAGATAAAAAAAACTACCTTGTGTCAGTATTTGGACGAGCCATAGTTTTTTCGTGCATCGCCGTGTCCTGAGTTAGCTGTCAAAAACATGAACCCGCAGGGGGGGGGGGGGGGGGGTGGGGGGGAGGGAGGGGGGAGTGTTCAAACACTTTCCGGTGACACAGTGAATCTCAATGCACACAAACTCCGTGGATGATGCTGGTTTTGGTATATTATAGTTTGAATCCATTGATAAACTCGTCTAATTTGACAAGAAACTAATAGAAAACAATCGCTGTATATAGTGCCTTGTGTATCGTGACGTAATTCTGAGAAAAACAGAATGGCTTTTATGTTTATAAAAGTGAAAAATGGAGCAAGTGTGCAGGGGCTCACGTGCACCCTCGACCAGCGCAACCGCCTGAGGACACTGAACAACATCAAGTTTGACACTATGATACAAATCTTTAAGGTAGTCATATACAGAATCACTCTTATTTCATTTGTTAAAGCAAAAGAGAGTTATTGTTCATGGTGAAATCGATCAACTATGGAGTAGATACAGTTACAACGTCTACCGTAAAGATCCTAAGTTTTGGGGCAGATAGGTCTGTACAAACAGTGGAAACTGAGATCAGACTGTTCCTTAGGAACCAGAATGATCAAGATCTTCACAGTTGCCATCCCATCTGCACATGTTTGGGGGCTTTACTCTATGGTAGAACCAGAATAACAGGAAAACAAATAGAAGGGAAAGGACCGGCTGTGCTTGCAGCAGGTGCAGAATTTTGGGCAGTCTGTTTTGGGGATATTTTTTAACTTAAACATTGTTTTTCTAGGAAACGAAGCATTTTTGTTTTATTCTGTAACATACAATGTAAGTTTTACTAGAATAATATGCACAGGCATGCCCGATCGATTGAATATATTTTTTATGAAGTTTTTCACGAAATTCAAATTTCTTGCATTTGAAAACACCTATGCAACCTATAAGTAAACCAAGTCACATGTACCGTAAGTCCTACGATTGGACCCGCAGACTTGTCTTTTGATCGGGGCACATCTCCATGCGCATCTTCCGGCCGGCTTATAATCAGGGGCGGGCTTGCAAACACTGACAGCCACTGAAACATAAACACAAGAAACTTATACCGTACAAAAGCAAGAATTGTCAGAAGACAGTATAGCGCGCTTGATGCCGATGTGTTCCCTTGAATGGGCAAAACGAGTTAAACACAAATATTAACCTGTCACAGGTTAGGATGCCCTGGCCCAGAGGTTATAAAATTTGAGTACATTCTCAAACTCAAAATAAAGCACACTGACTGGCTGCTTCCGAGCACAGCCAATCAGTGTGCTTTATTTTGAGTTTGAGATTATTCTCAAGTTTTATAGCCTCGAACCCAGATTACGAACGAAGACGCTTATATGAGGTTGGAAAGGAAGGAAATTTTTTTTGAAATATGCAACAGTGGTTGTGTAGAAGACGAAATGTACTTTTTACTTAATTGTTTGGCATTTGACAAAAAACGAGATTGTTTGATTAATTTTATTAATTGTACAAATGTTAACTTTGTCAATTTAGACACTTTAAGCAAGTATTTTATGCTGTGGATTATGAATAATGAAACTCTTGATATTCTATTGAAGCTAGCTTGTTTCCTTTCTGATAATTTAGACCATTGATATATGTATGATTATCTATATGATCTAGCTATCTATCTATTGAATATTCCGGTTATTCTGTGTTTTCAGGATAAACTACTGTTATTTTTTGTACTTAACATTGTTAAGGCATTATGACATAGCTATTTTTTCTTGCATGGATCATGGTGTATATTGACACATTATGTACATCATAATAATTATATTGTCTATGTTTTTTTCCACTGTGCTTACTCTATCATTTGGATTTCTATTCTCATTGCATGTCAATTCTTTGTATGCTCCGATGTGGGCCCCAAACTGGTGAATAAAATACCTGGCCCGGAGGTTATAAAACTTGAGTACATTTTCAAACTCAAAATAAAGCACAATGATTGGCTGCTTCCGAGCATATGCTCGGAAGCAGCCAATCATTGTGCTTTATTTTGAGTTTGAGCTTATACTCAAGTTTTATAACCTCAGACCCTGGTAGCTTGTATCTTGCTGACGCTGACGGCTGAGCGACGCCTGGGATCTAGCAAAATGACTCCTTTATATGTTCAAAGTCGCGCTAACAAATTGTTGCACGACTGTCGTGTGACTAGAAAGAAATGTCTCTCTGTAGAGGAGGTTACTAAAGCCGACTAGAGAGACATGGTCGAGATATACATTTATCCACAATCCCATTAATCTATCCTACCACCTATAAGATGAATTCATGTTTACATTTTCATCTTCTGCAACGTTTAGAAAAAGGAACTTTTTGTGTGTTCCTGTTTATTTTCCTGCACGTTGCATGCCTTCTACAAAGGGGGTCTACTCTGAAAGGAAGAATTTGCTCCTAGAGGGGCCTTTAAGAGTTGATCGCTAATAGGTAGGAAGGCAAAAAAGAAAATTGTCCTTTCGCCTTACATCTGCCATGATACAGATTATTGGGTGTGTCATCACATGAAAATGTACCTCAGGGTTTACGGATACACCGCCATGGTTGAGTCGACATTTTAACAAGGTAAACAACTCTTACTCCAAGGTATTTTCTTCCCTTGTAATTGAGTCCCTTCGCCAATCAGGGCTACTCTTTTAAGAAGAAATCTCACTGGGCACTATTTCTTTTCTGTAAAAGTAGTCCCATCTGACAGATCAGAGTCATCCCTTAGGGATGCATCCATGCATTAAATCATCCACACAGACTGATCAGAGTATTCACATTCATCAGTATCCAAAGATTGCCTGTGCAAACAGGGGAGACTCTAATAAGACTGCGCGAATACACATGTTGATCGGAATCTTACTGTGTTTGCACGTTTTGTAATGAGTAGTTTAACCTGTCGGGATTTATAAAACTTGAGTACACTCTCAAGCTCAAAATAAAGAACACTGATTGACTGCTTCTGATTGGCTGCTTCCGGGCACATGCTCGGAAGCAGCCAATCAGTCTGGTTTATTTTGAGTTTGAGATTATACTCAAGTTTTATAACCTGGAACCCTGTCGGGACTATAAAAATAGTTATAATAGTTCTTCTCAGCAATTTTAAATACAATAAAATAATAAAAATCAGAAAGAAAGAAAGAAAGAAAGAAGAGAGAAAGAAAATAAAAGATAAAGAAAAATACGAATAGAGAAAAGAGAAGGAAGAGAGGAAGGAAAATGGAAAGAAAGAAAGAAAAAAAGAAAAGCAAAATGAGGAAAGAAAGAAAAAGAGAGTATGTTTTAAGATACGTACCCAAGCAAATCAAGAAAACACCAAGATATTTCAGCATGATGGGCGCGATGATTTCAGCTCAAGCAAAAAGCTAAAACTGTTAATGAAACTTACACCTTCATTTATTTAACACAAATTTAAATAAAAATAAATTTGATGCTGCATAAATTATATAAAAAAGAGAGCGCAGGAAAATGTTCCTCATCACAATTTCCACCTCCCAAACTGTCCGTATTTGCGAGATACTTTGGTGCGCTGAACAAAGTGTTTTGAGTAGGCAAAGTACGGACAAGTCACTGTCTTCACACCCTGCCCTCCTCTCCACCCCACACCACCCTACCCCACCCCACAACCTCTGTAGCCGTAAAGCTTGAATCTCCTCAGAAGGTAAATTTTACCCAGTCATTATTAAATAAGATTAATTGTTACGCTGTCGTGGGAAGCAAGATGTTACTTTCTTTTTGGCCTTTCTGCTCGATTGGGGTCAGCTCTTAAAGGAAAGAATTTGCTTCCCTAAGAGCAAATTCTTTCCTTTAAGGGCAGACCCCTTTTCATTGGCTTTCTTCATCTGTGTAAGCAAACAGAACGTCTCGAAATTTGCTTCTCTTTAAAAAAAAAGGGCAAAAAAGCAAGACGGTGTACCCACACACCTTAACATTAAAGTAATTGCTTCCTGGTACCTGGGACAAATGCAGATAATGTTCTACTGTCAGGTAAATCCTGTTATATTATCTGTTTATTAAACTTGCAACAAAGGCAGCTTCAGCTTGATGTATGTCTGGTCAAGTTACAAGCTGAACTCCGATGCAAACTTTAAAAATCTCTTAAGGTGACAGGTAAAACTTCCAAAGGAGGTCATTTCTGCAAAAAAGAACTTGTTTCCTGTCTTATTTGGGATAAAGATTAAAGCTTCTTGTAGCTTAGTGGCCGTAGGGGCAGTGGAGGTTAGAGGCTCATTATATTTTGGGCATAGCATATGAAAGGCGGAGCCCATCCCACTCTTTTCGCTGCCTTATTCTTTTCCTGATTCGAAAAGGTACACATTTACTGCTGGGTTGACATAGTTTTCCAGTCGGGAGATGACCCAAGCCGGGATTCGAACGTACGACCTTGTGCACCGTAACCGAGCATTTCTAACCACTTGACCACGGCGTCTCTCTCATTTAAGGACCATCTCTTAAAGAAAAGAATTTGCTCTCTTTGTGCGCAAATTCTTTTCTTAAAGTTTAGCAACCCCCCCCCCCCTCCCCTTATTTTGAAAAGCGTCATTGTTCAAGAACACAAACAGGAAGTCATAAAGGTTATTTCTCTTTGTGAAACTGACACAAGAAACAGAGCGGTGTAACGATACATCTTAAACTATCCCAGATGTAATTTCGCACCACCTCCAAACTTTTAGTTGTTTTCGTTCTATTTCTAATCTTCCTGTTTTAGTTTTTTCCACTTTAAACTATTTATTTGTACAAATAATTCACATGTATACACGTACATTTTCCCTGCATACAAACAATACATGCGAAAGGGATTCAGAGGAAAGTCGAAATGACATTTTTAAATCTGTCTGCAATTTCGTATCTATTGTATAAATGTAATGCAGATACGTATATAGCCAATCGTATTCAACCAGCATGCGCGCAGGCCGACGTGCATTTTCATTCTACAGCGCGCGCGCGAATCCAAAACCCGTGATGAGACAACACACTATTTGAAAAACTGCTAACATAAGGTATGTTTCAATAGAAAGGGCAATTACAAATCCCTTTTTACATGTCGAACTTAGTGGTTCAGAGAGCTGTCTCTTGTCTTTCACCGCTGTGGGTTCGAGGTTCCGTCGGCGCATAAGTGAGAAAGCTACATTCTGCTTGCAGAAGGCCAGGTGATTTTTACACCGGGAGCTCCGGTTTGTGCCCACCTTTGCTTAATGATCAGCTCGACATAAGCATTTTTTTTAAATCGAAAGGGTCTTAAAACTCTTTCACACGCACACACACACACGCACGCACGCACGCACGCACGCACGCACGCACGCATATGAGTGCTCTTGGTCAAAGCTTAAAAATTGAACTCGACCTCTGTAGATCCGAGCTCTTCAATTATTTTATTATTACTTTTTATTATTTTATTTTTTTCTTATTTTTTAGTTTTCATTTAATTGGCTGAAAATAATCCATGTACTAACTTTTATACCAAAATAATAGCACCAGTAAGCAAAAGTGATCTTGCCGTAAAAAATGACAAGGTCAACCTACGAGTAAGGTCGTCAACCGAACAATCTTGGTAGTACTCGAGTATCCTATTTTACAAACCAAGCACCAAGGCCATAGATCTGTCTATTGATTCTGGAGAAGAAGATTTTTAGGGGCTTTGGTCTTATGCCCCAGACCATTTGAACAAACTGTCATTCCCCTGGCCCTTGGAGGATCTTCATGAAATTTGGTTGAAAATGATGACGAATGATGGAAGACAGAGCCTGCCTTTTCTAAAACTCCCACTGAGCCTTACTTTACCTTACCTTGCCTTGTCTCGCCTCGCCTCGCCCCGCCCCGCCCCGCCTTTCCTCGTCCATCCCTACCCACTTCAATTCACTTCACTTTACTTAGGCGCAGGTGGGCTAAATGACGCCATCTTCTGTTTATAACATCTAAAACTAAAATTTTTTATCTTGTATATTAAAGGCCCTCTTGCTCACGGCCACTTATTCCCTCAATCACAACACGTATATTGAGAGGACGTCCGGTTGCGGTGGAGGGGGCTTGGAATGACTCAGTGAGGCGGACACGAAGGTGAGTGAACCGGATGAATCGGAATTTAGTCTTTCCCAACGTCAAATATTAAAAAAATCAAGAAACGCCATGCAAACTTCTATTCATTTAAGAAATAGATCAGCTCTAGCAGTGAATTGTTGAGTAATAATTCACTGTTTGAAGGTAAGTTGTAAAGTAGATCATATCACGAGCGTGGAGCGCGAGTGATATATCTATTTACAACTGACCGACAAACAGTGAATTATTACTCAACAATTCAATGCTAGAGCTGAACTATTTCGATTATAAACCTCAAAAACGCTGAAAAAGTATTCTTTGCATTCAAATTCTCCCAGCCTTCCTGCTAGCGCGGTCATTCTCCCGCTAATATTCTAAACTGTATCTAAGATAAATGTACGTTGTAACGGCGATTTTAGAAAGAAATAGAGATGTTACACCGTCTAACGTCTCAAAACGCCACAAAATTACGTCAGTATTGCCAGTGACGACAGCAATTAGACTGACTCGCTCCGAAACAGTGAATTGTTCAGAATAAACCACGAAAACATAGGCGCACTGTGTTAGAATTTCCTATAACTCTGAATCGAACTCGAAAACAGAGATTCTTTGTTTCGTCGCGACAGAAATAGAACGTACAGTAATAAATGCTCCGGTGGGGGAGGGGGGCTGGGGGCTGTTAAACCCGTTTTACGCTCGTGCAAATTTTATTACCAAACGAAAGGCTTGATTTCGTCGTTCATAATGATGTATGCTCAGACATTTTATCACGGTAAGATCATGAAGACTTTAAGTAACTTAGGTAGAACATCAATCGGGGCAGAACGGGGGACGGGGAAAGGAATTTCCTTGCCGAGGTATCAAAATTATTGTTGATTATAGTTTCACCCATCGTCTTTGCGAGATGGTTCTAAGGAGGGATCACAGCGTGTGTTTGTGCAGAGAGTAAATGTTCTTCAAGTGCTCGATTTCTGAAATTCTGATGTATGCCATACATGTGAATTGTTTGAAATTGTTTGTTTGTACATGTATATGTAAACAAACAGTTCATGATGCAAACAAAGACAATGATTAAGATATCAATATGCAAACTGGTTAAAACCAAATTAACGAGTATCTTAATTGGTCTTGGCAGAATCTAGAGAAACCGCGACAAGGAAATCACAGGCTAGTTTTTTTTTATTTATTTATTGTTATTTTTAATCATTTATCTCATGTGAGCTTACTTACGTTTGAAAACGGGTTTGAGATTTTCACCCCTAGGGGAAGGGAAGTGGCGGACGGGGGACGGGGAGAGGAATTTCCTTGTCGAGGTATCAAATTATCGTTGATTATATTTTCACCACTTTTTTCTAGAATAACAGAAACATTTTTTTCATGCCATCACTATATACTTTCAGCTTATTTTCTGTGAATCCATTCCTTCTTATGCAAGCATTAATCTGCAAAAGATCAAACATTGATTTTCATGCATTAACATTTGCCAGGTCCCGAGGGAGCTGTTGAATCCGAGGCCGAAGGCTGAGGTATTCGATGGCCCGGAGGAAAAATGTTAATGCGATGAAAAACCATGTTGGATAGATATATTGCATAAATTCATACATAATGTTACAATAACGAAAATGTTTGGGAAATATTTTTCGGCTTCATCGCCATTACCTTGCCGATTCCGACACGCACTATTTACTTTTATGAAAATGCTCTTCTCAGGCCAGGGTCAGCTATCGTGAATTTTTGTCCAGCCTTAAGCAACAAATCACAAGTCAAAATAATTTTCACTAAATTTTTCACTCAATGTCGCCTGCTCTTCTATTTTTACTATATTTCTCAAGTTCCAGACAAGTCTTTTATCGATACCCCCAACTGCAAACTAGCCGCTTGCTTTTGAATTGTTGGAATACTTTCCTGAATCTTGCATATTAAAAGCCGCAAAGGCGGTCATTATAGCACGTTAATCGACTTGTTAATAAACAGAGTTTTGTTCGTTAAAATATGCTTTTTTATAGCATGTAACACCGATGCAATGATCTAGACATTTTATCAACAGCACTGACTGTCAGTTCGATATCCTGCATGCACTTTACACGCAAGGTAACAAGACTGAAGTTTGCATACGCCTGTGCTTTGTAATTTTACCATTTTATTCAGCGCCATTAGTTTTTAGGAGGAAACGTAACAATTTGCTGAATGCGAAAGCTTTGAGACAAAACTGAAGGTCCTCAATAGTGAGAAAAAGGCCTCATAAGATAAGATAACATAAGATAACATAAGAAATTTTATTTTGAGACGGCATGACATAAGGCAACAAGAAACATAAGCCCTTAAGGGCTTTTGACCGTCTATAACATAATTAATCACAGTATTTATTTCAATTCAAAGATAGTAGGACTGTAAAACATAGATACACACTGAAACAGTAAAATTAGCAGATTAATACAGCACAATACTACACATACTGAACATTCTTTACTGGGGCATTGGATTATCGATTTTGTTATCGCCCCTGTTAGACAGCCTTGTCTGTCCAATATTGGGTATCAAATTTACATAGAATTGAATACGCAATATCAATAATTTTATGTTTTTCTTACCTTTTTCAAATTATTTGAATATTTTATAACCTATATTCTGAAAGCATGGTATATTACCTACACGAAGGTGTTTTCATTTTTCGAAAAAGTCAAAGTTTTCTTGCTTCCCTTGCCTTTTTAATTACATGCCTATCTTGACATATAAATTCACTGGAATATTCAAAAGAATTGCGAAATTTTCCATTTTCAGTGCGTATTTCTGAAAAGTTCGAGCTAAACTGATATTTTATAATCTTATTCCTGACAGTCTTTATTCTGAGGATTAAAATGATACAGCTTTTTCAAAGTTAACATTATGTCTTCATGCTTCCCCATGAGTCTAAACACTGAAACTTTAAGAGTTTTGCCTTTTGCGGCGCTGAAAACTCAGTCGCTTCGTTTAAGAAACGCACTGCCACCGATCCTGTCAGAATTCCTTTGGATGCGTAATTTAAATAGGAACTAGCGAAACAAATTCACCAATTCAAAGGTTCGCAAAGAAAAGGAAAATGAAAAAAAGAAAGAAAAAATAAATAAGTAAATGAATAAATGAGTAAATAAAATAGAATAGAATAAAATTAAAAATAAGAAAAAGTACATTAGTTTATTGTTACTGATTTTAGTTTTTTCTTACAAAAATTCCAACATTTAAGGCAAACAGTGCAGATCCTGATCAGTCCTCGAGTTTGAAGCGTCTGATCTGGATGTTCACTTCTCGCCGGAGTCCCCTTCAGGGGATGCTAGGCTTATGTGTTGTCACAAAAAAAAGCGAGTCGATTATAGTGAAGACCGTTCCTAAGGGAAATTATCCAATTAACAATACTGCACAGGTGAGCAGGAACCATCACTCGTCCAATAACCCCTAGAATGTTCAACATGTAGCAGATTATCATAAATATAAATCTTGAAAAGTCAAGAGCACTAAGAAGTTATAAGCACATACATCATAAGCTAACATTTGACTAAGATACTAAAACTGTTCAAAATAACTGTTGTGTTTGGCTAGGGCCCAATCAAAAATTTTGTATGTCACGACATTGTGCTAGATGGCGGCGCTTCGCGAGTGGCAGCTCAATTACTAAACATCAGGCTCCACCCCACCATCCAGCCAATGTGCCAGATCAGACCCAAGACAAACCAAATATATTTACGTTTTCCCTCTGCAGCCTGTCTTTAATCCGAAAGTAAATGCGAAAGAACGAAAAATAATTTATGCATCAAGTGTCCTCGCAAAACATACAAGCTACAAAACGAGGACCCTTGAGCCGAAAACGAAAGTGGAGAAAAGACAAGAAGCAAAGACAGACATGCTAACATCAACTAAAACTAAATAAGGCAACATAAAAAGCAGAACTAATTGCACAAAATTAAGAAAAAGCAAAGCTCAGAACTAAAAACTAAACTAGCAAAAACATAAATCAAGACCTAGTCATGCATCATTAAAATTGAAACCAGCAGTTGCGTGGAAACATTATCTACATAAAGTACATTTACAATCCCCCCCCCCCCCCCCCATTCCAATTAGAGATTAAAGATTTAACTGACTGATTAAAAGTGTTTACTTGTCTAAAATCCTCTTGAAAACTGTTCCACAAAACTGCTGCTGCATATTTAAAACTTTTCTTACCATATCTTGAAGTACGAACTTGTGGAATCTGTAAAACATTATTATATCTAAAATTATAAGAAGTACAATCTCTCAATTTGATCATATCTGATAAGACAGGGGATGACGTATCATTTAAAATCTTAAAAGTTTCAGGAGGCATTGTTTTAAGTCTTCTTATATGAAGTGACGGTATGTTTGCTAAACCTAAAAGTTCATCATAGGTTGGGGTAAAATCATCATAAACAAATCTTAATGCACGTTCTTGAATTTTTTCTAATTTTCTTGAGTTCTTTTCTGTGCAAAAATGCCATGCCAGCTCGGTATACGACGAAACATAGAAAGACAAAAGAGAGAAGCGACACTTCTTAGATAAGTCAAAACATAGACGGGACATTTAATAGATCGACGAATAATAGAACGACCAATGATAGAACAATAAGTGTGAAAACGATAATCACTTGACCGCTGGGCAATGCGTCATTGAACATTCGCTCATTTCAATGAAAAGGGTTTTGATATACCTCGCCATTTTTTTAAAAACATTTTTACACCATTCATGGAGAATACGTGGGAATTTAAAGAGTAACTACACTTCAGGAACTGACTGAATCAGATCCCAAATCCTATCCCCAACATCAACCATTTTCCCAATGGTTTCTGTTTGCTATCAAAGAAAACAGTGACCTATAAATACATAGGTCACTGAAGAAAAGCAGTGAAATATACACAGCTGTGTTTAAAATTATCAAAGACAACTGATTAGCTTTTGGACAAATTAGCGCAAAATTTCTGAACTTGGCCTTCGAACTAAGTACGTTGACGGCATTGATTTCAGCTTGAAGGTACGCATGTTGACTGAATCAAATACTGAATGGAACTGTATTGGACTGATCGAAAAAGAAATATTACTCTGCGTTAAACTGTATTGGTCGCTCATCAATTGTTCGCTACTTCAAAATTCCAGTGAAACGTTTAGGAAAAAAAAAAATTTTTTTTCTTTTAAAAAGCTTTGTTGTCGTTAAATGGTCGTTAATAAAATTTTCGATGTTTCTGAAATTTCTCGATGTTATTTCGATCTTTTTTCGATCTTTTTTCGATCTTATTTTTCTATGTTTAGTCTTTCTAGATACGTATTGTCTTTTCTATGTTCTGGCTTTTCTATGTTTTGTCGTTCTCTGTTTCGTCATAGACCCTGCCAGCTGACAATAATTAAAATTAGATCAAATAAATGTATGAAAAATTGTAAGTCTATTAAGTTTAGATAAAAATATGTCAGATATAGCCTTTTATGAACGTATACCTGCCGTATATATATTCTAGCTGTGACTCTATGTACGGGAATGTTACTACAACAACTCCAGATTATTTCTACTTTCGTTTTCAGCAGTTTGGTATTGATTTGCGCCGCAGTCAAGCGTGAATATCGAAGGGCATTATGGGTAGTGAAGCGACCGGCATGTTGACCCAATTAAACTACAAAGGCGGAAAGGCGGCATAGAATTTCAATGTTTCAGCGCTTGATTTGACTATCTGCACATCCTATTATTGAGATTTGATTAGTTCCAAGGCTTGCCAATCAGTTAGAGGTAAATATAGCTAGAAATTCAGCGTCAAACGCGGGTGAGGCCATGTTTTATGGGCGATAACCGGACGGAAAATTTATGCAGAAACAAAAATGGCGTCATTACTTGCCCTTGAAAGAAGGGGGACAAACGTGCTCCTCGATTGCTTAAAAATTACGGACCCTGTAGATATTAACCGTGCCAAAACGTCCACACACCAACGAAGAAAATGCTCGCTAGACTGCAGGCGAATTGCATGCTTGGGACATCGAAAATTTTGATTCTGAATAGATACAGAATTTATGAAAAATGGCGTCGCTGTTGTTTGGCCCAGGATTTCGTCGACATGCGCCATTCCGACATTGCAAACATTTTTTTCCTGCAGGTTGCTCAAGAGTACATTCCCTTCATTCTTTAATTCTCATCTATTTTTCGTCAGTTTTTCCGATTTTATTTTATACAGAAAAAATGTAAATTCAGTTGACGAAGCCTAGGGTGACAGGTTCGATCCTTTTTAACAGTATTTTAAAGGGATTGATCCTCAAGGGTAGACCAGAGATGGATGACTTGTCATTTTCCCAACAGACACACAACGTTGAAATGACTTTGTATTGATTTAAAAAAGTGTGGTGGCTCAGTGGTAAGTGCACTGGACTCTGACGCCAGAGGTTGTGGGTTCGAGCCTCACCCAGGGTGAAATCTTCCTATGTCTGAATGTGTTTTTCTAGCATCATTTGCAGGGATGATGCTAACAAGTGTGCCGTCCTTAGGACTTACTGGAGGCCCCCTGTGCAGGGGAGTCATCCCCTGGAGTGTACAGTCTTCACGAAACTCTGTCTGACCGCCTGACATGTCTGGTAAAAATTCATTCGGTCTGGTAAAAATATTCAGAATTTTCAAGTACATTTTAATCATTTTACCAGATTCGGTCCTGTTAACTCTCGCAGACTTTCGTGAACTCTGAGTGTACTTAGTACACCTGCTCATAATACTCTGAAAAGAGGGTGTACCGGTAAATTTACAAAGAAAGAAAGACGTCAATGCGAAGTCGCATCAATGTCAGTATGATGTCATTTTGAGGTCATGCCTGCTGCTGGGTTACGTCCTTTTAACAGCCTTTCAATCCTATCAGGACGGGTTGGGGAGGTGGGGGGGGGGGGGAACGGCAGTGCTGGAAACGGCCGGCGGCCCGGTGGCCAAATGCTCCTAATTTTTGTTTCGGGCCACCAGAAATTTCCAAAATATGACCTTTAGTGGCCCAAATTTATCTTTCTGGCAATACTAAATGAATGGAAACTTTAGCTAGTGGATAATTTGGGCCACTTAAAGTTAGGCCTGCTAAGCTTTTGGGCAACCACATTAAACTTGTGAGTTTCCAGCACTGGAACGGTAATGGAAGGCTGTGTGCAAACACACTATGAAGTCCCATTTACAGGTGGAAAGAAACCTGCCTCCAGCAGGTGTCTAATCCAAGACCACTAAATCTGCAGGCCAAACATACTGAGTAACCTAGCTCCTTAAATGGTTGGACAAGGAGCCACAGCAAAGCAGGTTATATTGTTGTGTGGCTTACCAGGGCAGGGGACTGTTATAAATTTTTATTCAGTTTTTTGCTCACTAGAGCTGGCTTATAAGGTCCTTGGGCTGGGGGATTATCCCCAGCCGTGGAAACGGCCAGTGGCCAAATGCGCCTAATTTTTGTCTAGGGCCATCAGAAATCTCCAGAATTTGAACTTTAGTGGCCCAAATTTCTCTCTCCTGCAATAGTAAATGAATGGGATCTTTATCTGGTGGAAAAATTTGGGCCACTGAAAGTTTGGCCTGATTAGCTTTTAATCATGGCAGTTTTCCAACACTGGGGATTGAAACTTCGTGTTTTTCATGAAAATCAGCTCTTTAGTTTGGTTGCTATGGCAGCTTAGATTCCCATAGACTAATTGAAAATTGGCATTTAATGCCAAGCCATTGCAGATATTATGGCAAAACTTTTAAAGAAATGTTCCTGAGAAGTAATCTATCAGCTCAGTGTTCCCACTCAAATTTTAAACTGAGGGTTTTTATACCCCCTATCTATAAAATTAGCGGGTATGAAGTAAAATTTACGGGTATGACTTTTTATCTCGAAAAAGTTATGGGCCGAAATGGACATGGGCCGAAATGACCCGGAACCCTTGGTCCGCTTCTTTTACAAACACTAAAGTGCCGATGTGTTTCCAATTGAAGCTTGAAAAAAACGAAGAAAACGGCTGTCATGCCTTTTTCCGGTCCTCGTTTTATCCAATATTAATCATTTGATGGATTCCTTTCCAAATAAAAAATATAAAGTGCCGTTTCCAAACAGAAACAGCGAAAATAAACGCAAAACTACGGACAAATTCTGTCGGCCATTATGACAGTTCTAGTGCGCAACATGACCGCGCATGTCATTAATATTCATGCAGCCGATTAGTGGTAGTGTTTTCCAATAATGAATTTGATTGGCCGTAGAACGGATGTGACGGACGTGAATGAAAGCATGGTATCTTACTACGGCCCGCATTTCAGATCAAAACAGCGAATTCTGACTCTCTTCTCGGCTACAAAAATCATCTGGCCTGGCAGACTCGCAATAGAATGAAGAAAAATGATGATTTTTTATATTTTTGAGAGAAACATATGCGCGTGAATGCACGTTCTTGCCCCAAAATTTATGCGTGATTAGAATGATTTCCGCGTGATTCACGCACAATTCTACGTGAATGGGAACACTGCAGCTAATTGTGTTTTTGGCCCACTGCTCTTTTGATTGGTTGCCATGGAAACTAAAATGCAAAAAATGGAGAAATCGGGGAAAAAAAAACCTTGAACTAGAAAATTGTGTCTGTAAGACACTAATGATGCCCCCGTGCAGCACCTGTCACAGTGGTCCATTGACTTCCTTGAGTAGTCTTCTATCAGCCATATGTTTTTGGCCCTCTGCTCTAATTTATTGGTTGCCATCGAAACCAAAATGCAACCATATATAGAAATATTCATCATATTTACATTTTCAGAAATATTCTTTGAGTGCTCTTTTAAGATTTCTTTTATCAGCCCTATGTTTTCTCTGCACACTGCTCATTTTGACCGGTTGCCAAAAAAGGAAAATGGCAAGAAGTCTTTTGAAAATTATCCTTTTTTGTTGCCACGGCAATCAAAATGTGGAAAATAGTTATATATGAAATTTTATCAACTCAACAGACAGTCAGACTTGTATATTTTGTATTAGCTTGTATAAATGTGACAGCAATTTTGAGCCTATACAAATGAGATAGCAATTTTGAGCCAGGGAGATCTGTGAGCTTTTTGGCCGGTGTGCCGCTTGTTAAAAGTTTCATTGAGCTAGTCCACAGTTTGTGACCCTTATGATGACAAGGATTTGATTTTGGTTGATTTGAGGCTTAACGTCCACGGTAAACAACTAAGGTCATGTCAGGACGGTCAGTTAACCTAACCACACTATTCCTGGGCAGGCTTAGACCTCCTGAGCGGTTAACCAGTACTAAGTGCACATACTTTCGTCAGTGACTGACAAGCCCTTCTTGAATCAGCAGAAGGAGAAATGAAAGTATGTGGCCAGATCGGGATTCGAACCCAGGGCCTCTGACTTACGAGTCAGGTGCCCTACCGATTGCGCTACCCGGCCCGGCCGATGACAAGGATAGGGGTTAGGTGGTGTAGGGGAGGGGTGGGAGGAAGGGGATAGGGGTTAGGTGGTGTAGGGGAGGGGTGGGAGGAAGGGGTATTATAAAAAAAGAATTGCACCATATGATAGACTACAGCAATAATAATTTTTTTTTGCCCCCCCCCCTCCCCATCATTTTCCCCATGAGCATCACAGGTATGATACCCCCCCCCCCCCCCCCCCCCCCCATCACAGGTATTATACAACCACCTGTGAGCTAGTTCACCATCTGGTGCAACATTAGGTCTACCAGCTTATTTGAAAAGTAGATATGCTGCCACCAGGGATCTCCCCAGACCATTAAGGCATGTCGCTTGCAACATGTCTTCCTCTTCAAATTACCTTTGCAACATGCCTTAATTTCCAATAAAAGTTTATGAAAGTGCTATTATTTTCATTTTTTAGCCAGTAAAATTCATCAGTAGATTATTTACAATGTAGATTTAGGCTAATTTTGGCAAAATATTGCTATTAAGGATTTTAAAAATTGATCAACAAGTCAAAATCTGATTTTTGTGCTAAAAGCGACATGCCTTCTGAAATTTCTGGGGAGAACACTGGCTGCCACATCAATCTTGGGTTACCGGTATTTTCACAGTGCTCCAGATAAGAAGTGGTGCCAGGGATAATTTTCCATATTTCTGCATAAAAACATACTTTGTGATGCCTCATTAGAACCGTCTTGCCGAGACGGTTCTAATGAGGGGTCACAACATATGTTTTTGTTGAGAAATAACAAAAATCACCTTTAAATTATCCTCAATACCCCGTCTTATCTGAAGCACTGTTTCAGTTCTTTTGTAACTAAACTATCATTAGGAATATTTATGGATGTGTTACAACTTGTCTTCACTTATAACATTCTGATCTAGCCTCAAGGTTATGAAACTTCTTCCCTTGCTCAACTGAGATTGTGCTCAAATTGTAAAACTGAGTAGAATTCATTTCAGAATACTAAGCATACTAATACTTGTTTTGAGCATTCAAACAAGGAAAATTTTTTGTGAAAAGCAAACCATAAAACAGTAAAAGTCGCCTCAAAATGTAAACTTATTTCCTACATGTGTACTCTTTGTGTTTTCATGCTCAGCAGAGTTAAGCATGAAAAACTTTTTTATAGCCTCTGTACATTATACATTGTTGATTGGCTAGGTACAGAGGTTATAAATAACATTGAGCTCCGAGTCTGATTCTCACTCTCCACAAAGTTCTGTTCTTACATGTATGAAGAAGACCTTTGGCCAAATATTTAGCTTTGACCGTTTTACTTCTTTTCCTATTGGAAAACATTCACAAGTTGTATTTTTACACTATTTCAGAAGTAGGAGATGGATCCCACAGACCTGCTGTCAGTTGGTGGTGGCTCCTCCAAAGTTGTGATACAAGAAGGCGGCTATTCAAATGTAGGAGCTGGTGATGGTGTACAGATGTACAGTGAAGGTCAAGGTAGGTGACAAGGCAAATGTTAAAGACAAATATTCCTGTTTATTGGCTGTCATAATCCTATTATGCAATAGTCCAGTGATACTGCTATTCCATCAAAGGAATATAACAATCCATCATGAGTGTCCATGTAGGATAGGGAAATCTCACCCGAGGGGTCGGAATTTCAACCAGGGACGAGGCTTGCCGAGTCCCTGGTTGAAATTCCGACCCCGAGGGTGAGATTTACCTATCCTACATGGACTGGCTCATGATGGATTATTTTTCTCCGACTGTTAGTGGATTTTAAACCGAAAGTCGGATTAGGCTTCAGAACAGGAAAATTCTAACTTTTTAACCAATGATCTGAAGTAAATTTTGAGCAGCTCAGTGTGTTTGCCGGGTCCTACAATGGGTGTAAACACAGTTTGCACCTCAAAATTAGACGGAAAACACGATATGTGGACTATTTTATCTTCCAGAGGGTGAAAACAAAATGCAACTTAGCCTCTCACGTCACGCGCGTCAAGTTTGCTAGCGACGTTTTTAACCGGTTTTAGTGACGTCATTAAAATTGAGTGAAGTCACAAACCTATGATCTGCTCTCAAAAGTCATCCGACATGCTTGCGTGTCCATTTTGTTCATTTAAAATTAAAATATTAGTCAAAAAATGAAAAAGTATGGTTGCTAATATAAGAAAGATGTTGCCAGGTATAAGATAAAAAATTCTTATATGAGCTGAGAGCCTATCTTAAATGGGCAAAGGTGGGAGAAATACCCTGTCTCACATAGGTAATGACATAACAGGGTCATAAAACAATAAAGACTGGGGGTGTGTTCTATATAGTAGAGAATATTTTAAGAGCTGAAGATTTGCCAGAAATTATAGTAGTGATTGAGTGAAACAGGGTATAACTTCTCACCAACAACTAGGTCATACAGAGACGGGATCACGGTTTAAAGTATCAACCGAAAGACTGGAGAAGCCGGAGGTGGAATTGGGAGAAACCGATCTTGCGACCCCTGGATTAGTGGTCCAGCGTGTTGTCCACTACAATACCACTGCTCCTGAAGTTATATTAATGAGATCTGAATCTGGTGTATATATTACCTATATTTTCCCCTTGAGTCAATGCATTGAGTTTTATTTTTGCTTTCCATGTTCTTTTTTGCCTCCCTTCTAAATTAGGGCCAACTCTTCAAGGATAGAATTTGCTCCCAGGTGCAAAATCTTTACTTTATGAGACCTCATTTTTAAAAGGGCTTTAAAAAAGGGAAGCAAACAGGAAGTCATAAAAGTTGTTTTCCTCAGTAAGAATTATGGGAAAATATGGAGATAAATTCTTTGATGTTGTACCTTTACCATACATTTAGGTCATGTGGGCTATGGAAACATTGACACTATAACAGATGATGTAAATTCTTTGATATTTTACTTTGATGTTGTACCTTTATCATACTCGTAGGTCAAGTGGGCTATGGAAACATTGACACTATAACAGATGCTGTTCCCCCTGTCATCATGGCTGAACATTCTGCTCAACAACAGGTAGTATTATATGACCACTATCTAACACATATATTTATTGGCTGATTCAGCATTACCTGCTGGTCAGTATTTTGTGAATCCAATATTGACCGGCCAGTCAGTCAATATTTCTTTCTGCTGGTGATTTGTATTTTCTTGACATATAGCATAGCATTTACATAAATGTTAATAGTGTAACATCTTTAAAGATAATATCATATCATACTTTCATTATCAAAGGACATATCGTAATAAAGCATATACTTGTATTGACCTTTAACTACATTTGCTGAGTATGTGGTTTTGTTGATCAGCAAACATTCACATTGGTCATTATATACTGAACAAAAAAAGAAACGTTACATGTACTTTCAAAGCACGGTTTGCTTAAACCGAATTAAGATTTTTGCCAATTTTATTTTGTGATTAACTGACAAAAAGTATTCAGAGTTCAGAAAAATGAATATCACAACAAAGACTGCAAAATTAATGTCTCCAGATTAATTTGAGTCAGTGAGGGGTTAGAATTTGAAAGTGCTATTTTGAGGTGCTTTTTGAAGACCCGTATTTTACTCAAGTTGTCAGCCTATGTAAGCCAGTCACTTCTGAGATGTTTATAAGGCACCGGTTGTTACAAAAATGGTTCAGTCGCCGCTTGCAAAGGCTTGATCTGTGAAACACAAGGCTTTGATTACCGCTTTTCAGGCCTCATGAGTCTGACTTTCATGCTATGCACTGCAAATCCCATAGAAAGTGCAAGGTGGTATTCCATGAACAATTAACCAATGTGATCAAACTTTTTCATCGTTAACCATTGTCTGGAGAAGCTGGAATAAGATCCATGGATTAAACTTGAAAACTTTCGTGGAACGTGCTGGTTAATTGGAGTAAATGATTTGCTATACGTTTAATTGCAAGGGAGGCAATTTCAAAGACACAAAATCTTTAACATCTTATTTCTTTGAGCTGCTGGTTAGGCGTCATAGGGTTCATAGGGTTTCTTTTTGGTAGTTACAAGGCAAATCCGAAAGTGTAAAAAATTAAGCCCTTGCGCATGCGCATTAAGCGGTTCACATTGTCTGTGGTGTTTTCGGTCAAATTGGAATAATTCTGTAACGACTGATGCAAATCAAAAATCGATTAGTTCATAAGGTTGTCTGAGGTCTCCCATGTTAGAAAATAACGTAGCGATTTTTAGAAATATTGTTCTTTAGCTTCAAATCTATTTATAAACTTTGTAACCTTTCTTTTTTGTTCAGTATAGTTTGCAGGCCAATAAAACTGCATATTCCTCTAAACAAAAGTCACTATTTTCTAAATCATCATATATTGGTTTATGCAACTATTCAGTAGTATAGGACAGAAGTTCACCCTTCCAAAACACTCCCAGAAATCCAGATCCCTCTTATACATTTAATCTAGATTTTTATGCCACCACCACCAAGTGGGGAGGGGCATAATTATAGTTTTGCCTGTTTCTGTACAGTCTTCCGTAGGTCTGTCACACTGTGTAATACTTTCGTGTCTCCGCAACTCCTCCTACAATATTTGATGCAGGGATTTGAAATTTGCATCACAGTTCAGACATGCATTGAACATGTGCAATTTTGATATAACTGTACACAAATATGTCTTAACACATTTATCATCGAGTGAGGCATATGGTGGGAGCATTCTTCACCTTTAGTGATTGTCTAGACTCTAGTTTGATTGTTTTTTAAGAGAAACTCAATCTAACATCCAAATTACTCACAACATATGAGCCGTGACACGACAAAAAACATTGTGGTTGTGCGCCCAGCGCAGACTCGGATCAGCCTGGGCATTCGCCCAGCCTGATCAGAGTCTTCGTTGTCCGCATGAAGGTAGCTTAGACCCTTAGCTACCCTTTGAGCACTTAAAGAAGAGTCTGATCAAACTGGGCGGCTGCCCAGGCTGATTTGAGTCTTCACTGGGCGCACAACCACATTGTTGGTTTTGTCGTGTCGCGGCTCATATTTACATATCTTCGAGTACCTTTGGAGAGAGACAATCCAATCTGGTTGCCCAATAAATATGGACATTCAAATATAAATAGATCCTTTCCTTATACATGTACTTTCCATCTAGTCAGCTGATTGGACTAGCATTGAGGGCATAAGTGATCTCTCAATTGTCAAATATTACATGTATCATGTCAGGCATTTGTCAGATGTGTTTAGACTCACACACATACATGTATTTTTTGCTTCACTGGGAAAAGGGTAACTGTTCAATAATGGGTCAGAATATTCTTACAGAGTACCAAGCAATGCAGACCAGGACCAGTCTGCTCCAGATTTGTATGCTAAGGGACTTGGGTTGTAGCATGACCGCATTTCTTCAGTTATAAGATGGGGTATTTATTCCCTTTTAAAACAGTTCCAAAAATCTAGATCTACTTTTCTCTTTTAAAACTATCCCAAAAATCTACTCGGGGCATTCCATGGCCGTACCACTTTTCAAAAACTGACGACGGCCCTGATGACCCCAAATCTTTAAATCAGTCTTGTGAAATTCAGCTATGAGATGGTTTTTCTCTTTTAAAAAGAGAAAAACCATCTCATAGCTGAATTTCACAAGACTGAGTGATTTAAACTTATTAGATGGATCTAGATTTTTGGGATAGTTTTAAAAGAGAAAAATCATCTCATAGCTGAATTTCACAAGACTGATTTAGATATTTGGGGTCATCAGGTCGTCGTCAGCTTTTGAAAAGTGGTACGGCCATGGAATGCCCCAAGTACTGGAGGCACGAGTTGGAGAAAGCATGAGAGGGTTATCCCCGTCTCGTAAGGGGGTTCGGGGGACCTCCCCGAGAAAATTTTTGAATTCAGGACGACTCTAGAAGCGATTTTAATTCATTTTGAGACCATCTTCGCTTGTGAAACTCAATTGAGTTTATGAGTATTTACCTCCCATGAGAAAATTTTTGAATTCAGGACGTTTCTAGAAGCGATTTTAATGCATTTTGTGACCATTTTGCTTGTGAATCTCAATTAATTTGCTGTATTTCAAATGCTTACCCCAGTTGTTTAAAACTGCCAAAGGTGTTCTACGAGTGCCGAAGGCATGAGTGGGGGAGTTCACCAGAGAGGGTGTCCTTACTCGCGTTAGGGGGGAGTGGGGGACCTCCCCCGAGAAAATTTTTAATTCAGGACATTTGTAGGAGCGATTTTAATGCATTTTGAGACCAAGGCAAAGAAGGAATAACGGAAAAAAGTGGTCCGGCCAATACCACATTCGGCCGAATAAAAAAAGTGGTACAGCCAATACCATATGCGTCCGAAAAAGTGGTCCGGCAATGGCCGGACCGGCCGGAATGCCCACAACGGCCTTGGTCATTCTAGAGATGGAAAAACTTTGTTTTATAACCCAATAAATATGGTAAGGATTATTACAATAATTTATATTTGCAGGTATACATGGATCAGACACAGGGTGCTCCTGGAAGTCAGGACTTGTTCAGTCAGCAGACCTATATTGCTGAACCTGCTCATCAAGGTAAAAATGGTGGTGACTGAGATAATTTTCCTCCTTCAGTGGACCTCCATGACCAAAAGGATAAGAGCATTGACACTTAAACATTAAGTCTCTCATTGCCGTGGCCTGGAGCTTTGGCCGTGCATGTGAGAAAGCTTTGTTCTATTTACAGACTGTCAGGTGTTTTTTTGCCCCTGGAGCGTCTGTTTTTGCCCACCTCTGCTTAATGACTGGTTTGTTGGGAGATTGTTTGAAAAATAACAAATTTAAAGTAATTGATGATAATCTGGGGTTTTAGTAATTAATAATTCTATAACTGTAAATGTTCTAGACTGACATAGGGAGCTGTCAGTACATGTATATTGCATCATTTGCATGTAATACTGATTAAAGATATACGCCCTCAATATTTCTATTATCTTTCAAATTTCTTACGAAAAACTATATCCTAGGCATGATAATGATTGCTTGTAAAAGTACTCTTATCTGTCTAATTTATGATTTGTGATGGTCACTGGAAGTAGGAGAATTTAAGAAAATAAATAAATCGGCGGGAATAGTTGTCGCTATTCACGCGAAAAATGAAGACAGGATACGCCCAGCAATCATAGTTAATCAGGGTAAAGTTACATCATGAATAATTTCAAGACCTTTTTAATCGCCTTCAGACAGTTATTGGCTGAAATGAACTCACATGCACAGATTAGAGGTTAATGCTATTGTTAAGTTATTTACTCCACCAATCATAAAATTCAAAGTGTGCTTGCAGAAACACCTTTTTATTGCCACGTGGGAGTCAGTCAATTTGTGACGACAAAATATTTGTGAATATTCAACAAGAGTATGCACTGATATATGGCCTCTGCCTCCGTAACAAAGATGTTTACGCTGAAGATTGTTTGAACAAGTCTTAATTGTGTTGCATACAACTAACCAGTTTCCTAATTTTGTGATTATTTCGTTATGAAATCCGAGGGAGTATAACTGTGGGATTCCCTAATGTTTCATATAGTTTGTCAACAAAGCAGCATTTGATCACCATCCTGCCAATATAGAAAAAAACGTGATGCGTTGATGATGGTATTTATGACTTGGGGATCATTTTATGCTAACTGTTTTGGTGATGACTGATGTTTCTAATATTTGATGCATTAATTCTGGGCTTTTTCCTCATATGAAATAGATCATAAACCAGTAATACCTAGCAAACTCTGGTAATTCATAGGTCAAACAGGTTCAGCTCTAACAATTGAAGAGGTGTCCAATTTAAGTAAAAGAAAAAGTAAAAAAAAAAATGAGTCAGATGCCCCATTATGCAGTATCTGATTTTGAACTACTCTGCTGTTTACCAAGACCCCTTTTATGAAACAAAAGGAATTAAAGGGTTGAATAATTTGCTATATTGATAAGATAGTCAATACACTTACAGAGGCTTGCTGAGTGGGCAAATAATGATACAACATACCCAACATTGATGCATCATTATGGACAGTGCATCAGTGTTGGGTCTTTGTTGTCCAGATATGGCGTGCCTACTGAGTTACAGAGCTTCATATAAGAAGGGGTTACAGGGATATTTTAGGGATAATTTTCTTCATTACTCCATAAAAACATACGTTTTGACCCCACATTAGAACCTTCGCACCGCGATGGCTCTAATGAGGGGTCACAACATACGTTTTGGTTGAGAAATAACAAAAATTATCTTTGAATTATCCTCAGTACTCCCTTTTATCTGGAGCTCTGTGAGTTAGTTAAAACTCTGTATGTTTTAAACAATTATTTTTGTCAGCAGTGTATGAGCCAGAGTTCCAAGCTACCCCAGTTCAGAATGGCATGAGCGGAGTGCAGTCCAGCTATATGTCCACTGGTGGAAATGTACAGGTGAGTCACAACAATATGTGTCAGAACTACATGTACCTGATGACATTATTGCCAGGTTCTTATACGACCGTTTTGAAAAAATGGACATATTATGTAGTAGTGTTGTCCGTCTTCTGTCCGTCTGTCCGTCGTAAACATTCTTGTGTGCGCCATAACTCAGTAACCATTTGGGATATCTTCATGAAATTTGGTAGGCATATGTATTAGGTTGGGGGAATGTGTCTCGTACAAGAATGGTTGCTCCCCCTTCCTTAGTTTCCAAGTTGTGCCCCTTTGATTAATTTTTTCCCTGCAAGTCTTATGCGTGCCATAACTAAATAACCACTTGGGATATCCTCATGAAACTTCAAAGCAATGTGTATGAAGTGGCAACGGTGTGTCCCGATCAACAATGGCTGCTCTCCCTTCCTTCGTTTTAGAGTTTATCTCTTTTATTAGTTCATAAAGACTATTTTGTGTGTACTGGCACAATATGTTGTCAGGGGAATATATTAGAACAAAAATGTTATATCTAGTATATTTAGGTTATCTCCCTTGTTCAACTTTGACAATCAACTTATATAACAGTATTTGATGTGTTAAATATTCAAATAATGTTGCCGTCATTATACCCCCGCTTTGAAAAAGTGAGGGGTATACAGGTTTACATCTGTCTGTTTGTCCTTCCGTCTGTCCGTCTGTCCTTCCGTCCCCTTTTAATCAAATTTTTCATCAAAGATTTCTTCACAACCATACAAGCTAGACTGGTCATATTTGGCATCATACAGGTTGATGACGATATGTTGTACTGTGGGATTGAGAACCAGCCTTCTCCTGCTTATTCTTCCCTGTATTTGTCCAATTTTCTTTCTTTCCATACTTTGAATAATGAAATTTTACGTCAAAGATTTCTCCACAACCATGCAAGCTAGAGTAGTCATATTTGGTATGCAGGTTGATGACGATATTTTGTACTGTGGGATTGAGAACCAGCCTTCTCCTGCTTATTCTTCCCTGTATTTGTCCAATTTTCTTTCTTTCCTTACTTTGATGAAATTTTTCGTCAAAGATTTCTCCACAACCTAGCAAGCTAGAGTAGTCATATTTGGTATGCAGGTTGATGACGATATGTTGTATCGTGGGATTGAGAACCAGCCTTCTCCTACTTATTCTTCCCTGTATTTGTCCAATATTCTTTCTTTCCATACTTTGAATGATGAAATTTTTTGTCAAAGATTTCTCCACAACCTTGCAAGCTAGAGTAGTCATATTTGGTATGCAGGTTAATGATTACTTACTGTATCGTGGGATTGAGAACCAGCCTTCTCCTCTTTTTCTTCCCTGTATTTGTCCGATTTTCTTTCTCTCTTTACTTTGAATAATGGCCGGGCCGGGTAGCGCAATCGGTAGGGCACCTGACTCGTAAGTCAGAGGTCCTGGGTTCGAATCCCGGTCTGGCCACATACTTTCGTGTCTCCTTCCGCTGATTCAAGATGGGCAGTTGTCAGTTACTGGCGAAAGTATGTGCACTTAGTACTGGTTAACCGCTTAGGAGGTCTAAGCCTGCCCAGGAATAGTGTGGTTAGGTTTACTGACCGTCCCGACATGACCTTAGTTGTTTACCGTGGACGTTAAGCGTCAAATCAACCAACCAACCAACTTTGAATAATGTAATTTTTTGTAACAGATTTCACAGCAACCATTCATATTTGGTATACATGGTAACAATGATTTCTGTCTCTCTCTATGCTTTTGTTACGAAAATAACACCATTTGATTTAAGCTGTTAAGCGGGGGTATAGTCGGATTCGCCAACAGTTCTAGTTAATTATAGAGTGGTTGCCTCTGTTTGTCTGCCTGTCTATCCTTTGTAAACAATCTTGTTCATTCTGTAACTCCTTTAGGACATTGAAACGGGGGTATTATGCTCCTACATGTTTTGGGGAAAAGTTTCCCATCTCAGTTCAGAACTTATTTATTGTGACAGCAGCTACTGTTCTGTGCAATGTGGAGGCCATGTAACACTTCCCTGTACTTCATTACACTTCCAAAAATTAACCCTAATGCACTCAAAATGGCCAAAACTCTATGGTCTCTTTTGAGTGCAATAGGGTTAAAGCCAGTAACAGCCATTTTGAAAACTGTAATTGAGAACTAAAAGTAACTGAAATGAAATAAGTCAAACCTGCTTATGTAGTCACTTCTATTAAGGGGTCACATGGCTTTAGCAGCCACTTTTTCCGGGTCCCTTGAACTGAATTACAGAGTAAATGAACCTGTATTAAGGGGTCAGTTGTCTTTGACAGCCAATTTTTGGGTTTCCCTTGGGTGACCCCTTAAGACAGGATAAGGAGAATCCTAAAGGGTTTGCAGATGCTACATGTAGATGATGTTTCTCCATTATTCCATCCATCAATTGTGACTTTGTTTGTATACTACAGGTTACCATAGAAACAGTTAACCCAGAGCCAGGATCAGTTGCGGTGCAAGGTGAAAGTCATTCTATTGACCTCCATGCTCAAGGTAAGTTACTGCAGGTCAGCATAAATTTACTGTATTAATTCCTATTAAATGCCAGGGGGATGTTGCAGTACCTCTAATACCCACTTGTCATTACATGGTACACCTAGTAACATGCTTTCCATGTTCTGTAAAGAGATAGCAATCTAAATATGGGCAGTTGAACTGAACTTCAATTTCACATGGATAGTAGAGGTCAATAATCACAGAAAACTTTGAAATATACATCATCTATGTACCTGTTGGTAAAGTTGAATAGCTTTGCAAGGCATTTTCACCTGCTTTAAAGAATACCCGCAGGACTCCACCTCATACCTGTTAAGGAATAAGTAGGCAAGTAAGAGAGCACAGTTAGTGTTTCCTATTAATACATGTATCACTATAATCAAGGTATACAGGCTTGTTTCCAGTTTATACTGTGTTATAGCTTTACTGTCATACAGTAGCAGGACTGTTGTCTGTTTCCTTAATTTTAAGCTGGACAAATATAGGCCTAGTCTACATCCAATCCCTTGAGTCATATAGCCGGGCCGGGTAGCACAATCGGTAGGGCACCTGACTCGTAAGTCAGAGGTCCTGGGTTCGAATCCCGGTCTGGCCACATACTTGCGTTTCTCCTTCAGCTGATTCAAGAAGGGCAGTTGTCAGTTACAGGCGAAAGTATGTGCACTTAGTACTGGTTAACCGCTTAGGAGGTCTAAGCCTGCCCAGGAATAGTGTGGTTAGGTTAACTGACCGTCCCGACATGACCTTAGTTGTTTACCGTGAACGTTAAGCATCAAATCAACCAACCAACCTTGAGTCATATACGAGGGTTGTCCCAGAAAGTTGTGGGCTTTTGTAATAGAAAGAAAACTGCACAGTCTATTTCAATTAAATTTTACTTGTGAATTTCTCTATCATTTCTGTATCGACATTCAAATTTTGAAAGAAAAATCTTAAATAATAAAGATTTTGCACTATTTTTACCAGCTATAGGTCTGGCCCACCGGCGCACGTCATTTTAATTATTAATCACGTCATGACGTCGAAAAGTTTGAAATTGTTACTTACCGTCTATTCCTTCTCAAAGTATTCGCCTCCATGCGCTACACACTTTCTGTGGCAATCCAGCCAAGAGCTATACATGTCTTCAATCCATTTCTGAGGTAAAGTTCTATTAAACGAGAGTATGGCATTCATTATTTTGTCCCTGCTATGAAATCTAGTACCCCGCAAGTGATTCTCCAGCTCAGGGAAGTATTTGAAGTCAAGTGGCACTAAGTCCGGCGAATATGGGGGATGGTCGACCTGCTGAAATCCCAAAACATCAATCTCCATCTGGGTTGAGTTCGCAGTATGAGGCGGGGCATTGTCTTGATGCAACACTACATTTTCGATGTCGTTAATCAACTGGGGTCTCTTCTTTCTGATGGCTGTCAACAAGTCTCGTCTTAGAACATGAAAAGACATCAAAATGAAAACTCAATACGCTTTGTATGCACTTATAGTTTACATGTATGTTTAACGTGTGTTCTATTCTGTAGGTTTACTTGCATTGTTGTGTAGTAAAAGTAAAATAAATTATGTTTTATGTTTTAAAATTGATTCACTATTAAAGAAATTAAAGTACCTTGGAATAGTAGTTGGCATTCACCGTCTTTCCTTCGGGTACCATATGGACTAGCAGCATTCCATGCCTGTCTAGGTCATTATGCACATCACTTTGCCGATAGATTTTACAGTTTTTGCTTTTTTGGGCGGCGGGCTATCAATGTGCTTCCAAACCATGGAACTTCTCTTGTCTTCAGGTTCAAAGAAAGGAACCCAAGTCTCGTCTGTTGTAATGACTTTGTTGAGAAAGTTCCTATCACGCTCACATTTCCTGATAAATTTCCGGGAATCACACGCTGAAGTTTCTCATCTTCTGATAATAAACGCGGTACCCATCTTGCAGATGCCTTTGACATTTTCAAGTCCGATTTCAATATTCTATGTACTGTAGACTTCCCACAGCCTGTAAATTCAGCTAGGTCGCGCACTGTGTGTCTTCTGTCATCACTGATGGCTGATTCAACTTTCATAACGCTGCCAGTATTTTTGAGCGGCGGTCTTCCCATAGGCTCTTGTGCAGGTTTTCCCTCTCGAAATCTCGAAAATAATTTGTACACTAAAGACCGTGATACTTTCTGGTGACGTTCGACTTGTTTAAATTGCTTTAAAGTATCAAGTGGTGTCATTCCTGACTCATAACAAAACTGTATCACTGTCCACTGCTCCGCCCGTACGTCTGACCTCGTCATTTTTTCAGCACTCATGCTCACACTGACTTGTTTTGATTGTATGCTGTCAGTTTGTAATTGACGTCATTGCTTTGCGATTTTGTGATGTGACGCGCAACTCCATGACGTTCCCGCCAAGATCAAGGTTTTATTGGTACCATCCCTAGTTTTGATACAATCACTTGTCAAATGTGAATTATACATTTTCATTTATTTCATTTTTTGACGTGGGCCGGTGACGCATACCTTACCTAGATAATATGAACATAAAAACGGTCCCGTTACATTTTCCTTGTTGTAAATACACTCAAAATATTAGTAAAAGATAGTCCAATGCTTCTACAAAATATAAATGTGATTGAGCGTCAACTTTTCTTGCTATTTCAAAAGTCCACGACTTTCTGGGACAACCCTCGTACATGTCGAGAAATTTCTATTGAAGGAGTAAATAAACATAAAAAGTAAATTGTAAACAGGTTGGGCAAGCTGCTTTAAGTTACTCCCAGTTTTTGCATTTGGATTTTCATACATACATGGTTATATTGCTCTTAGTTAAAATGGATGAATCGATGATACTGAGTTGTGCTTCCCTTTCAACAAAATTCAGTCATATGGGTATGGTGATAAGTTTTGTGAACAGTTGTAAAGAACTCCACCTTCATTGGGATTCATATCTAAGTCAGTAGCTTAGTAGGCTAGCAAGTTACCCTCTGAGCTACCTAGGCTCCTCTTAGTTTGATGTTCAGTAACAATATCTACTGCCTGTATTGCAGTTAAAGTTTTGATTTTTCTCAGACTCTCGAGAACCAGTACAAGAAGAACCAATTGTCCCTGAAGTATACACCCCTCTGGAAGAAAATGAGGCAGCCCAAGATTCAAGTTTCAAAAGTACAAGTGAGGAGATGGAAGAAGCTGAGGTGGCTGTTGAAATCAGTGAGGCGACTGTCAAGTCTGGAGAACAAGTAACTCAGATATCAGTAGTGCCATCAGGAAAGGAGAGGTCTATTTCACCACCAGTGTTGGAAGAAGAAAAGGACTACAATGAATTAGACAATGATGAAGAGGAAGCTCCATTAATAGATGCTGAGGACATTGATAAGAAGGACAGAAAACCTAAAGGAGATGTGATTGAAGTTGAAATTGAGGAGATGGCAGTGGGACCAAGTAAGAAAGGAAAAGGTAGAGGTAAAAAGCAGGAGGAAGCACCAAAGGCTGAAGAAGCAGAGCCTGTTGAGAAAAAAAGAAGAGGACGTTCAGCAGGGACACCTGTAGTTGCTAAGGAAGAAACACCAAGTAGGAGAAGAACCAGGGGATCAAAGACCGAACTAGTGGAAGTGGAACAGACTCCAGGGAAACAAGGAAAAGGAAAGGTTGAAGATGATGATGATGAGGCTGAAAATGAAGATGAAGATCCAGTCCCAGCTAGGACTCCAAAACAAGGTGGCAAAGGAAGAGGAAAGTCTAAGAAAGAACCAGTAGAAGATGCTACACCAAAGGCTAAAACTGAAATCACACCAGACACTGAAAAGAAAGGAAGAGGTCGCTCAAAGAAAGAACCTAAGGAAGAAATAGAAGAAATCAAATCTGAAACTCCAAAGAGAGGCAGGGGCCGAGCTAAGAAAGATGAAATTGTTGTAGGTGAAGATGATAATAAGGACCAGGAGGCTGCTGAAGTCTCACCTAGAAAGACACCTAGAAAAGGGAGAGGGAAAGCGAAGAAGGAGGAGGTATATGATGCTGAAGAGTTTGATGATGAAGCATCTGAAAACAGCAAAGGACAGCCAAAGAAAGAAGAGATAATACAAGATGATGATGAATATGAATTACTGGTTGAAGAAGAAAGACCTGTAAAAGCTAAGGGGAAAGTAGAAAAGCAGAAAAAAAGTCCCAAAGGTAAAAAGGGTATACCAGAGAAAATTGTGGAACCTGAATATTTAATTGAACATGCTGAGGAAGTGTCAGAAGATGAAGAGGGAAATGATGTCAAAGAAGAAGAAGAAGAACAGACAGGTCTAAAAAGAGGACGTGTCTCCGATGAAATGGATCTTGAACCGTCCACATCTGGACTGTCTCAAGGCCCTTCAAAAAAGTTTAAAACCGAAGAAGAAGAAGTGTATGAACAAAAAATTGAGGATGAAGCAGATGAAGAGATTGAAGAAGTGATAGAAGAAGAAGGAATTGAAGAAGAAGAAGAAATTGTGGATGAAGAAGATGAATATAAAGAAAGCCCGCTTTTGTACAGAAATCGGCCAAATGTTACACAGCAAGGGGAAATTTTATATGATGCAACTGTTGGAAAATCAGATGGAGATCCATACAGTTTTGATCAGATGGAAGATAGCACTCCCTCTAAGCCTATAATTGAAAGTAAGGTTGAAAACCCTAATCTCCCTGTTATGAAGACATTTTCTACACAGACACCTATTGATCCTCCGGAAATGGCAGACTTCGTTGAGGTTGTAACATTTAATGAGACACCTGGAAAGAGGACTGTCATGACACAAACAGACCCAAGGCTGAAGAAAAAGAAATTTGGGCCTATTGGAGCAGAAGGAGAATTGGACTATGACTTGGATGATTTTAGTGGAAGAAAGCGTAGGAAAAGGGAGGATGATATGGGACTGTTTGAAGACATGGACAACAGGCGTAGATCATTCAAAAGAAATGCTGAAGAAGCTTTGAAATGTCCATTTTGTGACAAGGGCTTTATAGGACTTGTGAAGCATATCAAGACTAAACACAAAGATGAGCCAGATTTTGAGGAGGAAATGAGAAATGCCAAATGGAGAGAGAGAATCATGAAGGTATCCACTATGGGAGGAGAAGAAGAAGGAGAAGCTTGCCCAGAATGTGGCAAAATATCCAAGAATCTGAAACGCCATATGGAGCTACATCAGCAGAACAGAATGCAGATCCCATGTCCAATTTGTGGGAAAGTTGTTCTCAAGACTGGCATGAGCTCTCACATGAGGACCGTCCACTCTGGCCGTCGCCCATACAAATGTCCCCACTGTGACTATGCCTCTGCTTTCCGGGGCAATCTTAACACACATATAAAAGGAATGCATCTGCATACCCGTCAGTATCTCTGTAATAGCTGCAAGGCTGCATTTAAGACCCTTGGAGCCCTTATTGGCCACACAAAGAGAGTGCATGAAGGCTGGAAATCACCCAATCAGAAGATCTTCATTTGTTCTGTATGTGAGAAGCGGTTCACCAAGAAGTACCACGTGGACCGCCACATGCTGATCCACACTGGTGAAAAACCACATAAATGCCACGACTGTGGCCGCTGCTTCAACAACAAGTCAAATCTGATGTCACACATTCAACTGGTCCACAAAAAACTGTCACCGTACCAATGTGACATGTGTCAGGAGACATTCAAACGGAAGAAGATGTTACTAGAGCACATTGGCAAGATCCACGTGTCAGCAGGAGAGGCTGCACAGGCTATCATTAGGAAGTTTGAGATAGAGTATGATGAAGATGAGGATGACTATCAGGTAAGTGGTGCAGATGAGAACAGGTAATTTAGGGGGACAACTGTCATTTGGAGAGGTAAATCAAAGGTTTTATGGTCGGAAATTTCGTTTTATGGTTACGCATCAGCAGAGTTGTAAAACGCAATTTGCGACCATAAAACAGACATTTTAACTCCCCTAATGACAATTTTCAATACATTTATCCCCATTTTAAAGCATGTTTTCACCTTTTCATCTTTCAAAGTGTACTATTTTGCACGCATTGCAAGCACTTTCAGACGCGTAAAAGTAAACGTCAGTCAATGAGTAGCAACGTTCTCTAATGATTCCTGATAGTGTATCGCAGGATATACTGTCGCAAATGTGTGACGTTATCCAATCAGACCTCGAGTTACTTAAATGCATTAGAATTAGGGATCATTGTTCATAGTTCTCCATAAACACATTTGTTGTGGCCCCCAATTGAAATCATCCTGGAGATACAGATTTATTGAGGGATCGTACCATGTTTTGGTTGAGATGGGAGTGGTGGATCTTTTGTTTGAGAAATAAGCAAAATGATCTCAGAATTATCCTCTAAGCCCTGCCATTTCTGGAGCTATTATATTTTCCTGTGAAGGTTCAGCTGCATTATTAGCTCCGACAACTTGCCATTAACGCTTAATCACGTTATTAAAGTACCTGGATATTTAGAATATTGATTGCAGTATATTGAATGTGAAGCAACAATAGGATGAGAGTAGCCTGGGAATTGCTTTGAAGTATGAATAAATATGTAAACTTTTAAAATTAAAAAAATGCACATTAAGTAAGTGACAACATTTAAATTCACTTTTAGCAGGTCAGAAATTATAGGAAATATTTTGCCATTTGCAATGGCCATTTTCACTATATAATGCACCAATTTCACAGGCCTATGTTGTTGTGCCTGAGTCTACAAGTTATTCAAAGTTACACTTAAAAACCATGTTTGACTCTCCTCTTTGAATTTGAGAGGGATGAACATGAACAAACAGTGCATATTATGTGTTTGTTCCGCTGAGCCACTTAGGGAACATTGAGAATTGGAAAAAAAAATTAATAGTAATAATAATATAAGAAGAAACAAACAAGCATGCTTTTTAACAAAGTGTTGTAGTAGTGTGTAATTCAATTATCAGGTGAAGGAAGAAGAAATGGAAGGAGAGGAAGGGGTTGACATGGAGGAGGAGGAGGACGGTGAAGAAGGAACCTACGTGACGGTCTCTGATGGACAGTATGCTGCCGTTGTTAATGACGGACAATACCAGGCAATACAGGCCATGCAGGGCGAGCCGGGACAGGAGACAATCATTATTGTTCAGACTAATGATCCTAACGAGGTGACTCAGGCGATTGTGGACCAGGGCGGTACTGTGCAGTATGCCATGCAACCTGAGGCTGAAGTTCAGTAAAAAATCGCCATGTGAAAAAGGCAATATTTTGGGGGCTTCATTTGGTTAATTTAGGATGTTTACTCCAAATAGTCAGACAAGGGCGTTTTATCAAACAGTGAAGACCCAGATCAGACTGCTTCACAAGGTAAAAAGTATAAAAAATGTCCCAAACACAACAAATAGACTTATCTGCATCTTAAGTTGATTGGAGTCAAGTTGATTGGTTGACTCCATTAAAGATATGGTGAGCCGTGACACGACAAAACCAACAAAGTGGTTGTGCGCCCAGCGCAGACTCGGATCAGCCTAGGCATCCGCCCAGTCTGATCAGTCTTCGCTGTCCGCATGGAGGTAGCTAAGACCCTTAGCTATCCTCTGAGTGCTTAGCGAAGAGTCTGGTAAAGCTGGGTCAATGCCCAGGCTGATCTGAGTCTGCACTGGGCGCACAACCACTTTGCTGGTTTTTTCGTGTCGTGGCTCATGGTAAAGATGCTTGAACATTTACTATAAATGTGGTATTTAAGGTGTTGGAGTATACCTCCATGCTTTTTTGGTGTTTACAAAGGGGAACAACTTTTTAGAATTTGCTGTCCAAGGAGCAAATTTTTCCTTTTTAAGCAGACAAGGAGAAAATTCTTTGCTTTGAGAGTGAACCTTTGTAGAGGAAAAAGGGGTCTACTTTGAAAGGAAAGAATTTGCTACTTAACTATGGGAGCAGTTGAGAAGAGTCTAGCAGAGTTGCTTTCCCTAAAAAAGGGACATATAACCTTGAAAAAAATGGGGGATCTTGTTTGAATCAGTTCAGCAAGATAATAATTTCTGAGCACCAGTATGATGTTTAGGAGGAATCAGAAAAGAGGGTATTCCTGTCATACCAGCAAAATTTTGATTAGTCTAGGGAGCTGATCTATTTCAGTCAGATGCTTTTAGATGTGAGTCTCTTAGGTGCTTACATGTTGTTGTTAACAGAAGTTTAGTGATGTAAAAATGTTGACTATGTGGGGAGTATGGATAGAAATAGCAGTACTGAAACAGATTTGTAGGTGAATTTGATTAGAATGTATGTGGAATGATACAAAACTGTAGAGACACCTAGTGTCTAATCTAGAATGCAAGTTGAGCCACTACATGACAAAACCAACAAAGTGGCATGTGTGCCTTGCAAAGACTGAGATCAGCCTGGGCATCTACCTAGTATGATCAGTCTTGTTGTTCTCTTAAAATGGTCACTAAGGGTCTAAGCTACCTCCATACTGACAGCAAAGATTCTGGTCAGACCGGGCGAATCCCAGGCTGATCTGAGTCTTTCTTGGCACACATGCCACCTTATTGGTTTTGTCGTGTCACAGCTCAATTTAAACCTTTTTGTGAGTGATTTGTCATAAGATGTACTAGAATACATTCAGAATAAATTGAAAATGTTGAATTTTGTGAATAATATCAGTTTGTGGCTGCTGTTAACACTTAAATTGCCAGAAATGATAAAAGTTGAATATGCAAGTTACGGTCAACTCTCGGTATCTCAGTCAGAATTTATTCAGAACTACTGATATCTCAAAGTAAATTTTATTTTTCCCAGAAAATTTACTTTGAGATATCAGTAGCTTTAGGTAACAGGAGTTGAAATGCAAAGAAAAATGGATGTGTCCAAACTGTATTGTTTTAAACAAGGGGGTATTTTGAGATATCAGAGTTCCAGATATTGAAAGTTGACTTGTGTAAATCAAGGTGAGGTGACAGTGAGCTTCTTCATCAGGATCTGCACTGTTAGGCCTCTAGTCTTTGATTATTTGGTGTGATACAGTTTGAAGAAACATTTTCTTTGTTAATCTTGCAGGCATTGATAAAATTCCATTATAAAGGTCTTATGATAAACAGAATCTTATGCTCATGGTCATTTCTTATGAAATTTATGAAAATGACCTGAATATCATTTCATAAATTTCATATGAAATGACCACTTGTGTATGTTCCTCTATATTATTGTAGAACCCCTCTATCTAGCTGTTGTTGGTGAGATGGTCAGAAGTTTGAGATGTTTAGACAACATGAATCATGTAAATGTAATGCATTGTTGACTGTTTCATACATGGTGCATATTTTATTTTATATATAGAAGACAAATGACTTGTAAGATGTGCGCACATGAATGTGCTTCTGCAAGGTTGAAGCTGAATGAATATTGGTTACTGTATTTTTGATGAGTATTTAGGCTTTGAACTGTTTGGATATTACTTCAGGGCTTCAGAAAACAAGGGGTAACAGGGATAATTCTGGGATAGTTTTCCACATTTCTCCACAGAAACATATGTGACCCCTCATTACAACAGTCTACACTGAGACGGTATAAAATGGATGGATGACTTGCGATTTTACGTCCTTTTCAACAGTATTTCAGTCATATTAGGACGATGGGCTTGTGATAATTAAAGGCTGTGTGCAATGGAACCCCGTTTACGGTGGAAAGAACTCCGCCTCTGGTGGGGCTCGAACTCGCGACCACTAGATCAGTGGGCCAGCGCTTAACCCACTGAGCTACCGGGGCTCCTGAGACGGTATAATTCTAATGAAGGGTTACAAAATATGTTTTCATTGAGAAATAAGAAAAATTAGCCCAAATTCATTCCTCTTACCCCTTGTTTTCTGTAGCAATGTATAATACATATGAGCCGTTCTCTGTGAAAACCGGGCTTAATGACATTACGTAGTAATTACGTTGTTTAGGTTTGAAAAACGCCAAAATAACTGATTTTTCGGACCTGTCTTTATTTCCATGATTATACTTTAATCGTTGAAATATATCATAACACTTTTGAATTCAGACAAAAATTAGTTATAAATATGACATATGTTGCCATGGCAATGCTTTATCTATGGTAACCCCGAAGCCTTGAAAACAGATAGTATACCATAAGAAAGACCTGTAATTTGTGAAAGAACGTTGAATCATACATATTCTCATGTGTGTGCTATCACATACACATTGAACAGGAGCAAACACATATTTTGTCCGAGTTATTTTGCCTTGCACGCACCAAAAACGCGTACGATCGAACGTTATGACGTTGGCGTCAAAACATACTTGCGCTACGTTAATAACGTCATATAAAGAAACTGCTCTACCTGTATGATTCTAAAGCTTATATCTTCGTAATAAATAATGGTAACCCTCTCAAATTTTCAGGAAACGTTTAGGAAAGCTATTACTTTCCAGTGATGCAGTTATCTAAATATTAACTTCTGTGTAATTAAGCCCGGTTTTCACAGAGACTGGCTCATATAAGTCTTTATTCGGTTATAAGGCTAGATATAATCTCTTCCTAAACAATTGCAGAAATCTAGGTATGTCTTACAAACATATTTAGATTTTTGGGCATGGTTTTTTGGAAGCGAAAAGAACTTAACCCTATAGCAAATCTACACAAGATTGGCTTAGAATTTTGGGTATTCTAGATGGAAAAACCCATTTTATAACTGAATAAATAGAGGATATTTGACTTTTTCAGTGTAAGATCGATTTTTATTTCACCGAATGAACACCAAAAGCAGTATTTTTACGCGTGGCGATGCCACGAGTGAAAATGCCACTTTTGGTGTTCATGAGTGAAATAAAAATTCATCTTACACTGAAAAAGTCAAATTTTCTATTTCTTCTATGCTTGAAAATGGCAATAATTCTGTTTATTCAAGAGCGTCAGCCATCACGACAGAAACACAACCTTTTTCTAGTCGTTTTGCGCCAAATTTGATGCTTTCAGCGTGTTTATTGGGTATGATATTGGTTGTAAACATAGTTTGCAACTGAAAAATAGCTTCAAATATCATTTTGATAAACAGATCTAAAAAAAATGCCAAGAAAGAATGTCCACAGGAGACTTAGGCAGCCTGACGTCACGTGCAGTAACAATGTTAAGTTGGCGCTTTAAGTGACGTCATTAACGTTGTCATGACGTGCAAACATGCGTAACATAATTTTCGTCAAGCCAGATAAGATTTAGCCAATTAATCAACAAAAAACTTGAGTCTATTTCACAAAAATCCTATTCCTGAAACGGTGAAATCGAAAGTGATAATTTCACTGTTTGAAACAGTGAGATTATCAGTTTCGATTTCACCGAGAAATCTCTATAATTCATTGAAAAGTATAAAAGAAATGTTTTTTTTTTTTTTTTGTGCACTAGGCAAACAGTGAGTAGCCAGATCATTCTAGAGTAGTCAGATTGTTAAGACTGTTCCATATGATCTGGCTGTACTCTGTTTTAACCAGTCATTTCTATCTTAAAGGTAGGTTCCTGGCCTACCGATAACAATTATGTTCACAAAATAATTTTGTCTTTTTATGGGTAGTACTGAATTCTCTCATTTTTCCGAAACTGTTGCTACTGAGAAAAATGTCAGATGTTGTAGAAAATAGTCGTTTTCCCTTTGGTTTATTTTCTTTTGTTGAAATTCCAGTTCTAAAAATAAATATGTATATATGTCTATAAGTCTGTAGTTTCTGATGTCATTTGCTAACGGTTAATTTCCTCTTGCCCATGAGCTCTTCCAGAGGTCCTGGCATGGCGGATGGGTTAAAACTATCCCGAAATGCAATGCAGCATGATGTCAGCTATGTTATCTATTTTTGGCGCGAACTAAAAATAGCGCTAACTGGTGTGCGAAGCAGAGTTAGAGAATCCCTTGCAAAACGACTTTTCTACGATTTTTTGATTTACACTTTTTACTGAAACTTATTAATTTCCTCTTTATAAGTGCTTTCCTACAACTTGGATAAAAAATCATCAAAATTATGATGCATTCCAAAGTACAGGAACCTACCTTTAAATGTAGGACATGATTTTCAGTATTTTAATAACAAGATTTTGAGCTGCTATAATATACTTAAGGTCAAATGTTCTGCATGGATGTTCCTTTAACATCCGTGCAGAACATTTGTCCTTAAGTATATTTGTCTCGCCTGCGAAGCAGAGGCGAGACTATATGTATTGCTTTTCCGGTGTTGTCGTCGTCGTCGCAAACTTTGTTGAGTTTTCGCGTTTAGGTAATTTTCTCAGAAACTATAAGGGCTAGAGCCATGAAAACTTGGTTCATGCATACATCTGGAAGAGTAGATCTCAAAGCCACTATCAATATTGAGTCTTGACCTACATTTTACGGTTGACTGACTTTGCAATTTTTTGTCAAGTTTTCATGTTTTGGGCATTTTCTCAGAAACTATAAGGGCTAGAGCCATGAAACTTGGCTCATGCGTACATCTGGAAGAGTAAATCTCTAAGCCATCATCAATATTGAGTCTTGACCTACTTTTTACGGTTGACTGACTTTGCAATTTTTTGTCGAGTTTTCGCGTTTAGATCATTTTCTAAGAAACTATAAGGGCTAGAGCCATGAAACTTGGTTCATGCGTACTTCTGGAAGAGCAGATCTCAAAGTCATCATCAATACTGAGTCTTGACCTATATTTTTCGGTTGACTGACTTTGAAATTTTTTGTCAAGTTTTCGCATTTAGGTCATTTTCTCAGACACCAGAAGGGCTGGAGCAATGAAACTTGGTACATGCATACATCTGGGAAAGTTAATCTCAAAGCCATCATCAGTATTGAGTCTTGACCAACATTTTACGGTTGACTGACTTTTTTTTGCAATTTTTGTTGAGTTTTTGCATTTAGGTCTGTTGCACAGAAACTATAATAAGGGCTAGAGCCAAGAAACTTGGTTCATGCATACATCTTTACTGATTTAGCTCTGTTTTGTGACAAAGCGCCAGCAGGCGAGACACCGCATTCCGCGGAATCCTTGTTAAAAAGTATGCGGCAGTCAAGCCTAATTTCCATCTGCATCTTTGGGACCCATTACTGCTTGGTAAAACCAAATTGTTACAGTTTTAGGACTTTAATGGTAATTTTTAGGTGTCTTAATTATTTTGAATGTTTGCAGTTGTCAAGTTAATGTTTATTCATAGATACAGAAGACAGTGTTGTGACCTTAAAGGTTTTGTCGAAGAAGACATGAATCTGTCTGATAATTGTGTCATGTTAGATTGTATAAGCATTGTATGAAAAGTATAAGCGTTGTATGAAAAGCACAAAGTTCATAATCAAATTGAAATCAGTTCAGTCTTATAATTATGTCCATATTCACACTTGGTTACCTATGTTTTCAAGGATCTTACGAAACAAAAAAGAGTTGTTATGGAACGAAAAAGAGTCAGAGTTACTAAAAGACTCTGTCAGATTGTTTGGTAACTATGACTCTTTTTTTGTGTCACAAGAGGTCTTCTTTGTTTCTTAACAGCCCTTGTATATAGATAGTTAACCAGGAGTGATATTTAAATTCCAGCATTTGATATGGTGCAACAGTTTTATGATCTAGCATTTGTAGATGTTTTATTTGTAGCTGTTTTGTGCTCTAGTATAAAAGCATAATTATTTAGCTGTAGATTTACATTTCTTGTTACACATCTCCTTTGTTAAATGTGTGTATGAACTCTTGGATAAATTTTTTTATACATTGTAGTATACAGGGCTAAGTTGTTCAGAGCGTTGTTAGCGTAACAGGGGTGAGTCTAAATACCACAGACCACCACAGACCACTACAGACCTCACTAAAGACTACCACAGACCTCAATACAGATTATCATATACCCTCAAAAATAACATTTTAAAGAGTAGAATATAAAAAAATACAAAATTTGACAAAACTTTTGGAAGTTATATGTTATAATTTGGTGTTATATTTTATGTACCACATACTACCACAGACCACCACAGACCTCACCACAGACCTCAATATCTTAAAAAATAACATTGTAAAGAACAGAATATAAAAAAGTATAAAATTTGACATTTTTTTTCGAAAACTTTGTGTTATATTGTATTTACATATATATACACGTATATAATGAGTAAGTAGACAGGATTAGCAATAACATGATTTTCCCTGTCCTTAAAACTTTTTTTGGATGCTTTAATTTGGCATTTTTTTTTACATTTTGGTCCTTAAAATGTTATTTTAGAGGGTGTATGATAATCTGCATTATTGTCTATGGTAGTCTGTGGTAAGGTCTGCAGTGGTCTATGGTAGTCTATGGTGGTCTGTTGTAGTCTATGGTGGTCTGTGGTATTTAGACACACTCCTTCACAGCAGATCTTTGTATAAAACTTGGGCTTTTTAGTAAATTAATAGGGTTCCATGTGCTACTGTTGTTCTGAGGAGAATGGTATAGACTTATTTTTACAAGTACACAGATGTCCAGATATGAGGGAGAATTTGCTGATAATTAGGGATAATTTCCTGTAACTTGCCAATAAAACATATGTTGTGACCCTTCATTAGAACAGTCTCACGGAGCTAGTTCTGATGAGAGGTCACAAAATATGTTTCAGATGAGAATATAAAAAAATATCCCAATTTATCAGCAACTTGTCCTGTAATCTGGGTTATGTGGCTGTATACACCCAACACTCCACATGAAAGATCTTAATCCATATTTGAAGACAGATCTATATCTTTGTGATTGTCCTAAACTTTGCTAGGACAGTGCAGATGTGCAGGCTGATCATTTGTCACTGTTCGAACACACACACACACAACAGGACAGCAGAATCTTTTCTTGTTTTGTTGCTCTGACTCATGGATATGATTTGGTCTTAGGTTTGGATCTGGGCTTTTGGTTGCAATTAGTGCCAGTCATGATACATTTAATGTTAGTGTATTTTAAGAACATTTTTATGCCAATCAGGAGGTTGGTTCAGATGGTGTAAATGATTGTTTTGAAGAATGAACTGGCATGGATGGTATCATATGACGACTGCTGAGGACTAGATCTAGGATGAATTTACTTTATTTAAAAAAGTCTTGGGTGTCCATGGTCTGGGCCATTGGGGGTCACTTATTCCATTGTTTAAAATTCTTCTTGCAATTCACTGTTCCAAAAACCACGCCTACTTTAGGCAGGTATGCATCCCTCCGTTAACTGTGCAGTAAAATCAGGATGTGCAACTTAATTTGTGGGACTATGTCACATGCTAACTTCTGATTGCAGTGAGTGGCTAGTTATACATTATCAGGTGACTTTGGAGGTACACCCTGGGTGAAACTCGTAACGATCAGTTCTATTCCTTGTTATACCCCCGGCATACGAAGTATGTCGAGGGGTATATAGTTTTTGTCTTTCCGTACGTTCGTCTGTCTGTTCGTCCGTCCGTCCATCCGTTTGTTCATCCGTATGTAAGTTAACATTTGCGTGAAAGTTTTGTGTTAGGTTCTTTTCTTTTCCTTCTGTTATCCAGAGCTTGTTCATAAGTGCTTAGTGTTACTACAGGATGGATATCGATCAGTATGCATCACCTTGATGCTGCTGCTGGCCAAAGGTCAAGGTCACAGACTTAGAAATTCTTATAATATTTGCGTTAAAGTTCTGCGTTAAGTTTTTTCTTTTGCTTCTGTTATCCAGAGCTTGTTCATAGGTGCTTAGTGTTACTACAGGATGGATACTGATCAGTATGCATCACCTTGATGCTGCTGCTGGCCAAAGGTCAAGGTCACAGACTTAGAAATTCTTATAAAATTTACGTTAAAGTTCTGGGTTAAGTTTTTTTCTTTTGCTTCTGTTATCCAGAGCTTGTTCATAAGTGCTTAGTGCTACTACAGGACGGATACTGATCAGTGTGCATCACCTTGATGCTGCTGCTGGCCAAAGGTCAAGGTCATAGACTTAGAGATTTATATAATTGTTGCATTAAAATTTTGTGTTAAGTTTCTGCTTTTGCTCTGTTTTCATGAACGTCTTTACTCGAACTTGTTGATATGTGCTTATTGGTACTACAGGATGGATACTGATCAGTTTGCACCACCCGGATGCTTCTGCAGGCCTAAGGTCAAGGTCTCAGACTTAGAAATTTCTACAGCAGTTGTTTTAAAGTTTTGTTTCAAGATTTTGCATTTGCTCTATCTTTTTGACAGCTTCTATTGAAATTTGTTCAGATGTGCTTAGTATTACTACAGGTTGGACACATATTAGTACCTAAGGGCAAGGTCACAGACTTAGAAATTTATATAACATTAGTGTTAAAGTTTGTATTGAGCTGTATCTGTTTGCTTATGTTTTTGATATACTTGAATGGAACCTTTTGATGTGCGACTAGATTTACTGCGAGGTTGAGACAGTTTTGTTGACATCATCTGGCTGCTGCTGCTGATTGTAGGTCAGGGTCACAGACTTTGAAATTTATATAACCGATTGTGTTAAAAAAGAACTTTAAGTTTGTATTGTTTTGATTATTGTGAAATCTTGAGATGTAGCCTAGTGATATGTGCCTACATGGGCATGCAAAGTTTATTTCCTATAGGTGGTGGCGCTGGCCGGGGGTATACGTGAGCCCCTGCTCACTGGCTCTAGTTTGAAATGAAAAATCCTTGCTTCTGCAAATGGATTGTCAAGCTATAACAAAGCAGTTCAACTTAAATGTATATAAGCCATATTGGTACAAAATTTCAGCTTTGTAAAAAGTAACAGCTGGAGTTACCACAGAACTCCTGATAGTGGCCAAACCAAAATTTGGGTTTGGCCACTTGCAGGAGTTTTGTGATAACACCAGCTCCTACCTTTACTTCAGAGCCAATATTGTACAGAAATATGTTTTGCATATATACTAGTTGAATATCATCCTTATATTTTGATTATCTATTTGAAGATACTTGAAAAAATATTTTCCAGTGTTTAGCTGTTCAGAGCATTCTGCCACTGTGCCACAGTGTATGATTTTGTTTAGAAGCCAGGAAATGCTTTAAAATCTCTACTCAAGAAGAGAGTTGTCAAGTAAATTATTCACATATTTTGTTTTTAACATAAGATCAATTTCACTAATTTCTTTTTCTTCAATAGAGCAGTAGATAAAATGGTCATGTTTATTTGTTTAAGTGGGATAAGTTAATCAATTATTAATCACCAGAGTTCCAGTTTATAAGATAATTATGCTGAGATGAATTTTCTTATTTCTCAATATAAGTTGTCATCTTTCATTAGAACTGTCTAGGCGAGACAGTTTTAATAAATTACTGGCTACAACATACTACATTTCTGTGGAGAAATATGAAAAATTATCCCTGTCTTCCCTTTTTATCTGCAACACTGTATCTCTTGTTTCTCAAATAAAAAAAAGGAAAAAAAGATAAATGTTCATTTTGGCCCCACTTTAGAACCCTCTTGGTGAGGTGGTGCTAATGATTGGTCACATGGTCAGTGTTTGTCTTTTTTTCTGAGAAAGAACAAAAATATTTCATTATGTGAGAACCTCCTTCTTATATTTACAATTCAGAAATAAGAGAGTGTATGTTCTCACTTTATGTAGCTTCTAAGTTGGAAAATGATACATGTACAGATAGTGAAACTGAGTTACTTGTACCATATCTATTTGGCAGTATGTCGAAGGGTTTCCATTCCAAAATTACCGGAAATGTGTAAATCATTCTTGCTTAATCTGCTATAAGATGTTTTTTATCCTCCAAAACAACCCTGAAAAATCTAGATCCATCTTATAAGATGGATCTAGATTTTTCGGGGTTGTTTTGGAGATTTTTTGGGTTGTTTTGGAGAAAAACCCATATTTTAGCAGTATTCTGCGAGACTGAATTAGCAATTTGGGGTCATTCCAGAGGATGAAAGGTCCCTTTTTATAACCAGATGAATATGGTACTCAGAGGATGTGTGCATTAAGCATAAGCATTCCAACAAACCTGTTATTACTATCGCTTACTTGTAAATGTCATCTGCATGAATAAATGTACAAAATCTTTCTGTCTTTGTAGTTATATTGAAACCTGTAGCTCTAGGACTTCTTTTTTTGCACCAAGAACGAGTGTGAACTTTAGCCAAAGTTTGAACAAACTTGATTGTACAGAAGTCACAGACGCTTGGTAATAGAAGAGATTTTTATATGCCCATTTTGAAAAAAAATGGACACATCTTGTCATGGCAGTGTTCATCCGTCAACATTCTTGTGCACATAACTCGTTATGGCACATAACTCGGTACCCATTTGGGATATCTTCATGCAATTTTGTAGGAATATTTATAAGGTCAGGGAAAAGTGTCGCATGCAATAATGGTTGCTCCCCATTTCATAGTTACCCAGTTATGCCCCTTTGATTATTTGTTGCCTGATTATTCTTGTGCACACCGTAACTAGATAACTGTTTGGGATATCTTGATGACACTTCATAGCAATGTCCATGAAGGTTCGACAATGTGTCATGTATATTAATGGTTGCTTTCCCTTCCTTCTAGAGTTGCATACCTTTAATTAGATTTTTAAGCTATTTTTATGTAGACTCCCCATAACCTGCAAGCCATAACATGGTAATGGTTTGAATACCTTGATGAAACTTTATAGCACTATGCATGGTCAAAAGACTGTGTGGCAAATAAGAATGGTTACTCCCCCTTACAATTTAGTAATCTCCCTTTGATTAGTTCTCGGCTATTCCCATTCACTCCATAACTCCTTAACTGGTTGAAATATGTTAACGAAATTTTGTAGGAATGCGTATAATAATGGGGCAATATATCATGAGCAAGAACTACAACTCTGACTTACTTCCTGAATTATCTGCTCTTGCATAAATTTACTTTTACTCTGCAACTCAACTGTTTGAACTGTTTTAACAAAACTTAATGATGATGTGTATATTTTCAAGGCACTTCATTTTGTTGTATCCTGGAAGCTTCAGATGAACTAAAACCTCACATGGCCCTGTGGCTTTGAAGAATTTTTGCAATGAGACAGCAAGAACGACCTTGACCTCTATGGCTTAAAAAATCTTCATTTATTCGTTTAGTTGACAATATTAACAACTTTTATTTCAAAGACTTAAAAAAACACTTCTCAAGAAACCAAGGAAGTAACTTTGACTGTTCCATGAAAAGGTATATGTAAGGTTGACCGTGAGTCATTATTTAAACTGATTTGATAGTCGCAAAAACTGTCTACCTAGTACGTTGATATTTGGTAGGTCGGGCAAGGGTGAAACTGTTGGTAGTGTGGCATCCTACTGATAGAATTGTTTTGAGATAGGCACGACACTGGCATTGTACTTGTCTATGCAGCCTTTGCTCTTCTGTCACCCTCGCAGATACGACTTAATGCAGACTAAAATACTGTCTGAAAAGCTAAACTCCAAACAACTTACTGAACAAAAACTTTTTTGGGGTATATACTGACGCTATTGACCTGAGGCTTTAATAATATTAGATTAATTGCAATGTCCCAATGTGGCATTTTTGGTAATAACTGTCAGTTATTATTATTATTATTAATCCATAAATGCTGTAGCATATTTTTTATTTATCTACAAATTTATCTAAAATCTTCAGTGAGGTAGTAGTGTTTTAAGACATAGGGTGACACAGAACAACTAAGTATATGGATAAACCTCTTGTGTTTTTTGTCGCCATTTTTACGAAGGGAAACAAATCTTTTGACTTCCTGCTTGCGCCCCCCCCCCCCCCCCCCCCCCCCCCCCCCCCTTCCAAAATGGCATCTACTCTCAGAGAACAGAATTTGCTTCTGAAGGAGTTTAAGAGTTTAACTATGTAGAGAAGGGAGGCAAAAATGTGAATGGCAGAGTTGCTTCCCCTGAAAGTTATCAATTCACTTTAATAAATATTAGCACAGAACTTGATCGGAGTAGACCTTAGACTACTAAATCCGGGGCTACACCAGACCCAGATTTAAAAGTCTCAGGTCTACTCTGCGCAGGCATATCTGTCCCGATACTGAGTGAGGGATCTTACACTATCTTTTTTATTTTGTACAGTAGAAGAAAACTTTAGCCCCTACCACGGCCATTGATGACTTTCCTTGTATTTTAAAGTTTGCACCGAGAACAGCCTTTTCAACTTCTTCCCTGCCCCAGCCAGCGCCATAACCTACACAGCCTCCAGCTGACAAAGTTGATGGCAGGCATGCAAACATACTGAGACTGTAATACATTGCTGCTGTCATGTTTCCTGCGTTGTCAACTGGGTTGCTATGGAAACCCATCTCCACCAAACTAAAGGACCCGTCATGTTTTAGAACTTTATAGATTTCATCTAAAGCTTTATGTGGATTAGGCAGGTCATGCAATGTATCATAAACAAACACCCAGTCAAATTGCCCTGTCCAACTGTCTGGTAAATTGTGTGCATCACCTTGCACAAAGTCAAGGTTGCTAATATTTTCCTTTTCGGCATTTTCTTTCGCTTGCTCTAATGCGGTCTCCGCATATTCAAGTCCCGTGAAATGTGAGTTTGGAAATCTTTTCGCAAGACCAATAGTGAAACTGCCTACACCACAGCCGATATCTAGAACTTTGATTCCACAGACTGAAATGCGAAGTAACAATTAGAAAACGAACATGTACACCAAAGGGAGAACTACGGTGACTTCACCCCATTTAAGAAAGTTTCCCATAAAAGGGACATTGGCAAAGATCAGACGCTGCACAATGCGGCGTCTCTTCAGGGTCTACACTATTTGCATTACACAAATGGGTACTTCTCCTTAAAATAAAACAAGAAATCCGCGGAAAGCGGAGTCGCACCTGCGTAGATTAAGTTACACGAGTTCCAATTCGTATTGAAAACTACTATATCGCCCATTGGCGCAGTGGGGAGCGCAGTGCTGCAGTTGGAGCGCAGTGGCGCAGTGGTAGTGTGCCCGCCTCATGATCGAAGGGTCCCGAGTTCGAATCCCACCAGGGCCCTAGCGTTGTGACCTTGAGCAAGTCACATATCCGCAGCTCAGCTTGTATATATGTATATAGTCTTATCAAGTCGCAATAAAAGCTCTACAGAGCTTATGTTAGTTGTTAATAAAAATAAGCGACTATAAATAAAGATTATTATAACTAGAAATGTTTTTCAGAGAAAAACTGATGTCCCCCCCCCCACCAGCCCATTTTCCATCCCCTATAATGAAGTCCTCCTGTGACCTTGAAAATGAGGTCAAGGTCACCAGAATCTGATCAGCTCTTAAGCTAGTCCCAGTGATGTATTCATGCAAGTTTGGTGAAATTCCATCCATTGGCTCATGAGATATTGTGGTAATAGGAAATTGTCATCTCAGTCCTCCAGTGACCTTGAAAATGAGGTCAAGGTCATAAAAATCTAAACAGCTTTTAAACATGTCCCAATGATGTATCCATGCAAGTTTGGTGAAATTCCATCAATTGGTTCAGGAGATATAGTGGGTACAAGAAATTGTCATCTAAGTCCTTCAGTGACCTTGAAAATGAGGTCAAGGTCATCAAAATCTAATTAGCTCTTAAGCTAGTGTCAATGATGTATCCAAGCAAGTTTGGTGAAATTCCATCCATTGGCTCATGAGATATTGTGGTAATAGGAAATTGTCATCTCAGTCCTCCAGTGACCTTGAAAATGAGGTCAAGGTCATCAATATCTTATCAGTTTTTAAACATGTCTCAATGATGTATCCATGCAAGTTTGGTGAAATTCCATCCATTGGTTCAGAAGATATAGTGGGTACAAGAAATTGTCATCTAAGTCCTTCAGTGACCTTGAAAATGAGGTCAAGGTCATCAAAATCGAGTTAGCTCTGAAACTTGCCCCAATGATGTATCCATGCAAGTTTGATGAAATTTTATCTATTGGTTCAGGAGATATAGTGGGTACAAGAATTTCTCATCTAAGTCCTCCAGTGACCTTGACAATAAGGTCAAGGTAATTAAAATCTAATGAACTCTAAAACTTGTCTCAATAATGGATCCATGCAAGTTTGGTGAAATTTCATCCATTGGTTTAGGAGATAACATGGGTACATGAAATTGTCATCTAACTCCTCCAGTGACCTTGAAAATGAGGTCAAGGTCACCAAAATCTAATTAGTTCTTAAACTTGTCCTTATGACGTATCTATGAAAGTTTGGTGAAATTCTATCCATTGGTTCAAGAGATATCACACACGCAAAGTGGGTACATAAAATTGTCATCTAAGTCCTCCAGTGACCTTGAAAATGAGGTCAAGGTCACCAAAATCTAATCAGCTCTTAAACTTGTCCCAGTGATGTATTCATGCAAGTTTGGTGAAATTCCATCCATTGGTTCAAGAGATATCGCGCACGCAAGAAACTGTCACGCCGACGCCGACGCCCGGGAACCGCACTGAAAACAATATGTCCCCCCTCACCTTTGGTGGGGGGACATAATTATACTAACGCAGGTGTGACAAAAGCAGGTGTGACAAAAATGTGAAAAAGGTGGCAAAAAATAATCTGGAAATTATGTGCAAACAGTATGCACATCATTAGACCATGACCAAAACATCTGTGAAGTTTCAGAGGGAATGTCTCCAAGCACAGGCTCAAGCAGGACTCTATTTTCAAAATTCAATGCTTCCAAAAGACGGAAAATTACATAATCTGCACTATAGTGATGTACGGGGAGCTGTTTTCCGGCCGCCACACGGCAAATACCTGACATAAAGCCTGGTAATTCCCTACCTAATTTAGGAATGATTCCCTGGTCTGTAAGTCTTGGAATGAGCTCTGTGTCTAATGTGTGATCAGCCATGGTTGCCCTGTAGCCCTTAAACCATTCAAACCATGTCGGTTCTTCCTCAAACCCGAATCCTGAAACAGGAAGGCTGCTTTCTTGTTTAATGTTTCCCTTTTCATTTAATCTTCCCTTTTAGACGACAAAATAATTGAGCCGCGACACGAGAAACCCAACAAAGTGATTGTGCGCCCAGCGCAGACTCAGATCAGCCTGGGCATCCGCCCAGTCTGATCAGAGTCTTCGCTGTCCGCATGGAGCTAGCTTAGACTCCGCATGGAGCTAGCTTAGACTCTTAGGTACCCTTTATGCGCAAAGCGAAGACTCTGATCAGACTGGGCGGATTCCCAGGCTGATCTTAGTCTGCGCTGGGCGCACAACCACTTCGTTGATTTTCTCATGTCGCTGCACGATACATCTGCATAGACTAAAGGGTAAACAGTGTAGATCCAGATGAGGAACTCATAATGAGATTTACAATGTAAATGCAACTGTATTTATTTTCGGCCCTTTAAATATTGGAGCGCCTTAAAGATTGGGTCAAGTCGGGTAACTTCGGACAGCGGGTAAATTCGGACATACCATTGCAAACAGTGAAAATCCAGTTGAAATGGCTCATAATGAGCCATCTCATCAGGATTTTCACCGTTTGCCCAGTTAATTTTGTTTTAATTCCAAACAACTGAAATATAAAGGAAACAATGCCATATCCAAATTGCCCGTTGTCCGAATTTACCCGACTTTACCCTAAATGCTTTGTCCACAATTCAGAATGTAAAGGAACCTGATCAGAGTACTTTTGCAGTCTAATTTGGATCAGCACTGTTTGTTCGGGTACTTTAAGTCTAATATTAAGGGCCATCGTGCTATGAAATAAAAATAATTAAGGTTAGACTAAAACTTTAATTAACACTTTTAGGTGCATGGGTACACCTTCAAATTTCCCGCCATTTTTACAAAGGGAAACAACTTTTGTTACTTCCTGTTTGCTTAGCTGGAGAATGACGCCCTTCAAAAACCAAAATATGCTTCTATAAGATAATTCTTTCCTTTAAGAGTCGATCCCATTTGATAAGGGAGGCAAAAATCGTAAAATGGGAGCTGCTTCCCCTGAAAGTGTAACCATACATCTTATAATCAATAAATGTAAACTTCAGCTCTGATCATATCGAGGTTTTTCAGATACTACGGCTTTAGTGCAATTTTTCTCCATTAGTCTTTGACTATTTTATTTTGTTTATTATTATTATTATTACTATTTTTTCTGTTTTACTTATTTTTTTTTTTTAATTTTGTCTTTGTTCTTTTGTTCATCATTTGACAGCCTTGCAGCCATCCTCTTGGAAACAACAGATTTCTTGACTTTTCTCTTGTTTTGTCTTGTCTTGTCTTGTCTTGCTTTGTGTGCCATCTTCATTCTCTCATTCCCCTTTGGTGTTTAGGGTAAGATGTGGAAATTAATTTTGTCGGTTCCTGGTCATCACCTTCTAATCTTCATCACGGAACGGATTATGACAGCCGCGACATGACAAACCCAACAATGTGGTTGTGCGCCCAGCGAAGACTCAGATCAGCCTGGGCATCCGCCCAGTCCGGTCTGACCCTTCGTTAAGTGCTTAAATGGTAGCTAAGGGTCTAAGCTACCTCCATGCGGACAGCGAAGACTCTGATCAGACTGGGCGGATGCCCAGGCTGATCTGAGTCTGCGCTGGGCGCACAGCCACTTTGTTGGTTTTGTCGCGTCAAGGCTCATGTTTGCATTTACACATACCACACGGTCCATCTTTGCTAAAGCATTTCTTCAGAAGTCCTAATCTGTTACACCATGTCGCAAGCCCTGGCGCAAATGATGCTCGTAGTTTTAGTTCCTCTTTGTAACCTTCTGGTACGGTGAACAGACCGGTGTCTCTGTCTTGGTGAATAACTCCCCCTGCCACCATAGAAGACAGCCACTCTTTCGTATATCTATAAACAGATTTTTATGTTCAAGCGTCTAAAATATACTCCCCGCAACCACCCTCCGCCACCCTTTCCACATTTTGCTTCTCTGTCACCCACCCTCGTCAACATTTTTCTTGAACGTATCATGTCTGATGCTCTGGAAGAACATGACGGGAAGGTTAGCATAGGCGGCAAAATTATTACAAATCTGCGGTTTGCCAATGATGTAGATGCTGTGGCTGAGGAACAGCAGGAACTAGAAGCCTTAGCTGACAGTCTCGACAAAACCTGCACAAGGTATAAGATGGAGATCAGTGCTGAGAAGACTAAACTGATTACAAATAGCGACAATAGCATTCAGAGAGAGATCAAGGTAAAAGGGCAGAAACTTGGTACTGTAACAAGCTTCAAATACCTTGGAGCATTTGTCTCAGATGATGTCTCTACAAAGGAGGCTCTCTCAAGGATTACACAAGCCACTTCAACTCTAACAAAGCTGAAGCCAATTTGGAGAGATAACAACATCTCACTCGGATCAAAGGTGAAACTTATGCGCTCCCTTGTCATTTCCATATTTCTGTATGCCTGTGAATCATGGACCTTGACAGCAGAGTTAGAGAAAAGAACGAAGGCCTTTGAGATGAGATGCTACCGAAGTTTACTGAACATTTCGTACAAGGACCATATAACCAATGAGGAGGTTCGCAGAAATATCCAGGCAGCCATTGGAGAGTATGATGAACTCCTGACCCTGGCCAAGAAACTGAAACTAAAGTGGCTTGGCCATGTCTCAAGGTCTTCTGGTTTAGCAAAGACGATTCTACAGAGCACAGTGAAAGGAAAAAGAAGAAGAGGTAGACAGAAGAAGAGGCGGGAAGACCATTTTAAAGAGTGGACAGGTATGGATATTGCCAGCTCAACTAGGACAGTTGAAAACATCAAGGTGGATAGGGATTGTTTCGAAGTCATCTGTGGTGCGCCAAAGACCTATTAAGGTTATGGGATAGAATAGAAGAGAATCCTTTTATCGGTTTCTGTCACTTGTCTTCTTTTCAATTCTCCATCAAACGATGGACTAGGGCAGCTGAAAACATGACAAAGTGGAAAGGGATCGTTTTGAAGTCATCAGGTTATAGGATAGAATAGAAGTAGAATAGATAGAGAGGGTCCACAATTTTGTACCAGTAGCCATTGAGCTGCAAAATATACCATAAGAAATCTCGAGACTGCCTATCATGTAATGTCTCTCTCCTTTGGGCCGCCCGGCCAGGCGGTTCTTTATGAGAGATCAGAATTATCTATATTTTGTATCGAGAGAACAACAGTTGTCTTCAGAGTTTCATCAACACCAACTTTTACATGCATCTTGTTAATACCATCTGATATGTGTTTTTTAAAACAAAACCGATCGAAGGCAAACGATAAACGCGCTTTCAATGCTGTAGGATGACCGTTGTCTAAATCTTATTTATCATAACGTCGCTGTTATTCTGTGGATAAAGTCGTGTCATAAAAATCCTATGACCACACGTGTAATAACACTTTGACGCGTACACGTAACGCCACTGAAAACGTCCATGTCAACAATGCGTTTTCTTATAGAAATAATGTTCAGTTTGATGGCGTTGAAATCCCATTTTAAAGGGTCATATCATAAACAGAATCTTACACTCGTGGTCATTTCATATGAAATTTATGAAACTCGTTAAGGCTCGTTTCACAAAGTTCGTATGAAATGACCGCTCGTGTAAGATACTCTATGTTTAAAAACATAAATCTTTAATTCAAAATTTAACTTTATACCTTTCCTTGAGATTTGTTTTCTCAGCAATTTCTTGTAGGCTCAGTGGTTTCTCTGTCTCACAAAGTACTGTCAGCAGTCCAAGGTCATATCCTAAACCTAGTGATAACATCAGAGCTCCGCGACTGTAGGTATCTGTAAGAAACTTGGAGAATTCTCTCTTATCCATTCTGTAAATGAAACGTGAACTTTGCATAAAACAACACATAGACATAATTGTAATTCAGTGTCAAGCTTAAGGCATTTTATTTTCGTCACTGTTTATCCTGTTCAGACGCACATTTTAGTTCCGGCTCTCCAGCATAACTGCAGCGGACACATAACGTCAAACTGACGTCATTTTGACGTCGATGCGACGTGACCACGTCACATCAACGTCAATACGACGTCATTTCGACGTCATCTGCCTGCAAGGTCATTTGCTATGTTATGAAAGTAATACCATGGGGATTCCAAAGTTAAATTATTTGGTTATTATTGACAAGCAGAAAGATGATTCTAGGCAACCAAGTATCTGTCCGACATAACTGCTACTTACGGAGCACTGAATAATTGAATTAAAAGACCGTTCCGTCACTGAACATTTAAATCAGTTATATTAGTCGGGTAAATGAACCCAATTTTGAGGCGAAAAAATGGCCCGTCGTTCGAAAGGAATTTGTTGACTGATTTGTAAGCAGGAAATACTGAAGTTTATGATTCCGGGTGTTGTCGCTCTCCAAAGTGGTGACAAAGTGAATTTTTGGGGCAAAATGTTTAATTTATGAATAAAATCGTTGATTTCTGGAATTTCTATGGAAACTCAATAAAATTCGTTAAAACTCTTCGAAATGTGAATGATACTTATGCATAACATAGTAAAACCATTGATATAAGTTTATTTGCGAAAAAATATAGAAATTTGCAGTTACTATGGTTACAGAATATGAAATTTTTGGGGTAAAATGCATTTTTGGGGCTGTTTTATGAAAGAGGGTCATTTCTTCACAATTATTTCATTTAAAACAGATAATTTCGCCATAGTATACCATGTGTAGTGTTTATTATGATCTTTCAAACTAAAAAAGTACGCTTACGAAAGTTATAACTAAAAATGCTTGTTTTATCGAAAAGTTATTTGTACCATATATACGTACCTAAAGTAGTATTTTAAGTCAATTGTCGGCTGTGTGAGTTTAATAGAGAACCCATCGCTAAAATAAATCTGACTTGTTACAGGACAAATGGAAGGTTATGCTTAAGATGAAGAACAGTGCCAAAGTCATGTTTTCAGTGAAAAGGGGGTGGCGAGTAAGGGTGGCGTGAGGAGGGGGGGGGGGGGGGGGGGAGAAGGGCGTGTGGGGGAGATGGGGGGGAGGTACAAGATTTATAAGTTAAACTAAATGGCTGATTTCTGTTAACTTTGTCTTAAATTAAGGAAGCCATTTTCATGGTATGACTGAAGTGTACATACGTTGTACGCATGTCAAAATATCTTCTTTCTTTTTTTTGTGTTAAAAATAGGTTGTTTTATTATATTTTAAGATAGATATCACAAGTGCTTTATCATTAAAGTCGACTATTAAATATTGCTTGTTATCATTTTTGCCATAATAAAAAGGGAACAAAAATGCAAATTTTACATAGAAATACTTTTTATGTCTTAATTTTATATCTATTCCAGTTTAAAAGCATTAGCATGTTTATTTCTGCAGTCATTCTTCTTGAACAGTCGTCAAATACGTTACTTAATGGAAACATGCGAAAAAAATATCTATAAGCTGAAAGAAGAGTAGAAATGCGCTTAAATGCGTGAATTTATTTTTGTATACCATAATTTCTAATATTTAACAATGCATGTTTATCTCCAACTAAATTTCATACATTTACAGCTTCATTTGAAACCTTTTGTTTTAAAGAATTAACATTTAAAACGCTTGTTATCTTTAGATTTTTATCTAAAACCGTTGCACTCTACAATTAATGTGCAAGGTTCCATCTGTAATAATTCTTTCTGCTTGGATTTATCAAACGGATGATCTAAACTTAACTATTTGCAAAGGTTGTTTTTTTTTTCTTGCTGAGCTCTAATGACTGCCTCAGTGATGATACCGTAACGTATTTTACAGCATCAGACGTAAAACATCGAAATAACAAGTCATAAGAAGAATTTAAAGTTTGGAAACATCTTAAAAATATTAAAACACTATTAAACTGAATTAACGGGCTATTCAGGAAGCTACTTGTCTTGCAATCATATAATTTATTGGATTACATTGCTGTTTGTTAACAATCAACAGAAATAAGAATCATATTTTTTTTTCACTGAGCTGCTACAAGAGTTTTATTTGCTTTACAGAACCATAGTCAAGGGTACCCGTCCTTTTACGAAATAAGCAATTTAAAATCTTTTATAAAACCGGGAATGTTACGGAAGAAACCGAGACTAATGGGAGAATTTAAGACGCTCGACAAATTAAAATAAAAATCTTAAAAAGTTCCTTCAAGAGCAGAGAACCCATTGTTTCAATCATGAACAAATAACAGAAGACCGGGACATTTATCAGAAGACTACGCGTGAGTTTGACGTTATTATTTTGTCCTAGCGTAAATTGCTGTACAAAAATGTAACGTGTAACGTTGTTTCCAAAGTATATTAAGGAGTTTACAACATGCAAATGCAGCCTGCAAAGAGAGAAAAAAGTAACGTAAAATCTATATTTTAGTATTCTATATCAGTGACATGCTTGATCGAGTGGTTAGAGACGCTTGGCTATTGTGCAGGAGATCGCGGGTTTGAAACCCGGTCTGGCCGGTCAGCAACTGAAAAATCTATTACCCCAACAGTAAATGGATAGGTACCTTCTTTTGAAGGAAAATGCAGTGAAAGGGCTAGACGAGTTGTGAAAAATCTATTACCCTAACAGTAAATGGATAGGTACTTTCTTTTGAAGGAAAATGCAGTGAAAGGGCTAGACGAGTTGTGCCACTTACACCCACAGCCCCTATGGCCATTAGGCGGTGGAAAACTTTTACCTTCTTTTAGTCAGTGACATTGTTCTGAAATGTATTCGTTTTCTGGACTTCTCATGTACCTTACGTACTTTTATTCTTAATTTTTGAAGGATTTTATTGGCATATATTACATATGGTACTTGAAAAAAAACGTATGCGAAGTCTACCAATAGATACAATCCTTTCTCGCAGTACAGCTTGATATTTGGATTACTCTTTTTGTTTTGTTTTTAACAAAACGAACTCTTTGTCTATCATTGATAATAATACAAACAAGTACTGACTATTTATAGAAGACGTTTTTTTTTCTGTCAGACCTATGGATAGTTGTGCGTTTTCTGTGTTGTCTACGCTACCATTTTTATAAGAAACACCTATGTAATTACTCTACATGTTGTTTGTGTCACAAATAACTGTAGAGAAAAAGTAAACTAACAAAATATCTTTTTTGTAACGATTATTCAAGAGGATTTAGAAGAAACAATAAACTATCCTCAATTTCCTCTTTTAACTTAAACAGTCAAGGATGTAACTGTAACAGTTATATATTGATTTTATTTTTGTCAAAAAAGAAGTTCTTCTCTTGTTTGACAAAAGATTGAAACTTTCTTATAATTTTAGCAGCTGTTTTTTAAAAAAAAAAAAAAAAAAAAAAAAAAAAACCTTCCTCATAAGGGACGAAAGATATTCTTGTAATAGAAATCACATTTTCAATATCGGGACTCTTCCAAAAAGGTAATGCTTACGAGAAACTATAATACAAAACTATCATCAGTCGAAGCATAATTATCGATAAAAATAAGCATTTTGGTACATATTGATTGATATGCAAGCAAACGACTTATAATATCAGGATGCTTCAGAAAATGTCAAATCTCATTATATCTCCACGCAAACCACTATTTTGGTTATTTACAATATTATGGTAAATATTTGATGTTTCATTATGGAAGCATTGCTTTAACAATTTCATTTGAAAGTACCATTCAATAATTATGAAGCGGTTTAACTCTGTCTAACAGTTACATTATTTTGAATTTACAGGTTTGCTGCGGTGTTTGATACTGTGTTTTGAGGGAGTGGGGGATATTATTTTTTTTATTTTTTTTTCAGGTTAATTATATTTTAATCGACATGGCAAGTTTTAAAATTACACACTTGTTCAAACATGATGACTTTATATAATATAAGTATTAACAATAATTGTAAAGTGACAGGACTGAAATTTGTATGTCATTAGAAACGATGACTAAGACGGGAAGCCTGAAAAGTCTTAATATATGTATCTCTAATTCTATTATCTTATATTATGTTTTCTAACCAGAACTAGTTAACTGTCTCCTTATTACAGACGCAACTGGGAAAACCGATTAAATCTGATAACTGACAGTACAATGCAGACTCACCTATGAGTTTCCAGCCAATGTATGTTATGTCTCTGCCTACGGAAGAGACATTTGAATGTGAACTGATAAAACACTCCCGGTATGGTAGATAACGTATATAACTTTAAGAAAAATACTTGCTTATAACCCTATCATATCGTTGCAGACAAAATCATATCTTGGGCCTTGATTTATGCGAATTTGTAACCACATTCTATCTTTGGTCTATAAATATACGCATGTACGCCAATTTTAACTGACATTTTTACCCAATGTTTTTACATCATTGTTGAACTTCTAAATAAGTGGCAATTTAACATGCAAATGTTAGAGAGAGAGAGAGAGAGAGAGAGAGAGAGAGAGCTCTGGAATTATACCGGGAAGACTTCATGCTCACAAAAATTTTACAGAAACTCTACATTTAACAACATGAAAGGTGATGGAAAAACAATACTGCAAAGGTTAGACGATTGTTTCATGACTTTAATAACTGAGAATAAGAAACAATATAAGGTAACTTATAATGCAAATATTGCTTCAGTTCTAGACTAAAGGGACTTTGGCCCATAACCAAGTATAACAGTAACTGTGCATCAGCACTGACAGGCTCAAAATTATAAAATGATCTTCATGGAATGAAAACAACTCTGCATCACTTAAATGCATTTAAGTAACACTTAATATTTCATATACGTTACCATTGTGAAACGTTTGACAAGTTGCTTCGTGTAATAATTATATAATCTTCTACGTATTGGCGCTCAAAATTGCATTGCAGCAAACAGGTGTCACAATGACTACAAAATGTTTTTAACTACAATAGCGACAAATCATACATTAACGAAGCACATGTATAGGTAAAATGATAAATAATTTTCAGTTTATAATTTCGTCAGTAATTTTGACAATAAAAACTGATCAGACTGGACAGTAAAAAGATAGGCAATGATCAGGAATTAATACAATCAAATCCTACATCCCGCTCTTAAAACCGAAAGAAATAGAAGCACACACACCAGACTAAAGTATGATCGAAAACCTAACTTTATACTGTCTACGCCCAAGCGCGTAGATACGTATAAATGGTGGTTGCTTATCATATCTGTAATAGAAACAAGCTGTAAACAATATTTAATTATGTTTAGAAAGGAATAATGCTTTTTATACATCTGTAACTAAATAGTTCTAATGCATTCTTTTATCCTATTTATTCAATAAAGTAAATTTTGTTGTAAGCAAATGTAACGTATATTGCGGAAATTTATATCTAGTATTACTTAAACGATTACTCTTTTTTAATAATCTACATTGTACTTACGACGGTTATCAAACTTACATATTTGAAGTCGGTTTCTCTTCAAAATTTGCCCCAAACTAAGTAATTGGGACATTGTTAAGGATTTCTTTTGGTCACGTAATGTATTTGTGTCAGAACACCCTCATTTTTTGCTCGAGGTGATCATATTTAAAAAAGGAAATGTTAACTGTTTCAATTGCACAGTAATAAGAGTTCATACAATGTAAACATAAAATGTTTAGAAATGATGTAAGCTTTCTTATGCAGTTTCTAGACGACAGTTGTGGTTTAAAAACCTTTCTCTTTGGACGCTAGGGTACAGAGTTATCTCCCCACTTTCTGACATTAAGGCACCACTTGCGAAGGCGACAACACATTGGAGGTTAAAGCAGAGACAATAAGCTTTCAAATGATACCAAATTTGTCCTTTCGAACGATGGGCCAATTTTTTTCACTTTCTAGACGCCTTTTTGCGTTTCATTTCCCCGACTATATAATGCTCCGAAGACATAATAATTGGCATTACTGAACTTTGCTATCCGGGTTATTCAGTGATCTAAGGATATATTCACCACCAAATTAAGTTTTACTTGGAAAGGACCTCAATTTCAATTCTTTATTTACACTCAGGCTTACATAAGTAAACAACATGAGGAGCAGAAAACGAAACATACATAATACAACAACATGGTGGTATATCAAACACATAAATTTCAAGGCGCCACAAGAGATCAAAATTATCTATATGCGATTGGCATTCAGTATTGAGTATTTTGATTAAGCTTATTTAACTATTGATTATGAGAGAGAGGAGCACATAGACTTACACAGACACACACACATACATACACACAAGCAGATGGGAGAACACTTACTGCTACAATGATGTGTCAAAACACCTTATGAACCTACATATTACATATTATATCTGTAAGATATAAGTGCAAGCTATAATGACACAGCATGATATACAGGTACTATAAATAGTAATGACAGAATTAGTAATAAGTTCACTTAGGAGGACTCAAGCAAAATTTCATTACCCCATGAAAACATACTTAGAACAGTATTGGCTGCCTATATATTTACGCATGGCTTACCTGCACGAGACTGCATTCAAGGTTCAGTTGTTATGTAAGAAACTGGTTTAACATTGCCTAGTCCGTGCGAGTCGTGTCTTGACACGTTGCGGTTTTATTGAGGCAAAACCATGAATGAGGCCTCGTGACAGTGAAAGTGATGATAATACTAAAAAATATCGTTTGGATTTAAGACAAAAACTATCAGAATAGCTGAAATGTAAGTTAAAAAGTCACATTATACCCGTAGCTATCCTAAGTACTCGGACAATGTGGCCATTAACCAGTAGAGTAAAGATTTTGTCGGCATCCATTGCAGGTCCCGACCCGACTGGTCCGCATAGACCGGCGGATCAGGGCCCGCAGTGTTTGCCCGATTATTGTTGTCCGAGTATCTAGGACAGCTACACCGTAATAGCTGGCACAGTACATTCGTTGCAGATCCCGATCGGACAGTTCGAGTAGTGCTGTCCGATCAGAATCTGCAATGCAAACCTAGATATTAGCCTTCATTTATTATACGACACATTAAAATACATTAAAATATGCTACAACGTGACGCAGTCAACGCGCAGACATTGCAGATCCTGATCAGACCCCTTCATAGAGTAGTCTGGCCAAGATCTGCAATGGTGGCTCAATAATCAGCGTCCAAATATTCAAGGAAAAATATATGCATGTATCAAGCACAGTGCGACCGTTGGCAAGCACTGCATAACAGGATCAGACTGTCCGGTGGAACAGGCTGATCGTGGTGTGCAGGCATACAATATCAATCATATACACCGTCCAAGGAACCAAAACAATCGCATAGCCATATAATAATAATTAACAAAATAAAGTGTGTTTGATGACAGATCTTGCAGACCCTGGTCAAACTGCTCAGCAGGAGCAGCCTGACCAGGATCTACACGATTAGTTCTGTTGTTAGAATCCCCATACTTAGGACAAATACGGCAGAGAAATTTAGTTCAGCCTCAAGGCGGTTGACAAACACTGCAAATCCTGATTGCACTGCTCCGTGAGAGCAGTACGACCAGGATGTGCACTGCTTGTCCATCCATTAGCATCAGCTGACCAAGTCCCAGACAGCAACAAGGATCACGACTCAGTTCGTTAGCAAACACTGCAGATCCTGATTGCACTGCTTCGCAAGAGCAGTACGACCAGGATGTGCACTGCTTGTCCATCCATTAGCATCAGCTGAGCAAGTCCCAGACAGCAACAAGGATCACGACTCAGTTCGTTAGCAAACACTGCAGATCCTGATTGCACTGCTCCACAAGAGCAGTACGACCAGGATGTGCACTGCTTGTCCATCCATTAGCATCAGCTGACCAAGTCCCAGACAGCAAAAAGGATCAAGACTCAGTTCGTTAGCAAACACTGCAGATCCTGATTGCACTGCTCCGCAAGAGCAGTACGACCAGGATGTGCACTGTTTGTCCATCCATTAGCATCAGCTGACCAAGTCCCAGACAGCAACAAGGATCACGACTCAGTTCGTTAGCAAACACTGCAGATCCTGATTGCACTGCTCCGCAAGAGCAGTACGACCAGGATGTGCACTGCTTGTCCATCCATTAGCATCAGCTGAGCAAGTCCCAGACAGCAACAAGGATCAAGACTCAGTTCGTTAGCAAACACTGCAGATCCTGATTGCACTGCTCCACAAGAGCAGTACGACCAGGATGTGCACTGCTTGTCCATCCATTAGCATCAGCTGACCAAGTCCCAGACAGCAAAAAGGATCAAGACTCAGTTCGTTAGCAAACACTGCAGATCCTGATTGCACTGCTCCGCAAGAGCAGTACGACCAGGATGTGCACTGTTTGTCCATCCATTAGCATCAGCTGACCAAGTCCCAGACAGCAACAAGGATCACGACTCAGTTCGTTAGCAAACACTGCAGATCCTGATTGCACTGCTCCGCAAGAGCAGTACGACCAGGATGTGCACTGCTTGTCCATCCATTAGCATCAGCTGAGCAAGTCCCAGACAGCAACAAGGATCAAGACTCAGTTCGAATATACATATTACCAAGACGAGCTTCGAAAAACAATATGTTTAATCTCCGGAACTGGCTTAACTGATGGGTAATTAACAAACTTACAGGCCCCATTGCTCTATCAGCGTGAAAACTGATATCATGAGGTATCGCTGCAAGCTTGTCAGTTTAGTTTCGTCAGAGTAAATGACCGTGATTAGCCAGCTTTAAACAAACAAAACATCCTTGAGTTTCACATAAAAAGGGTTTGAGATCTTATTTGGGTCATTTTATTTGGCAACTAAAATGACCTACTTTCGATTTAGTTAAGTTGAATAAAATGGTAAAATACAATGTAAAGGCGTGGTGTCCGATTAGCTATCCCGCCTATGTTTATACAGCATTGCTAGACAGGAAACCAGAACAGGAAATCTTAAGAGTCATTCTCTGTAAGCACCAAAAAATTGTAATAGGGGGTGAAAATGACATATCTCAGATTTTTATGAAAATAAGTGTCTTTTTTGCTTATGTCAAGTGATGAACAAAAATACAATTTTTTCTCCAATCAAACGGTCCGTTTCCATGGCAACGAGGATTTTCTCTTTTTTGGCCTAATTTGGTGATTTTTCCTATAAAATATGCCAGATTTGACACCAGTTGTATTGACAGTATTTCTCAACAAATGTTATTGACACTCATGTCTTTTTAGAGACCCATGTAAGTGCTGTGTACGGATAGAATTTTTTTTCTTTATATTGCTATGGTCAAGGAGTAGGTGACCTTGACTTCTATCTAGTAAAGCATCTTTTTAAAATATCAAAAATTGGCCAATTTTGAAAGCACTTTGTTAGAAAATGCGGCTATAGATTTTTTTCATTCTCTTGGTACAGAGAATATAACACCTAGCTCTTAATATATCAAAAAATTGGAGATGGTATATTTTTTAAATTGAAAATAATTTTCTTTGAATTTAGTCACCGTCAGGAAAATCAGAAGAAACTGTCAAAGCAGAAAATCTGTTATAAGAGATAATATCTGGAGAATGTTCAGCAAATATGAGCAGGAATACAAATAAATACATTGAATACAGTGGAGGGAAGTTACATAAATACTTTTCTCATTCAGAAGTATGTTTAAAATTTACAGTTTGGGGTGCAATTACCCCACCCACTTCCACTGAATATGAAATGAATGCAAAAGTTACATGCCATGGATAATATATCTCAAGTTTCCATAATTGTGAGTAAATTGAAACATTTTTGAAAGATCACCACATGTTTGCTGTCATTGTTTTTACATTGTTTATCATTTGGTAACCATGGTAACTGTTCTCCTATTATGGGTCAGTGTTCGTTTACATGGATATTTACAGGAAATCGTTTCAATGCTGATGAAACATATTCCTTGTTATTTACTTTTTAGATATGCATACACATTCTAAGTGTTAATTTTGTTAAATAATATACGATAAATCAGTATTTTTTATAGTTGCTATGACAACAAGAGCTGTCGCCTGACAGCATAGCTCGCCTGAATAGGTGCTTGCTCATCACACAGTCACTATGGTGGTGTGGACTGCTATGCATAAAACTTCAGGCAAGCATGTCCATAATGAAAACACATTTATAAACAAAAGCTATCTCAGAAATGTCTTAAATTAAAATTAAAATAAGAAAAAAATTACATGAACAAAGTTCATGAGCTTGAGGTCAAAGAACTAAGGGGGTAGGGGGAGAAGTGGGGTAGGGGTGGGAGGAGGGGGAGGCTGGGATGTATCAAACCTTGAACCATTATCTAACATCAGTCCAAGTACATGTATAAGTATCAACTGAGTCCATTGTGGCACTGTGAAATTATGTCTTCATAAATATAAAACTTTAACCAAAATTCAAAGTCAATAACCTTGACTTCAAGGTCATCCAGTGGGGTAAGTATGTAGTGTTTTGTAAAAACTCAAAAAAGTGTCTAACATCAGTTCAAGTGTAAACTAAGTCTCTGCCAAGCATTATGAATCAGTATGCAATTAGAAAACTTTAATAAAGACCGATTTCCTAAGTCCCTGACCTTGACATCAAGGTCACTGAGCGGGGTTGGGGTAGTACTGTGTAAAACGTTGGACCAATATCTAACTACAGTGCAAATATAAAAAGAATTCATCTATGGGTTCATGAGATATGTGTCTTTAAAAAACTTTAACCAAAACATTGAATAAATAAAAAGATAATTTTCTAAGTCAATGACCTTGACATCAAGGTCACTGAGGGGAGTGGGGATAGTACCCTGGAAAACTTTGGACCCAATATCTAACTACAGTACAAGTATCAAAGGAATCCATCCATGGGTTAAGGAGATATTGGGCTTTATAAAACTTTAACCAAAACATCCAGTTCAAAAAAATCCCAATTTTCAAAGTCCATGACCTTGACACCAAGGTCACGGAGTGGGACGGGAGTGGTACGCTGTTACACTTTGGACCAATATCTAACTACAGTGCAAGTATCAAAAGAATCCATCCATGGGTAAAGGAGATATAGGTCTTTAAAAAACTTTAACCAAAACATCCAATCCGGACGCCGACGCTGACGCTGACGCCGACGCCAGGGTGACAACAATAGCTCTTCCTGAACTTTCATTCAGGCGAGCTAAAAACCACTCATTCCTTCCACATAGAAATAAGGCAATCTGAGTGTATGTAGTACAATGTAGAGAAAGAACAGCAACTGAGCATAAATAGAGATATATACATGCATTGGAGAAGAAATAAACCACACATACAATGTTTATATTTTTTCATTCATTAATATGTTTAATCTGTATATCTAAGGGGTGAGTTACCCCACCCACCTCATTTAGTTATACAATGAATTCATAAGTTACATACTATGAGTTTTGATGATAAAATAGCACCTGGTACACTTGTTTAAAAGTTGCTCATCACATGTCTGGTCTGCATAAGCTTTCTTGTCTACTGCCATTTGTTTTTGTAAAAGTTCTGGATGGAGGCAAGCATGCATATATACCAAACTGAAGTTTTGTCGACTGCCTCGCTTACGGCAAGCGGGTTCGACAAAATACTCCTGTGACTTTGAAAATGGCATCAAGGTCGCCAAATTCTAAGTCTTTGTCTTGCCTAAAAAGTTGATCTTTGCAAGTTTGGTAAAAATGAATCTACTGGTTCAAGATACATCTTCGTTTTTCAGGTCAAATCAACAAATGACCCTTAAAAATAGTCAAAGTCACCAAAACCTAACTAGAAACATGGTAACTAACAGGACCCCGCCTTTATGAGACTGTTGGAAGTCGTATATCCCCGACCAGAAAATACAATAACAGCTTTCTGTTACCATGTTGTTGCTTCATGTTGTTTGGAATTAAGCCTCTGGTAGAATAATTAAGATACGGGCAAATAAAAACAGAATCATGACTGATTAAAACAAAGGCAACAACTCTGTAAAGCAGGAAACTGAAGTTACCATGAAGTCTCATACCCAAAATTACAAAGGGATATAAATTCTGTTTAACATAAATGAAGGTGCAGTTATGGTTCTTTTTCTCTAAAAATTGTTTGATGATGCTTTACATTTGTATCAATTTATAAGAAAATATCGTCTACAGTTTTAAAGTTAGAGAGTGGAATGATTTCTATACTGAAAATTACAAAAGGGCATAATTCTGTAAAAAATGTAGATGGAGTTACAGTTTTAATTCTCTGCACATTGTCTGATAATGCTTTATATTTGTAAAAAATTCCAAGAAAATATCTTTGATGGTTTAAAAGCTGATAGCAGATAAAACTTCTATACTTTAAATTACAAAGGAAAATAATTCAGTACAAAAGTAGATAGAGTTGTGGTTCTTATTCTCTGCACATTGTCTAACAATGTTTTGTATTTGTACATAGTTTCATGAAAATATATTTGAGAGTTTTAAAGTTATAGAGCGGACAAGATTTCCATACTGAAAATTACAAAGGGGCATCATTCAGTAAAAAACATAGGTAGAGTTATGTTTTTTGTTGTCTGCAAATGGTCTGATGACGTTTTACTTTCGTACCAAGTTTTGTTAAAATATCTAAAACAGTTTTAGAGTTATGGCGCAGACACAATTTCCATACTGAAATTACAAAGGGGCATAATTCAGTGAAAAATGAAGAAAGAGTTACATTTCTTTTTCTCTGCACATTGTCTGATAATGCTTTACATTTGTACCAAGTTTCGTGAAAATATCTCAAACAGTTTCAAAGTTATGGGGCGGACACGATTTCTGTACCAAACAATTACAAAGGGGCATATTTCAGTAAACAATGTAGGTGGAGTTGTGGTTCTTTCTCTCTGCATACATGTATTGTCTGATGCTGTTTTACATTTGTACCAAGTTTCATGAAAGTATCACAAAGAGTTTCAGAGTTATGGAGCGGACACGATTACTGTACCAAAAATTACAAAATTACAAATTACTTCGTCTGGCAAGGCCTTAATAACCAGTTATGAATCTTCTCTAAATGATGATTTAGGGCTAGTTTAGCATAATTCCAACAAAAGCTTCGTAATATAGGGTATAGATACGCCATTTTTTTAACCATTTTAAGACCACCTCTGACCTCCAAAACAGAATAAAGGTCAAACAATCCATTTAGCGGCTTTCTATGACATCCTGGGACCTTAAAACTTCTATATTTATGGATAGATTTCAAAATAATTGTGCACAGTTGTTCTCCTTGAAGAGCAGAAGTGAAATTTGAAAATTCGTTCAGGTAGGTCCAAGGTCAAGGTCACACTTAAAGGTCAAATGGTTAAATGGTCATATATTGAGCTTGACCGAGCCATTACTTCTACATTTATAGATGGATTTCAAAATAATTAGGCACAATTGTTCTCCTTTATGAGTAGAAGTGTCATTTGTCACATTTGGTCAGGTAGGGCCAAGGTCAAGGTCACATTCAAAGGTCAAATGATAAAAATTGTCATAAATTGAGCTTGTCCGGGCCATAACAGCTACATTTATGTATGGATTAAAAAAAACCCCGGCAGAATTGTTCTCCTTGATGAGTTCAAGTACCATTTGAAACATCTGCAGGTATATCCAAGGTCAAGGTTACACTTGAAGGTCAAATGATAAAAATAGTTACAAATAGGGCTTGTCCTGGCCATTACTTCTACATTTATAGATGAATTTCACAACAGTTTGGCACAGTTGTTCTTCTTGATGAGTAGAAGTGGCATGTGGAATTTATTATGGTAGGTCCAAGGTCAAGGTCACACTTGAAGGTCAAATGATAAAAAATGTCATAAACTGAGCTTGTCCGTGCCATATGATTTATACAGTTATGCATGAATTTCAAAATACTTTGGCACAATTGTTCTCCTTGACAAGTAGAAATGTTTGTTCAGGTTGGTCCAAGGTCAAGGTCACACTTCAAGGTCAAATAATAAAATGGTCATAATGTGTGCTTGTCATGGCCATAGTTCCACTTGTTTTCCTTCATAAGAAAAAAAAAGAAATACGCTGTATCATGATAAATGTAAATACTTGTTTGGCTTCTTTCTAATAAGTAAATGAAGCATTTAGTCTTGACATGCTTATAGGTCACTATAGCAAACAGTGGGCTCGACAAGTTGTCCCTGGACAACCATCTAATTAATTCTTTCCCATGTTCCCTATGGTGTGTCTGTGCAAGTTTGGTCACACTCGATCTGTTCATTCGGAGATATGGTGCAAGCAAACCATTTTTAACACTGTAAGTCCTCATGTGACCTTGAATATAAGGTCAATGTCACCAAAGTCTAACAGTGTTTCCCCATCTCCTTATAATATACTTGTGCAAGTTTGATCAAAATTCATAAATCCCTTCAGAAGATATGGTGCATACAACCCATTTTCACTGTTTTTTACCGCCTGTGACCTGAAAATATGGTCAATGTCACCAACATTTTTCATTTCTTTTCCACTTCCCTGTGATATATTTTTGCAACTTTGATCTAAATCTTTCCACCCTTTCAGGACATATGGCGCCAACAAGCCATTCAGATACCTCCTATGACCTTGAAATGGGGTCAACATTACCAATATCTAATCAGCTCTTTTTCGCCACCCAAAGATTGGGGGGACATAAATATGTTTATCAATATGATAAATATATAAGCAAATTTTCTTCTCCATTATGAAATATCTAAATGTATTTCTGCTCATTTTATGTCCTTTATTTGCTTGCTACCAGATGCACTCAGATTGTCAATTGCTGTTTTGATGGAACATCTGATTGTATCCATAGCAACTAAAATATACCGAATTATTGTCCAAGATGAGACTTATTTTGAAAATAGAAAGTGTATACATAGATAGAAAATAACAATCAACACTTTTCAACTAAATTTGAATGTTTTTAAATATCCAAGAGCCCCGGTAGCTCAGTGGGTTAAGCGCTGGGCAACTGAAGTAGCGGACCGGGTTCGAAACCCGCTTGAGGTGAGAATTTTTCCTACCGTAAACGGGGATCCATTGCACACAGCCTTTCATTATCACCATCCCATCGTTCTGATATGACTGAAATACTGTTGAAAAGGATGTAAAATCTTGCAAGTCATCCATCCATTCATTTTAAATATTCGTTTCCAACAAAAACAGACTAGTGATAGAGTATTGGTTGCCATGGTTACTACGTGAGAAGTAAAATAAACTAGAAATGTTTCTTTTACAAAAACAGATGAACCCTCTCCTATCCTTTCTCAGCTGTATCATTTTCCCTAAATATTGCAAAGTAAGGATCTCTTGTAAATCCTGACATTTGGGTCCAGGTCACCACCATCTAATCCGTACTTTTCCACCTCCCGATTATAAACTTATCTATGTTTCGTCATAATCCATCAATCCCGTTAGGAGTTATCATGCAGACAAGACATATTTCAACACACTACAACCTCCTGTGACCTCGAAAATGAGAATCTTATCAGTTTCTTTCCCATCTCCCAATGAAATGTTTATGCAAGTTTGATAAAAATCCATCCATCCATTCAGGAGATATGGTTCAGACAAGCCATTTTCAACATTTCTGACCTCCTGTGACCTCAAGAGTAGGGTCAAGGTCACCAAAATCTAACAGTTCTTTTTCATTTCAGAGTGATGTATCTGTGCAGGTTTGCTTTAAATCCATCCATCCATTCAGAAGATATTGTGCTGACAAGCCATTTTTCCAGCACTCACTGACCTCTCGTGACCTTGAAAATAAGGTCAAGGTCAGCAAAATCTAGCCAGTTCTTTTCCATTTCACAATGATATATTTGTGTGAGTCTGGTAAAAATCAATTTATCCATTTCGGAGATACGGTGCAGAAAAGCCATTTTTCATCATTCTTCGACCTTCTGTGACCTTGAAAATAGGGTCAATGTCAACAAAATCTAATCAGTTCTTTACCCCTACCCAATTATTTATGCAAGCAAGTATGGTCATAATCCATTTATTCCTACAGGACATAGAGTGCAGGAAAGGGCTACGCAGACGCTGATGGGATCCGCACCAAAAAAAAAAAATATGTCCCCCATCCAGCCCCCCAACCACCAACCACCGTGGGAACATTATGAAAAAAAGAAAGACGACAGAAATAATGAGCTTGTAGAAGCCCCATAGACCATTCAAAACCAGCAAAGACTGAGATATATTCATTGTAGCATGCAAATTTAAATTTGGTTTTGCATTGAAAGAAAGTGGGTGGGGTAATTTAACCCCAATTGTAAGGTACTAACGTATTTTTGAATGTGAAAACTCTCTATGTAGTTTTCTTCAGTTGTTAATCATGCATCAACTTGTATTTTGGCTCATATTTCTTGAAAATGTTCAAGATATTGTATTTTATCTCAGAATTTCAATTATGAAAGTTCCTTCTGATTTCTCTGACGGTGACTAAATTCAAAGAAAAATATTTTCAATTTAAAAAATACACCATCTTCAATTTTTTTATATATCAACAACTAGGCTTTGTACTCTCTGCACCAAGAGAAAGAAAAAAATCTATAGCCGCATTTTTTAGTAAAACGTCTTAAAAATTTGCTGATTTTTGATGTTTCGGAATAGACGCCTTACAAGGTGGAAGTCAAGGTCACTGACTGCTTGACCATAGCAATATGAAGAAACTTTTCTGTATTTGTAAGCAGCGCTTACATGGTTCTCTTGTAAAATGTAAGTATCAATACCCTTTGTTGTGAATTACTACCAGAACAATTGGAGTCAAATCTTGCATTTTTCATTTGAAAAATCACCAGATTAGGCTAAAAAACAGAAAATCCTGGTTGCCATGGCAACGGATAGTTTGATCGAAGAAAAACTTATTTTTGTTCATCACTTGACATAAGCAAAAAAGACACTGAGTTTCGTGAAAATCTGAGACAAGTCATTTTCCCCTGATTTTGGTGCTTACAGAGAATGACTCTTAATTTGTGGAGCAACTTGTTACTTTTTCAAAAACTTGTTTTCTCTACTTTTTGCCAGTTATATGACCCAATATATGCACATCAACCCACATCTTATTACCAAACGTGAAGGTTGAACCGCCTTTTACAATGATTTGAGTTTAGACGTTTTTACCACTGACAGGACTATGGAGACTTTAATAAACAGATTATCATTCTGAACACCAAAACTTTACATTGCCCCTGCAGTGAGGATGACTGAATGAATAGCATTGAAGCCCACGGGTCAATAAGGAGCCTGTGATGTAGTAAATTCATGAATTTCCTATAAGATGGGGTCAATTTAGAGGCATAGTTTAAAACCGGGAACGGAATGAAATGAAATGGAATGGTCGAGATTATCTACAATCCATTGGGTACAATTTGTACCTTGAGCCTTGAAGGAATGAATTTGGTACTTACGAGGGATCAATTCATGGACAGAAGTAGAGGAGATTGTACCTGCCAGTCAATCAGTCATTTCATTCCATTCCAGTCCATGTTTTAAACTATGCCAACTATGTAAGGGACGAGTCATTTATTATCAGGTGGGGGGGGGGGGGGGGGCGGGTACATTTAGGGGGGGGGGGGTCGGAATTATTTTTGGTGATGTACTGGGGGGGGTCGGAAATAAAAAAGCCTTGGAGCAGGGGGGGTCATATATTTTATTAGGCATATTGGGGGTTCAGAATTCTTCCATCAGTCTTCATTTTTTAAAATGTCTCATCTTCTGGGGGCGAAGCCCCCCAGACCCCCTATTACTCCTTAACTTTCAGACTCTTTTCATTCAAACTCAAAACTTAAACTTAAAAGACTTTATGGAAATTACAAAAAAAAACTTCGGCAGCTTCATATCCAAAAAACATATCTATTCATTGATTTGCAAGAACAGTATGAAAGTGTTTATAAAATCATGTCAAGTAGATGATTTTGATAAATTTAATGCCTGCATTTGTGATATCAGCTCTCCCCGTGCCTTTCTATCAGCAAAACCACTGTGGCTTCTGGGGGCTGCGCCCCAAGACCCCCACCACCTAGTGGCCCAATTAATATCATGTACAGTTATTATTGTCAAGCATTTGACGACAGATTTCTGGATGCCATTAGCAGGAAGAAAAAGTGCAAGAAATGCAGACAAATTTTAAACAGACCATGATGACATGTAAGTGACCTGTTAGAATAAGAAAATGTTCTTGGTGTTTCATACAACTAGGTTTTGATTGAGGTCAGTCTGACATAAAATAGGTAATATGGTATGTGTGTGAAGGGTAGCGGTAATATGGTATGTGTGTGAAGGGTAGCTGGCACTGGGAGTAGTGGGGGGGGGGGGGGTCATAAATTTTTTTGTCACCTATCTGGGGGGGGGGGGGGGTCTGAAAAATAATTCTGGTGAGACTGGGGGGGGGTCGGAAAAAATTTGGTGAACCACATGAAAATGTACCCGGCCCCCCACCTGATAATAAATGACTCGTCCCTAAGCACTGTATGTAGGTAATAAAGAGTGTATCTGGACCTTTCAACCTAGGTCAATATCTGTGAATGCCCCATGAAGAAGAGCAGATATTTTCCAGTGGTAATTCACTAGGGGTCAACAATTCAAATCTTTCAGATCACTGTCAGCGCATTTTTGTCCCGCGCGGAAGGACGCGAGCCTGTCTTTTGCACTGACAGATCCTGACAGCTCGAAGCATATACCAGCTGACCGAGCATGACTTCTCTTATCAACAACAGATATGCTGAAATCTTTTCGGAAAAGTTTCTGTGTCAACATATTTCATTATCAAATATCATTAATAAAGTGATAATTAAAGCGTCATGTTAAAAGATAACCGATGGTAATTTGTTTTAACATATTTCATTATCAAATATCATTAATGAAAGTGATAAAGCGTCACGTTAAAAGATACCCGACGTTCTGTGCAAATATAAGTCCCCGGATTAGCCTGCGCATGCGCCAACCGCGGACCAGAATCCCAATTGCTTGTATAAACATTCAACCATATTTATTCAGCTATAAGACGGGACTGTTCCCTTCTAAAACAGTCCAAAAATCTTCATCCGTCTTGTTAGACGGATTTAGATTTTTGAGGTTATTTTGGAAGAAACAGTCGCATTTTATAGCTGAATTATACAGGACTTATCAAAATATTTGTAGTAATTTTGGAGGGGGATTACCCGTCTTATTAAAGAAAAAAAAATATGCTGGGTAATTAAACAACTAAAAGGTTAATAACATTAATCGAATTGTGCGGACGCGCAGGCTGATGTAAGTTTAGGCTGAGTTTGCTTTTCACGAAACGTAGTGAATTCACTATTTAAAAGTCGATTTAAAGCAAAAAAGTAAAATCTCTGATAGTTTATAAGCAGATTTTAACACAAATATTCGATTTTCTTACCTGTTATGTTCGTGTACAAACTGTCCAATAAATGAACTCTTGACCGCTAGTTGTGTTTGGATTACTTCCCTGCTTATCCCAGTTATACACCCTGCTCTGTATTTGCCACTCGAATCGGATTTTCCCCCTTAAAAGGCACTTTTCCGCACCAAGTGCTATCAGAGCGAGTCTGCCAGAATGGATGCCAGCTGTGGAAAGCCTGGGGGAGGATGAGGAATGGGAGATCGGGTGTGTGTGTATGTATGTAGTCTGTAAACAAAATTTCGTCGAGCGCCCGACCGGGAATCGATCATCACAACCCTAAGATTATAAAGCGAGCACACAGCCACTAGACTAAAAGGCCCGGACCAGTTAGACTGGTCAGTTATGCGTACACTCTGTATACCTATATGCATGTTTACACATCATTAATTGGTCGTACTACTACACTCCTCCATCCTACCAAAAAATTTTGTATCAGATGTGCAGGAAAAGAAATAAAATATTTACCATGTTTACAATCCAAGTTCTTTTTGACTCCGCAGCCATTGCTTCGCCCTCGGGCTCCAGCGGTAATCATCATGGCACCAGCACCACTGTAGTAGTAGGATGTAATTATTGTTCAAATTAAGATATTCCTAATGCATGTTCTGTATAAGTTTATCTTCTGTAGACCTTATATTGTGTTATTTCATTGTGTTTACTGTATGTCTTGTTTTGGCTAGAAACATTGTAAATGTTTTATGCTGAATAAAATGTTTGTATTTCATTCATATATATGGCCACAATTGTAGTAAAAATGGAGTTTACGCTGTTGCTGGCTTATAATCTTTGTCGTCTTCGAGCAAGTAGAAAAAAAAAACAAAAAACGTGCATTTGGGAACAAACGGACTATACATATTCATTCAGCAAACTTGACAAAAGTCAAACTCAGTGCTCCAGAAAAGCTAAAACTTTGGAGAAAAATAATTGCTTACAAATAAAGCATGCTTTGTGGGATTTCCACTGGAACAGCTTCAAACAGGGTAAACCTTACTCTGCAAAACGTGACACTGGCTAATATAGACATTTGTTACTGCGCAGGTCAGCCAGGGTCTATGCAATGCGTAAATCGACAAGGGGCTTTGCAATGCGTAGTTCGACCAGGGGCTTTGCAATTCATTGTGCATCTTTGAGATATTAGTCGTGGAACAGTTTAGTTTTTTGGGGGTATGGAAATATTCTGTCTACGAATGTGTAACAGATGCGTTCTTCAGCAGTCACTATACCATCTCTGGCAGTCAAAATCATGTTGGGATGGCACAGCTTGTTTTCTTTGGGCTGAAAACACCCTATGCCTACAAATGTACATGTATAACACTTCCGTTCCTTAGCCGTCATGGCACCATTCATGACAGTCTGTTTAGGAGCAGCCCTTTAAATACATGCTCAATGCCAGTCCAATCGTCACAAAACACTTCAAAGGAATCTCTTTTAAAATGCTGGCATGTTTGTTTTATTGATGACTGGTGTTTGTGGGATATGTTTACATTAGGTCGAATCGTATTGAGTGATAAATAGATTTGTAAATAAAAATAAATCAACGTAAACTGAATACTGTGTGTGTCGTGGGTACATGGCCGTGTTTTTATCGCAATTTCTTACAGAAGAAAAAAAATGTAATGCATTGTTGGCTTCCTAGGCAATGAAGCCCTTTAAAATACGATTTGCTCTCAGAAAAAAGAAGTTGGTTCTTTAATTCCCTCCTACAGAGCAATTTGTTTTCCTTCAACTGAAAATGAAATGGAAGTGTTGCCACTCACCTAAAATGTCTTGTTTTTACTCTTAGTTGAATCTAATATATTTGTTACTTTGCATTTAATAATACTTTCTATGAATTTCATAATCTTATAATGACCAAAGGGTCCAGCATCCAGCATTAAAAGGGTGTCAAGCTTATTACCATAAAGAAATGTGAAAGGTTAAACATTCGATTGGTGCTGATTAGGGATGGGTGTGTCTTTTTCGCCTGACAAGAATGTAAAAAAATACCAAACCGTGCTTTCGTTTAAATACCTGAGACTGGGCTGGTCAGGCTACACGTACACTGTCAAAAATTTCCTTAGATTTTACGGTAGAATAACTGGCAACCAGCTACCAGTCCTTTCCCCGTTATTTTACGGGCGCCCGTAAAATTGAGGAATCATCAAGCAGAGTAGGACAGAAAAGAACAGGTGTCGTTTTGGCCAGATAGCCCTTCAACAATGTAAAGTTATTTTCGAGTGCGACCAGTTAACATAACACTTCCATATCGTGATTTCCAACAATGTCTTACAGGCAAACGCCCGTAAAAATAACGGGAAAAGGACTGACAGCTGGTTGCCAGTTATTCTACCGTAAAATCTACGGAAATTCCTTACAGTGTACATAAGAGTATGCAAATTGCTAGGAAAGTGGATTCTGACTCGTCGCTCACTACCCTTGCAGTTCCCATACTCTAATTATCAAGGGGGCCGGGTAGCGCAATCGGTAGGGCACCTGACTCGTAAGTCAGAGGTCCTGGGTTCGAATCCCGGTCTGGCCACATACTTTCGTTTCTCCTTCCGCTGATTCAAGAAGGGCAGTTGTCAGTTACTGGCGAAAGTATGTGCACTTAGTACTGGTTAACCGCTTAGGAGGTCTAAGCCTGCCCAGGAATAGTGTGGTTAGGTTAACTGACCGTCCCGACATGACCTTAGTTGTTTACCGTGGACGTTAAGCATCAAATCAACCAACCAACTAATTATCAAGGGCAACAACCTACGTCATCCGACGCGTCACTAATTGATCAAATAACACCTATTCGGACAATCATCTATTCGGAATAGACCAACAAATCTCTTTATGTTGATAACTTTTCGACAAAAGACTGCATGCACCAAATGCATTCTAAAAAGGGCATTATTTTTAACATGAAAGTGACTCCATACAATGTTGTAGAATTCGCAAATACTTCCACTAAATACATCACAATATAGGTTGAAGCATATTTGGTCAAACTGTTTGCGTTTGCAAAATCAACAGAATGTCAGAAGCTGACTTCCATGTAGTAAGATTGTCCTTTCATTGCCGTATTTGGTGCACCCAGTGGCTTTTCGAAGATTTTGAAATTTACAAGATTTATGGGAGAATTCCGAACACTGGACCAATCGAAATGGTGTAATTTCGAAAATACGTCACTTGCTGATGAGGTTGGTTGTTAGGGGTGATTATAACTTGGTTATTGCATTTGTCGATTAAACAGTAATCGTATTGGTCACCAGTGAAATACATCAGATGTAACACAGAAATATTATCAGGGTCAATGAGAGGAATCAATCGTAACACTTCGGCCAATTCCGTATTCTGAATTAAATATCGAAGATATCGGCGAGGATGTCCGATTGTAGAGGAATATGCAATAACTGGCATTTAGCAACAGAAAAAATCATAACTCGGAGTTACAAATAGGCCTAATATTGTAAAACTCGAATCTCAAACGGTCAGTGCGACTAAGGTAGTACTCACTATTTTGGTTTATTTCATATTTAATTTGTTTACTTGTTTTTTATTTCACAGAAACCCCAAAATCTACCAAACAAAAAAAGCGTCCACAAGGTCAATTTTTAAAAACTTCCAAATATAACTGCCGCCAAACTGAAGTGTGTTACAGTATCGGTAGCAAGCAGTGACTGCTTGTGGTGAGCAGTTCATGACAGTGATTTCTCGATGCTTACTTGATTAGTCTGCAAACTTCTGGGTATCCATCAAGCTCGTTTGTGATGGTTATCCATTCACATTAAAAATAATAAAAAATAATAATAATAGTCTTTATTTCAAAGTATGACATCAGAGGAGCATTCAACACAAACATATTAACTGTATTCATAGAGGAAAAGACCTTAACATATATTACAAACACTATACGTGGTTCATATGATTTCAAATGCTAAACTACAACAGACTTACTAATAAAAATATTTAACACAAAATGGCACCATTGGACCGAAGAATGAACTGTGGTAAAATAAAATAAAATAATAAAAAAAAACATGACGTGACTTTATTCTAGCATGCTAGTGGATAATAAAAATGGCGATGTGGAACAATACCGAACCAAGCCAGTTCACCAACAAGAAATGTACAGTAAGGCAGTTCACCGACACTTTTGAAGACAGATTACCGACAATTTATCGCCATTAATGCTCACAAGTGCCAAATGATGCAAAAGTTTATTATGAATAATTATGGGTAATCAGGGAAATATATCCAATTGTCTTGAAAATTAGTTAAAAAAGAAGCATTTTACAGCAGTTGCGAGAATCTGCATTCCTGGTGTTAAAAACGTTCTTATACTTTAAAGTGGTTTTATTTTATCTCATTTTCATCTGTAACTTTTGGGCATTGTTTAAATGTTTCATAGCTAAAATGTTGGATTTTTTTAATAACTTCTCAGTTCATATACTGATGTATGATGTATAATGTTCATTTCACTTTTCACCCTTTATTTTAGAAATGTAATTCTTTTATCAATATTTTTCTTTGGTTTCTGTCACTTGCCCTATTTTGAAATTTTCATCAAACGATGTCTTTAACAAAAGCATGAAACATTTTTACATTGGATATATGTCCCCCGTCATCACAGCACAAAAGACGTTTGCCATTGCTCATGTTGCTGGTCCTCAGAAAAACAATACATGCAACCAATGATAAAATTTATTGTGGAACTCTGTGCTGGAGTGAGTGAACTCGGGTTTAACGTCCCACCAACAACGAGGTCATATGGAGACGGGACCTCGGTTAAAAGTCTCATCCGAAAGACCGGAGAAGCGGGGGATCGAACTTGCGACCCCTGGATTGGTAGTCCGGAGTGTTATCCACTACGCTACAGCCTCTCCTCTCTGTGCTGGAGTTCAACCCATTTATGCCTAGTGTCCTATAAACTGAACATTGGCAAATGGTGCAGACCGAGATCAGATGCGGCAGATCGCGGCACCAGATCAGGTCTACACTATTTGCATAGGACAAAATGTTAAATTCTTCTTCAACAAAATCAAAATAACCAAAACAAACAAAGCAAGACACATCTTAATTGACAAATGGACTTATCCCATTTTAGGACAGATGACTCCACCAGGCATAAATGAGCCGCGACACAAGAAAACTAACAAAGTGGATATGCACCCAGCGCACTTAGATTAGCCTGGGCATGTGCCTAGTCCGATCAGACTCCTCGCTAAGCGCTTAAAGGGTAGCTAAGGGTCTAAGCTACCTCCATGCGGACAGCGAAGACTCTGATCAGCCTGGGCGGATGCCAAGGCGGATGCCCAGGCTGATCTGAGTCTTCGCTGTATCCGCCCAGGCTGATCAGAGTCTTCGCTGTCGGCACAACTACTTTGTTGGTAATCTCGTTTCGCGGCTCAAATGAGTTAATGATCGGAAGGATTAGGCATCAAGTAGTGGCCAGAAACATTCCCCTCTGTATGCTAGTCTCACAAAAGGATTCCGGCACGTTGCTATCACCAAAAGGCATCCATTACCTGAAGAGGAACAACATTTTGTTAGAAATACCCACAACTATAATCAAGCAGTTTACCATTGTTTCGTCTGAAAATTGGCAAGTTTTTAATCGACGAAAATCAATAACCAAACTCCATTTTTTGTTGTTGTTTTTCTTGTTTTAATGATCAATAACAATTAGCAAATTCAAAGTAATACCTTGTCCCGATTCTGATTTAAAGACAAACAAAGAACGGACACAATTATATAGCTCTATGACTTATTTATGGCTAACTTACATAACATTTATAATATTTTGAGACATAGTACTCCACGGGGGTACTACTAATTTGCGTACCATGCTGTCGACTGATCCGATACCAAACAAAGTGGCTGTTGACCGAGCATTTAGTCGTTAGAATATATTGCCAGTAACGATAAATGGTACTGTTGTTAACGGCTGACGACCAAGCTGATACTGCTGTCGATTGTCTTGATCAACAGCCACTTTTAAATGTATTGTAACTGACTAGGTCGGTCGACAGCACAGGCAATGACGTGATCTGCTACAACTAAAGAATCAAAGAAACTTTGTCAGGTCGGACAAATCGTTGTCAAAAAGGGTATACAAGCAATGGCATCTTGTGTCTTTTTGCAGACTGCAGCAATAATGGAATGAGCGATGTCAAGCAAATAATTTTGATCACTTATTTATTTGACTTTTGTCATCATCTTTAGATGGGTAGGACTATGGATATGCTGATCATTGTTTTAGCGAGGCCGATAATTTAAATTTAATAATCACTGTAGAAATACTTATTAATCCTTCCATTGAATATGCAAATGTTAAATTAAAATATCTGGCAATATTTAATACATTTTGCAAGCATTAGATTTAACTTTTAATCCTGGATCAAATCATAGGCCTTAGAACATCGACTGAAAATACGATAGACAAACATATATACCCCAAAACACATCTGTTTAAACGTATCACAAAAAATCGAATAATTGATGATGACGTCTTCCAAGGTGGCAGCCACTTGAGTCGAAAGAGTCGCCTATACTACTCAGACGCTTGCATAAACCAGCCATCATAAAAATTAATACTCACTGTAAGTCCTGCCATTTGTTCCACAAACAGGGTCATAGATGTAGGGACATGTAATATTGTCACAATTTCTACAGGGTCCGACTCTGACAAACTTTATACTCGGATCGTAACAGCTAGCCTTTCCCAACCTACACATGTTACCTGTACCAAATATACAATCCAATTATAAAGTTTTCAAAATTGTCAAAGTTTCAAAGTTATATTTAAAACATAAGCGTTAGATTAAGTAGAACAAGAAAACATTGATGCAAATCATCATTACGCCCGGAAATTCGGTCACTGAATCAGTCTAGACTACCCTAAGTTAAACCTATTGTATCACATCAAACAAACCCAGCAGGGGTATGACGTCTTACTGACGTGGATGCGACTTCATAGCGTCGTATCGATGTCAGTACAACGTCATGCAACGTCATGTGTCTGCTGGGAAGCAAGATAATCAGATCTGGTCTCTCACTTTCTTGAGTTACGATGTTAAACATATGGGTTAACTTGCCAAAATTTGCACTTAACTCTTAAAAACTGCATTTTGTCTGAGATACCTGAATAAATTACAGGTCCGGGTACCAATTATTCTTTAATATTCTATATACACCAACGGTGTATGTGTACCCTGAGAAGAGTACCGGGTTCATACAAGGTTTGCAAACTGGATTAAGCATCGACAAAGCAATAAGCAGAAATGCTGACAATATTTGCAGCTGGTGGCGGTCAGTATTGACTGTTGAGGGCGTTACTATAGAGATTACTTGATCACTATCATCTTTGATCAAAAAGTGCACACTTTCAGGACAAGCAGGGGCGGTATCTATAAAACGACTTAAGTGGTTGCAATGCTTTTGCTAAGGCTCTATTTCTATAAAGGAGATTCCCTACAACTTTGAAATTTGCTCTGGAGGAACAGTCTGAAAAAGACTGTTCCTCCAGAGCAAATTTTATAGTTGTAGGCAATCTCCTTCATAGACATTTAGCCTCAGCAACAGCATAGCAACGACTTAAGTCGTTTTATAAATACGGCCCCAGCTCTGTTATTTAATCTTTAATTCCTGTCTCAGTGGGACTAGCTCTTCACGGAAAATGATTTGCCCTTCCGAAAGCCATTTCTTAGACCCCATTTTGAGAGGGCTAGGTCGTCCTAGGATGCAGACGAGAAGTCGTAAGAGTTGCTCCCCTTCGTTAAACTGTGGAAAACATGGAGGTGTACACGTTAAATTCTTACCATAAGTCACGCCATTACTCGCACATACTGGCTGATATATCTCTATACAGATTATATCATCACACGGCGACCGCTGAGTTTGGATAGAATGAACAAGGCCCGCTGAAACATATAAAAACTGCATGTTAGAATCAGGTAATAACAACAACAACCCGTAAAACACTAAAGTGCCAAAATTGAAATGGTCTAATTTACGAACACTGTATATCAAGATGAGGCGGCTCATAATGGTGTTAGCACTCTAGATTTGACTCTCAATATGATATATAAAAAGAGGCCAAATTATGTTTCCCATAGCCTAGTAGCCGTAGGGGCAGTGGGGGTTAGGAACCCATTGTGTCTACGACACAGCATATGAAAAGCGGAGCCCATCCTTTTCCATTCACTGCCTTATCCTTCCCTGATTCGAAACGGATCTATCCATTTCAATGATTTGACAAAGACAGTTTTTTCCAGTCGTCGGATGGGGAAGCCGGGTTTCGATCTCACGACCTTTCGGCGACTTTCTGCACTATGACAGAGCTTCTCTCATCACTCGACCACGATATGACTGGACATTACAAGAAGTCTTTTTTTTTTGGGGGGGGGGGGGGGGGGGGATGGGGGTTGCAAGCGTATTTTTTTTGTTTTGCTTTTGGCGCTTTCATGTATCAACTTGAAAAAATATATAGTGAAGTTAAGTCAGTTGTGCCTAGTGGATTTTTTCGGCTTTAGCCGTATAACCTTAGTATTGACCTACATATTAAGCATTTCATTGGCCAATATAAATACACACGGGATTTTTAAGTAAGCGGCTTACTTTCGCTTTCTCTTTCAGTTTCATTTAACTGTGGGCTTTAAAACGTGTCATGGTGAATCTAGACGTTTCGGGCCAAATCGCTTTTTCCCAAAGAACATTTTGACTGTTATGTCGCTCATGTAAAATATAAAACCAACAAAATAACTTGACAGAAATCAAACACGAAATTAAGTAATTGTTGCTGGCTTAGGTGTTGACGTTGTGTAGGAACTGCGACACTTTGGGGCGGTCAGCCAACCAATCTTCATTGTAATTTGCAACACAGACAGACCTCAATCAAAATTCAACAGCATTTCCCAAACCGAAACCCCAACACCAACAACAAATATCACAAATGTCACACTGTTGGTTGATCACGGTGCGACTCTGATAATTTCGACGAATGGTCCTAAACAGTATAATTTGTTCCGCTTTATAAATGCACTGCAATCCTCTTGAATCGTCGACATCCGTACCAAGTTACATCGACTGCAGTATCAGCCACAATATTACCTCATCGACAGCAGTATCACTGAAAACAAAACTCTCCCGGAACATCTTTCCAACGTGCATTTCGTTGCAAACTTGAAACGTTTAACCTTTTGAATGATACTTCCCACATGTTTCAATGGTTGATTAGCAACGAGATAGGCTAAATAACACACTTTTTGCATATTGTGCCTATTTTTTACTTTTTTGGGTTTGACACCGCTTCATATGAAAACAAGCGACACAATCGCTCACCAAGACTTTTCGCAAAAAAGGAAAATATCTTACAACAAAGTCAGACAGAAAAAATATTTAAAAATACCTTAGGATTTCACTAAAGAAACTTCCGTTCGCGTGTTATCCCTCTATCGACAGCAGTACTGCTCGGTCGAAAGCCGTAATTCTCGGTCGACAGCCAAATACGCAGTACCGTCTCGGTCGACAGCATAGGTAGAATCATTGGTATTACCCCCGTGAATATGCATATCAACATGCGCATCCGAACAATCTGGTCAGCACATACAATATCTTACATGTCTTAAATATAAGGTCTGTCTTGTTTGAAAAGCAGTAAGTTTAAATGTGAACTTCTCATCATATGATGATACGGAAAAGTTTAGATATCTGATGTCTGATCGTGATATTGTGAAGTACTGTGCCAAGGCCTGCAGTGATATTCTCTTAGAACGGAGAAACATTCTCTTTCATTTAACATGTTTATAAAATGTTTTGATGTAAATATCTTACTTGTCCATTCATACCTTTTATCCTTCATAATCATAGTCTCTCATAACTCAGATTGAGTGGTTTTGTACATCTTACATGAATGTTTCAATGTGTATATGTATCTTATATGTACAAAAGTGAGACTTTTAATAAATAAATTATCTATCTATCTATCTGTACCTGACTCATGCATATTGCAATATACCTTTCTATTTAATCTAAGCCGATTATCTGTTTTAAAGATATTTCTTGTTTCTATTCTTATCGAATGGATGAGTCTCTTTGTCAACTTAGAGGTGTCTAGTTTAGTTAATTTTTATCATTTTGATTTAATTTCAAGGAGAAATACCTATCTTATGCAAATAGTGTAGACCCTGATCAGACGCCGCGTCTTGCGGCGTCTGACCTGAGTCGGCACTATTTACCCAAGTGCTATTTATTTGATGCAGGGCATTTATTGCATTATTATGATATTACCACAAAATAAAATTACGCCAGAGATGGCCACTAAACTGCTATATGTTTTTTAATATAGAAAACATTACTACTACTCGTTATACAGTCAGATCTCGATATCTCAAAGTTAAATTTAATCTAAAACTATTGGTATTTCAAAGTTAAATTTTCTGGTACCAGAAAATTTTATTTAACATACCAGTAGTTTGAGATGATAGAAGTTGAATTTAATGAAAATTAGGCAATGTGTCCAGACTATATTCTTCGATAAAGGAGGCTATTTTAAGATATCTGTATGTGAGATAAAGAGATTCGAGTTAACTTAAAAATTAAATAAAGAAGAATATAAACAATGAAATAAATAGAAATAAATAAAACTATAACAAAAAATAATAAACAAAATAGCACTCTATTTTCTATTTATTTTTGGAAAAAAAAAAAAAAAAAAAAAATAATAATAATAATAATAAAAAAATATAAAAAAATAAAATAAAATGAAATAAAACAATTAAAATATACTTTAATTCTTTCAAGAGTTTTTAAATGCATGATGAACCTCTTAGTTAAATGTTTTGAAATAAAACATAACACTCACCTAAAGTTAAAGAAATGCATAGAATTAATTTCAACATATTTCTCGACTTTAGTTTCAAACGCAGGAATTTCCAGTATGACCGTTTTCTACAAAGACGCTGCTGGTGTTCGAGTGTTTCTGATTTGTACTTTCAAAATTTTGAAGGCTAATTAATTTTTGGACGACACAGAAATAACGTAATGATGCATATATTTTAATGACATTATATCACTGTTTTGACATAAAACATTTGTAAACATTTTAACCCACTCTTGTGCCCCCGGAAAAAGTAATTTTGCGCATTTTAGGGCATGCACGAAAGGAATTCGTTCAAGAAAACCAGCCAGCAGGCTGATGGCGTAAAAATGACGTCGTATTGACGTCGGTGCGACATAAAAACGGCGAATCACCGTCCGTACGATGTAATATTGATGTTACCTCTATATGTTAGCCAAGTGCTTCAGGGGAAACAACTGTGCCACTTTTATATTTGCCTTTCTTCTAAATGGGGATCAACTCTGAAAGGAATGAATTTGCTCCTGTTGGAGCAAATTCTTTCTTATCCGAGTAGATTCCATTTCGGAAATTCTCCATCCTCAACTCAAAAAGTAATTTTGCGCATTTTAGGGCATGCACGAAAGGAATTCGTTCAAGAAAACCTCCCAGCAGGCTGATGGCGTAAAAATGACGTCGTATTGACGTCGGTGCGACATAATCACGGCGAATCACCGTCCGTACGATGTAATATTGATGTTACCTCTATATGTTAGCCAAGTGCTTCAGGGGAAACAACTGTGCCACTTTTATATTTGCCTTTCTTCTAAATGGGGATCAACTCTGAAAGGAATGAATTTGCTCCTGTCGGAGCAAATTCTTTCTTATCCGAGTAGACTCCATTTCGGAAATTCTCCATCCGCTGGGAAAGCCTAAAGGAAAATAACAAAAATATTCCTCTTGCCAAAAATGGCCGAAAAACATGAGATGTATGAGTACATCTTCCGCAATAAACGAACAGCGAAAGCTCTGACCAGCCTGCATAAACAGTTTGCTTTTTCTGTGCCTCTTTCTCGCGATGCAAAATCCCAGCTTAAAGCACGATAAACCAATACACGTCCGTGCTTACGCATTCATTGCTTGGAAGTCACTTTAACTCATGACGTGGCTAGTTAGACGCAAATCAGGCCATTTAAAAGACGAAAACTATGTCTGCAAAATATTTAAGGAAATAATGACTAGATGAGTAAAATGACTGACAAAAAAGGCAATAAATAAATAGCAACGTAATAAAGAATTTAAAAGATGTTGGTCTGTTTAAAACTTACATGGTTGTAGCTGGAGTTAAGGTGATTTACTCTTCATTTGGATAAGAAACTTTTATAAACACACACGCATGCACACACACAAACATACGCAAACGCACGCACAAATGGATTCAGAAGGGCATATCTTCGCTGTTCAAACTTCAAGCGGCATACATTGAAGTTGAGTTGTTTCAACGTGAAGCTGCCCTGATAAGTTCGCTGTACAGGCTGCTACCTGTATAGCAATTGGCCAACCAATGCACATTATTGTATCTTGACGTAGAAAAAACATTGCAACTACGTTGTTACAGCATAGTGGACCTGCTGGGATGTTTCTCATTTTTGACGGCTTAAAAAGCTTTAGTTACACGGGTAGATATTTATGCCTTTTGCCATTTTTACAACTTCCTGACTCTGGGAATCTCATTTTTCCTTCCGTCCTCACTAAATGGGACCAACTCTTAAAGGAAAGAATTTGATCAGAGGTTTCCCGCTGTCTAGTGAAGAAGCAAACTATACATTCCAAGAATCAGTTGAGAAGGGAGGCAAAACAGAATTTGTAGAGTTGCTTCCCTTGAAAATGTATCAAATTACATTGAACAACTGCCTTTTGTTATGCATATTTTGACCAGTAAATATTTATATGAACAAATGCTACTTAAATGACCTGGAAAATTACAAGTGAATGTTTTAAGATAACATTAAAAAAAATAAAAATAAACAAGCTTCATAAGTCAACAATGAGGAAAGCAAGAAAGAATAAAAGACGAATGTGTTCATTTTGACCAAAATAAAAACCGCAAAATAGCAATTTTACCTTTTATTTATTCATTATTTTTTATTACTTCAAGGTTAGTTACTATGAAATATGTATCTTTTTATCGGACATACGTCATTTGTATATGATCACGTCTTACTCGGGAGGTCTAAACGAGAACTTATCATGGTGTCTCGTGTTTGGCGCATGGAGTCATGGGTATCAACCAGTTCCGGTATTAACAGACGTTTGCACAGCATTGGGTAGGCGGTTAACCAATGTTACTTCTTCACTAGGAGTAGGTGTAAAAATATCCCGAATGAAAGTTTCCCAGCTTTTCTACAAAAAAAAAAAAAAAAAAAAAAAAAAAATCACACAACAGATCGGTGTGTTTGCGACAACTGGTTAGGACTGAAGCAAGGAAATCATATGTTACTTTAATTTTCAAATAATTTAGACTCATGCGAAGATTTGTCGCATGAAAAATGCATACAGCTTATCTTGGCATTGAAATATGATGACTATTACCAGACAGATTTATAAAAACGTCTCATAACTTTTTGACAGGCGTAACCGCGAAAATATTAGCTAGTAACCTATTAGATGTAACATTACTTTTATCTAAACAAAAGACCCAAGTAGGCATACGCTGTCCCCTTGTGCATATTACATTTCTCCTGACCGGTCATAACAGTACGAAATGACGTTCGAAAAAGAAGGTTGTGCCCAGCAGGCACATGACGTTGAATGACGTCGTTCTGACGTCGATGCGACGTAATGACGTCATTTTGACGTCATGCGCCTGCTGGGTGGAAGTTAAGATATAGAGCATATTGCCAAGCTTGATTTGATGGCGAGTTACTCAAGTGTTGGTCACTGTGACCTCGTTCTAGAGCAGATTATAAAGTTTGATTGGACTTAAAAGTTGAGATACAGGGCTCTAAAAGTAATAGAAATGGAATCGACTTTATCTAAAAAAGGTCACCGAGACCTAGTTTTGTGAGATACGATTGAAAACTGGATTGATGATTAGATAGGGTTACACTAAGCTATGTGAAATAGACTTTACTTAAAGCTCGTTTTATAACTAACTCTAGTTCTTGCTTTACTAATTAACCTTGAACTTAAATAGCACCATGCCTTGCCGCTATTTAAACCATTGGTATATAAGAGAAAGTGTTCGAAAGTAATGTGAAAAAGTATACTTAATAAGCTAAATATAACGTTTAGAAGAGATTCTCAAACGACCACTTTGGCAGCTTACTATTTTATCCCCGATCATAAGGTTAGTGAGCTTTTCGTCTGTCCGTCCATAAACATTTTCTTGTACGCTCCATAACATGAATACCCTGAGAATATTTCCATGGCGCTTCTTGGTTATGTAGAACAGGTCAAGACAATGTGCTGCGGACAAGAATGACTGATGATAACTCTTGTTCTACTACTTTGTAGTTAAATCCCTTTGATTCCGTTTTGGCAGATTCGTATCCGCTCTGTTTGAAAAATTGTATATGCTTTGCAGGTATGCAGAGCGGGCCATGGCAATGTGCAGCGTACAAAAAGGACGACTCTTGCTTTCTTACGGTTTGAGTTATTTCCCCTTAATTAGTTTAGATGTTGTTTCCATTAACATTTCCTAGTCAACTCTTTATCTTGAATACCATTTACAATATTTTCATGATACTTCACAGTTAGATACTAGTAGAACAGGATATTACGATGTGTCCCGTTTAATAATAATTACTCTTGCTTTCTAACTTTTTGAGTTATCCCCTATTATGCATTTTGTTAGATTCGTGCCCGTAGTGTAACTGGAATTTGAAATATTATTATGTTATTATATCCCATAACCTTACTAGGTCGTTGGACACTACAGATAACTTCGAAACAATCCCTTTCCACCTTGTCCTGTTTTCAGCTGCCCTAGTTGAGCTGGCGAAGTCCCATCCCTGTCCACTCTTTAATATTGTCTTCCCAACTTTTCTTCTGTCTACCTCATCTTCTTTTTCCTTTCACTGTGCTCTGTAGAATCGTCTTAGTTTCCGTTTCTTGACCAGCGTCAGGAGTTCATCATATTCTCCAGTGGCTACTTGGATCTTTCTGCGAACCTCCTCATTGGTTATATGGTCCTTGTACGAAAAGTTCAGGTAAAATGAGGAGGTTCGCAGTATTATGTTACTTCACTGTTAAGCAGAAAAAGTCATGACAAGGTGTCACCTATAAGTGTTACAACCCTTGCCGACTTCCTTTTTAGTCATTTTCCCCATTTGGATTGAGTTGAGATTTAATATTCTTTGGAATAGTTTGCTGATAAATGGTAAGTCTTTGTTGACGCCATCATAACCACAGGCACTTGGAATCGAAAGCTTTTGAAAACATGTTGTTCATGGTGTGAGTTCAAAACATTTGTTGGTCGAAATGATTGTTTTTTTGATCGATTTAGAAAAATAATCGTTTTAAGAGAACTGGATATGACATAAATGTAATGGCTTATGGTCAACCCACGCACTATTAGCATCAATGCTGCCTGTTAAATTCCACACCGGCCTTAAAACCTCCTACGAAATTGGTCGGGCCTATCAGGTAGGCCTATCAGGCAGACTGGTAGACATTTTTATCGAATGCTCATTTTGTTTTATCTCAGAATATACTTGATTTCTATGCTTGCTGTTTCGACCCATTGAAAGGTAAGAACTCCTTCACATGGACCGAATAACTTGTATAACATACACCTTTTCTATAATTCAGAGTCTGTTCGAGTTTTGTCCCTTGCAACGCCTCTGACGTTATCTATAGGATAGGATATTGTTTATTATTGTGAAACCAAATAAATGCCGGTTGTCCGTATATTCATCCTTGCCTTACTGCACTGTTGTTCTAAATGTCATTCAACTGGAATGCTCTTGTAGCCCTGTCGTTGAGCGGCTCAATGGTTCGAACTAAATTAGCAGTAATATTGTACTTCCGCATGTTGGCCCACAAGGCTCATGCCATACCTTGTCAAGGGCTTTTTTGAAATCAAGTAAGACACGGTACAGAGTTTGCTGATGTTGACGGTACTTTTCACACAGAATTCACAGATTAATTTATTTTCTAGAGTTTACCCATTAAGATATACGCCTGTCTGCATATATTTCTAATAAATTTCTAAATTTTCACGAAATAAATATATCTGATGCATTGCAAAGCACTTTATTTGCCATATTTTATGATTTGTGATACTCACTGGAAGTAGCAGAATTTAAGGATATATACATGCGCGGGATTCCTGTCAACTAATAAAGGCAGGATACGCCTAGCAGTCCTAGTTAGTCCGTGTAGAGTTACGTCATGAATAAATTTAAGCCATCTTTTTAATCAATCTCCGACAGGTATTGGCTGAAAATAACTCCCGTGCAGTTTAGAAGTCAGCACTATTGTCACGGGGGTAAATCAATACGTGAAGGGACACCCTAGTCTTGCAAAATTACGTTAATTTTCTGTAAGTACTGCCACAGTTTTGCGACTCACGGAGTAAAAATCCATTTTTTTCAAAAACCACGTTTGCAATGGTGTTGTCAATGAGCGCACGCTATTTGGTAATAATTTGTTTCGAGATATATGCAATAGAAACGGCACTTCCGTGTAAATCATGCGAGTTAATTCGGTCACAAATGCCGGTCTGTCTGTTGATTTCAAGTACATGTGACTTTGGAACAAATTTAGAAAGGAATCAAAGAAGATGCGAAGTTTGGTTTATATTTTTCATGTTAATTTAAGCTTCGGTTTAATATTCTTTCTGGTCGTAATCAAATTATTTTTCATCGTTTTAAGGAAGAGAACAACTACGCATTTTATTGACCGTTTTGCTTAATGTACGATAAATTTTACAGTTTATGCTGTGACATTTTCTTTGACATAGTCAGAGTTCTTCATGTTTATTACCAAAGTATATGGCGGATTCACAAATGTATGAGTCAGAGTATGCGTTCTATATTAGAAATACGTTGAGTCGAGAATTTTAACGAAAAAATGTCCGTACGAGAGTAAACCCGAAGCAGAACCAAATGTTTTTTTTTTTTTTTTTTTTTTTCTGACCACCATTGTCACAAACGATCGGCAATTGTAATGAAGCAGATAAGACTCTGCAACTACCCTTCATTTTTATGTCTGGTGGCTTTACCTGAAAGTGGATAATAAGCCATTATTCCACGTGCCAAAAATGAGAGTTCATACGAGGTATCTTTTGACACATGTACGAATGGAGTTGTCTCATTTTTCCTTTTTATGCCCCGTGAGTGTATTCAAGGGCCTTGATATTTGTTCCTATCCGTCCGCTGTCTGTTAATTCGTCTATACGTCACACTTTAAGTTATAGCGTTTCTATAAGCGGCTCTTCTCATTTTTTATGGTATGCTTTTCAAACTTTGTACATATGTTGCAGAAATAATGAAAATGGACATGTGTGTTTTAAAGGAAGTAAAACTAGTTTTGACACAATTAAAGCCTTTGGAGTTTGTCATTTTTGGACAGTTTTTTGTACTATACGAAGGGTATGGAATTTGTGTGATCAACTCCTCCTACAGTTTTCAATGGATTCTTATCAAACTTTGTACGCATAATTAGAGTTTAATGAAAATGTGCAAGTTGTATTTTGACAGGGATAAAAAGAGGATCTTACACGAGTGGTCATTTCATGTGAAATTTATGAAACGAGCATTGGCAAGTTTCATAAATTTCACATGAAATGCCCACGAGTGTAAGATTCTGGTTATCATATGACCCTTTAAATTGAGATTTTAACGCCTTCAAACTGAACATTATTTCAATAAGAAAACGCATTGTTGACATGGACGTTGTCAAAGACGCTACGTTACGCGCCAAAGTGTTATTACACGTGTGATCATATGATTTTATTACACGACGTTATCAACTGAATAACAGCGACGTCATACGATAATATAAGAATCTTTCATGAGTGTGAGGTACGGATAGAAAATCTATCATAAGGGTCATTGTTTAGCATCACGAGGCTTGCCGAGTGATGCCAAACAGTGACCCAAGGGACAGATTTGTCCATCCGTACCTCACACTCAAGTAAGATCCTTTTTCTTGCATACCTTTATGTGCTGAAGCTTTAATTACATCAAAGATTCCTCTAGACGCTGCGTTGCGACGTCCGCCATTTTGACAACTGTTGTGATTTCTGACGTCGTTATGACGTCAGCAAGCGACGAAGTTACGTGACGTCCAATGCAACCAATGCAAAACGAAGACATGCGAAAACTTTTGTTTTATCCTACCCACGGGTCAGATAACCAGGGTAAGATAAGAATTTCTATCCCTAGCAAAAACACGAATATCGTTATCTGGGATGCAAGAAAATGAATTCTGACAGAATAAAAGCCATTTGAACGTCTTCATTTCTGGCAGATATTCTGCACAACATGGTGCTGACTTTGTGTATTCAACTCCTCTCTCAACGGATTTTCGTTAAACTTTGTGCACATGTTTTGGGCGTTTCGATGGAGATAAAATCTGTTTTATCAGAATTACGACATCTTGAACTTAGTTAGTATGGGTAGTTGTTTTGCATTGTAGGGGTTTGCGTTGGCGTAGTCAACTCCTTCCACAGATTTTAATACACTGCTCGAAATATTTAAAGGAGCACGTAAAAAAAATCATAGATAACAGTGCAATGCATCCCCAACTTTGGAGACATTTACCGACGGATTACATATGCAATTACGACTGTTTGAGCGCCTGTGCGCTAAACGTTTTTGAAATGGAGGCAAATACTTGTAGAAACCTTTCTGTCTTTTAAGCGCACGTCGAATTAATATATTTTTGAGAAAGCAAATCTACAGTTGAAACATAGGAGAAAAGCTACTTATATCATAGGATAGAATATCTTAACAAATGAAATCTGAAAGAGTCAACAGCATTTTCAGGTCTTGTAAACAAACAAACGAAATGGTAAACCAGTAAAATATGTACGCTTATAGTCATATGCCTCAGAAATTATCATGATGTGCACTTGAAGAGGCATGTGCGGTAATTGAATGGAATGAGGTATGCATGTGACGCGATAGTGTTTGCTGTTAGTGGATATTTTAGTGATGTACACAGCCCTGTGACAGGCATCACACAGGGGCATCGTGCGTGTCTTACACAATTTTTTTAGTTTTTTTTTTCTTTTAAATGTCGGTACTGCCACTACCATTTTACACGCCCCATCCCACCAAATTAAGCAAAAATAAATACCTTGCGTCAGCATAGAGTATAATGTAACTCGTATGATGTGGAATATCTATACAGAACGTATAAATGCGGTAACATGCGCAGGTTTTAATATAAGAGGTGCCCACTGCATCCTTATGCAAACATAAATCAGCTTGTGTGGTGGGCCGGGCAATGGCACAGTCTCATCACAGACATTCTGTTTGCATGAACGACCCATTAGACCTGTGGAATCAATACAGTGAAATGCCAATTTTCTAATATGCTGTATGGACAACTATAAAATTTAGAAGGGACCTGAGGTCATTTACGCTCCTTGATAAGCAAAGTCTTTTCTTTAATAGTTGATCTCATTGAAAGAGGATGCAATTATTAAAAGCAGAGTTGCTTCCCTTGAAAGTGTAATCATTCACCTTTTAAAAAGAATGGTAAACTTTTCTTATAGCCTTCACTGTATCTTGGTACAGAATATGCTAAGCTTATTTTTTATAAGGCAAGTGCTGCCGAGATGGTTTATGTCAATATTTCTAAAGCAGTATTATGGCAAAGTGTATCAGTAAGCAGCCAGTTGTAGCAAAATAGGCCGTGTGGCGGCCGTAAAACGTCTCCCCGTACATCATCATAGTGCAGATTATATTTTCTGGTCCTTTGGGATCATTGAGTTCATTTGAGTTATCTTAAAAAATAGAGTTCCGCTTTAACCTGTGCTTGGGGGCGTGGCTGGTGTCGCACAAGTCATTACTAGTCATGAACAGACTCAATTAAATCAAGTCTGCTATTTTCTGTTCTTTGATGTATTCCTTGCTTCCAAAGGATCTCACTATTCAGAACTTATTTATACTGTGGTGACCGAATGGGCAATCAACCTTAGTGAAAAGTGGACTTGTCGGTTAGCATCGGAACTTTTTTTTCTTTCAAATTAGTATACAGGCAACACTATAGTATAGCCAAACCTGTCTTAAAGGGTCACCCAAGGGAATGACAAATTGTGGCTGCTAAAGACACGTAGCCCCTTGATACAGGTTCAGTTGCACTGTATTTTGGCTAGTGGGACCCTGAAAATGTGTTTTCAGAAATCGGGTGATCCCTTAGTAGAGGTGGGTACATGAGCCGGTTTGAAAGAGTTACGGCTCCTTGAGAGTTCTGGCGTTTTGAACAAACCATTCTCTTTAGTGGTGTGTCCTTTTAAAGCCAGGCGCAAGGCTTTGGGCACAGTGTTTTACAAACACATTTCTTGCCACTATTTTGTCACTAGTGATATGGAGAATACAGGTTTATGATACGCTCGTATGGTCTGATAACGTACCACACGTGCAGTACTTATCTGCTTATTTATCCCTTATTATTTAAATAGGTTTTAGTTTGGTGAAATGTACATATAAACTGGGAGAGAGACAAACAAAATTATACCGATAAAAATTACTCTGATAATATAACACTTGTGATATTTTCGAAAAAAAAATGGATATTGTGATTTCTGTAATGGATTATTCACGGAAAGTGTGGTATTATAATTATTCTTAAAAGTTTTGGATTTTGAGAGTGGGGTGTAGAATCGAATACATATGAACTGAGTAAGTGAATTTGGGTTGAACGTCCCACCAACAACTAGGTCATACGGAGACAGGACATCGGTTTGAAGTCTCATCCGAAAGGACCGGGGAAGCGGGGAATCGATCTTACGACTCCTGGATTGGTAGTCCAGCGCGTTACCCACTACACTGCTGTCGCTCCTTACAAAAGAACTGACAATTTGACAATTAACTGCACAGATAAGATTGATGATTTGGTTTAAACAATATTGTATTAATATAAACTACATGGTTACATAACAGTACAATATACAATCTGGTGCAGTTTCTTACGGTAAGCAAAACGTTTGTATGATGATTTAGTTTGTACACAATACCGTTCCAACACAACAATTGTTCTCTCAGTGGACACCCTGGCCGGACTGATCCGGGTCTACACCGTTTGACCAGACATGTCGATGGTAGAGTTGTCCGAAAACTCCTGCCGGCTGCCGTATAGTTATGACGTGGCCTACCACTTTGACAACAAATATTAGGACACTGTTATCTAAGCAAACGGACCCAAGATAGACTTTATTTCCGAAACAGTCTGATTGGGGTCTGCACTGCTGGCCACATTGCCAGAAAGCTTGACAACATCGCCTCACAACAAAATCAAAGACGTTGTAAAACTTTAAGACATCAATAGTCATTCGGCAAAGGCATACTTGATTCACCACAATTGGGACAATGGAATTACGCAGTTGGTGAGAAGTCACCTCAGGTCCGAAATTATTAGTTGTTTTCTTTTCTGATTAGCTATTATATTTTATGTGTTCTTCGTAGCATTAACAGTATTTTACTAATGAAATGCCAACGTGCATCTACCATCTACTGGAAATAAGTGGGGATAGGCCTACACCTTTTATCTTTTGGGGCAATATAATGCAAGGCGCAACGCATTCTTACAGTACATTATTTAATCATAACAAGAGCCTATAAGTCGGTCACATAGATTCAGAGGAAAGACAATTCTAACCTTCAGACTGCCAGTTTCCAAAATTTCGAGCAAGTGTATATTAAGTACTCAATTGTAATGAAAAGTAATCATTGGAGCAATACTAGTATTTGCACTTATTAACAATGGACATATACTGGTCTATACTAGGAAATCATGTGCGTACACCGTTGTTTTTATGCAGCGAAACGCATCCTGCAACACGTTCTTAGAGTGTATCATATAAACAATCACAGAGGAAGCTAATTTTGTCAGAAAAAGAGACGAAAATGTTCAGATTGATTCAAAAGTAAGAAAATTCCTACCTTCAACCAGACAGCCTCAAAAAATGTACACTAGCTTGACAAACTAGAACCGAATTGGCACGTTAACTACTGCATCTCACGTGAAACATTTTTAACGAATATTAACTTTAAAGAATCCTCCAAAGCGTGACCAGTTCACTTTTTCTATAAATGTCCCGTCATGCTTATAATTGGTACTTATTTCACCAAAACACTCGTGTTGACATAATGTTTCATCAAAAACGAAAGTACACCGTGGCAAGACTTTTACCAAATACGCCCGGAAACGCAAGACTAGGTTGTCTCTTCACGTATTGATTTACCCCCGTGATTGTATATCGACGTCGCATCTGAGAATGTAATAAAGCCATGCATTAAAAACGATAAAAATGCAAATTACGTCGTAACGTTTTGTGTCGGCATCCATAAGAACGCCGCATTTTCTAATCGCAAAATCGCGACGTTTAGGTGCCAAATTTGCTAATAAAATGCGATTTTAGTGTCATATGATAAACAGAATTTTGCATTCGCGCTCCTGTATCATTGAATCTATTAAAATCGATAAGATGCTCGGCATAACCTCGCATCTTATCTTTTCCCCATATCGTTTAATAAGTTCACTAATACATGAGCACTCATGTAAGATCCTCTATGACTCCACTAGTCATAAAATTTAAATAATGATGGTAGAAACGCCATTGGCGTCAATAAGTTTATAAAGATAAATTTTCGTGAATTCAACAGGAGTATGTAATGATATATCGTCTCTATCTACAGTTTGCACAAGTCTTAGATTTGTTGAGAAGAATTATTTTGTAATGAAATATGAGTGAGTATACTTTTAAAACGCCAATAAAGCATAGGACAAAAAAATCGAATGGTGATCCAGATGAGGTGGCTCATTATAAATCGGATCATTAATGGCTATGCTGCTTTTGCAAATTCAAATATTGCATTTTTCAAAATTAAAGTTTTGCAGGTAGGTTTTGTTTATAAATTACTTTGAACACAGGCCACGTTCGCCATAATTACCTGGGTGACCATGAACATTACCCAGTTATACGTGCGAAATCGGCATATTTGCTTGGGTAAACCCAAGACATACCCAGTTATTCCTCAGGCAACATAGTTAGTCCGGGTAGAATTACGTCATGGATAATTTTAAGCCCTCTTTTTAATCAACCTCCGACAGGTATTGGCTGAAAACAACTCCCGATCACAGATTAGAAATTAACGCTATTGTATATCGTTGAATGCCCTAAAATCGCGGAATCCCCAAAGTCGCGGACATATTTGTTTACCTCGTAGTCTCGCGAGAACGTGGTCCTGTGTCATGTGACCGTGGGAAAAAATTTACTATCGTAGTATTTTTCACTCCAGCACTTGAAGAGGAAATATGCCTTTCAAACAGGTAAGCTTTACACCCAAACTATATTTTCATATAAATTTTATGTTTTTCCACTACTCCTCTTATTTGCTCCACTTCAATATTGATTTTCACAAAGAAAACTACTGCCTTGCTAACCGCTAGCTTACCGTCTGCTTTGTTTATATTTCATGAATGGAAGTCACGTGCCGGAAGTCAGAAAAAATAGGCCAAGCAAAAAAAATATTTGTTTCATTGCACATTGTGGCTTAGTACTAATTTTGGTGGATTTCATTGTTAGAAGTATACAGCAACACATGTGACCCACAGTTATTGGCCCATCAACAGGAATTAGATATGTTATGATAAACTATTTAGTTTTACATTTTCACCTGACAATTTTCCAGAGCACAATGTGTGATACTAGAAAGAAATTAATAAAATTCTTACTATATTATCACACATTTTGCCCTGGAAAATAAATAAATGAAAACAATATGGTTTTAATTTTTCTAGGGAATTTTTATATTTCTCTTTCCAGTGTAATCCTCAGCTTCCTGCTAGGAAGAGGTACAGAGTGTACTCCCCTACAGCAATGACTAATGCATACAAAGCTGTTAGAGAAGATAATATGCCAGTATTGCGGGCATCAAAGCAGTTTGGAGTGCCAGAGAATACTCTCAGAGATCGTGTCCTGGGCAAGGTTCATCCGGAAACTGTAACAATGGGAAGAGAACCTGTTTTTACAACTCTGGAAGAGGCTGCTATAGTGGATCACATTAAAATAATGGCAAATTATGGATACGGCTATACTAGACTTGAACTTGCGGATATAGCATCTGATTATGCTTTCCAACTTGGCAAGAGAAACAAGGAAAATCCCATAACTATAAAGTGGGTGGTGGGTTTATTGGGACGATGGCCAGAGTTAAGACTTCAAAAGCCACGTAGTCTAGAACAGATCAGGGCCAAAATGACATCCGAAGCTGTTGTTTCCAATTATTTTCAGGAACTTAGAGAGACACTAGTTAAGTATGGCTTGTCTGACAAACCTCACATGATTTTTAATGTTGATGAAAAAGGAATTTCTCAAGATCACACCCCACCTCATGTTATTGCAAGTACTTTGGTTCATCCTTCAGCTGTTACCTCAGGAAAATCAAGTACCACAACCATATTAGGATGTGGCAGTGCCAGTGGTATGGCTGTGCCCCCTTACTTTGTATTTCCAGGTAAACGTATGATGCCGGATCTAATGAATGGTGCTACTCCAGGAGCAGATGGCTGTGTAACCGAATCTGGATGGTCTAACTCAGAGGTGTTCCGTAATTACCTTGAAAATCACTTCTTGAAATTTGTCCCTTCCCATACTGATCAGAAAATACTGTTATTATTAGATGGACATAAATCCCACGTTTCAGTTGGGCTTGTAGAATGGGCCAAAACACAAGGAATCATACTGTATATACTACCAGCTCATACTAGTCACCTTCTTCAACCTATGGATGTAGCGTGTTATGGACCGTTTCAAAGAATTTATAACTCACTCTGTCATAAGTTCATAAGGGAAACAGCTGGAACCATAACACGATACAATGTATGTGAGCTGGCATGTAAAGCATACACCAGGGCGCTGTCAGCGGAAAACCTCCAAGCTGCTTTTCGAAGGACTGGGATCTTCCCTTTAGATAAGGATGCCATTGCCTCTGAATGTCTCATTCCTGCAGAAGTATTTGAGCCTGAAAAGGCAGTAGACACTATGGAAAATGATGCTGCAGATGACAGTGATGCTACAGTTGAAGGTGGAGTTGTTGCTGAAACTGAGACAGCAGACCGCTGTGCCAGTGGAAGTTTCTTTCAAAACAAAGAAAATGAATTGAGACGAGTAAAATCAGAATTAACCTCTAAAAAAACAAGGAAAACTATGAGCAAAATAGTATCTGGGCATGCAATAACAGAAAAGGCCATTGAAAATCTCATGAGGGACCATGAAAATGAACAAAGAAAAACAAAAACATCTAAGGCAGTGTCAAATAGACAGAATAACTCCAAAAAACAAAAGGAAAATGTACTTAGACAAAAACCAGCAGTGAGTAAAATGAAAGTGAAAAAAGTCACAAAAACACAAGTGGCATCTGCTGTTGAACCAAAGCAAGGACCATCATGCATTGCTATATACTCAACTGATTCTGATTCAGATATGTCTGTGGACAGTGATATATCCCCTGAAAAGTTGTGTTGTATTTGCAAAAGAAATACACCTAAGGAACTCAGGCATTGCACATCCATAGTTTTTCCCAAATGGGCTCAATGTGATGGCTTCAAGACCAATGGAATGCCATGCAATCACTGGACCCACTTAATTTACTGCAGTAAAGTTAGAGTTCTGAGGCTAAATGACAAGTTTTACTGTCCACACTGTGTTCCCTCAACTGAAGAATAGATAAAAGTAAAAAGTATGCAAAGACCAGGAACTGAAACAATCAAAATCCAAATTCAGCCCTCAAACCATAGTTGGAAACAACTAAGATTACAAATAATCAAGATACAGAGAACATATGGCCAACCGAGTGAGCAGCTTGTTCCCAAAAGGTGGCCACTCAGCAACCCAAACCGAACCAAAAATATTAATAACATACATAAATGAAAACGTATAGTTGTAAATAATTCAATTGTTACCAACTGAAATCATTATTTTGAAATTTTGAAAGATTAATTGAACCAAGTTAATATTTTCACAGTTAGACTTACTAAAAACACTGAATTAATTTGCTTGGCCTAAAAGTGATGAGGTCGCGACCTTGAGATTTTTCTCATTGCCGCCATATTGTTTACCATGTGTTTTCTGTTGATGTTTTGATAAACTTTTAAAGTTTGCTGAATATTTTATGAGGATGGAGCTGGAAGTTGGTTGAAATTGTTAAGCAAGGTAAGTGAAAAAATTGAATGTAACTTGTTTGTTTTGTTATTTGTTACTAAAAATAGCTTAAGGTCGCGATTTTCGGGCATTCAAGGATATCTTATTGAGTCCACTATTCATAAATTTTCAATTATGAACATTAACGCGAATCCCGCACTGAATTTTGCAAGTATTTTGTATATCGTCGAGGTTTCTTCCATCCGAACTCAGCGACCCCCATTAGGCTTTGACTGTACAAAACACTATCAGCTAGTGTGTGGGAGTAACAGAGTAACGTATGGTAAAAATTGAAGGTGCATGGAAATGCCTCCATGTTTTTTTTTCTACCACTTTAACAAAGGGGAACAACTTTTGAGACATTTTTGTTTATTTCTCTGGATGCTCTGGCCTTTCCAAAATTCAGTCTAAGAACTAGCTTGCAGGAGAGTAAATACTTTCCTTAAAGTTGGCCCATTGAGAAAGGAAATAAACATAAAAATGGCAGAGTTGCTACCCTGAAAGTGCCCGTTTACATTAATATAAAGATGAACACTGAGTAGTCGCTATAGTCATCAGTCATAGCTGAATGTCACCAACTGCAAATACGATCATCGTTGCTGCCGATTGCTTTTCGATGCTAGCAATCACTGCAAATTGCCAGTCGGAAACCTTGTATGATTCCGTTATCCTCTGTAGGATGACGGAATCATACGAATTTGACCGATTGCGCATATGGCTAGCTGCGAGAAACACTGGTACCTTTGGGTAGAATAACCGACAACCAGCTGCAAGTAAACTATTATTATTAGCTGCCATTATTGTAAAATCTACGGAATTTTTTTCAGCGTCCCTTGCTGCACTGTTGATCTGAATGTCATTAATCTGGACTGCTTTTGTAGCCCTGTCGTCAATGGTGCGAAGTAGATTAGCAGTAATATTGTACTTCCGCATGTTGGCACACAAGGCTGCATCCCATACCCTGTCAAGGGCTTTTCTAAAAGCAATTAAGACATGGTACAGATTTTGCTGATGTTGAAGGTACTTTCGCACAGGATTTACAGATTTTTTTTTAATTTCTGAGTAGACACTTTAAGATATATGCCTGCACATAATTCTAATACGTTTCTCAATTCTCTAGAAAAAAGTTTTTATGATGCCCGCCAACAAATAAAGACAAGATACGCCCAGCAGTCATAATTTGTCCGGGTCTAAGTACGTCATGAATAATTCAAAGTCCTCTTTTTATAGTCCCATTTGCTCCCAAGTGCAAACGGGGTTTTGCTTATTTTTTTCGAGTCCTAATGATTTCTATAACTATACATTACAGGTTACGATGAATCCAGTTTTTTGGATGCTGTTGAAAAATACGTTCCATTAACAGTCATGCAGCAACTGAGCAGTTTCACTGAATGGCGTTGTACGCTTGTTAGAACAGCCAAAATATCGTTGATAGCCAATAGCGTTAAATTGTTATTTACTACTACTTCATGTTTGGGTAGGCGTGGTATATGAATTAAATAGTAAAATGTGTTCACATGTCCACACGTGTAACGCATGGTGTCACTAGTCAGGTGATATTTTAAAATTTGATATTATATGGGTGATACTAAAGGTAAAACAAAATGGGTTCAGAATAAAATTTCAAGTAATTAATATGCAGTTTTTGTTCTAGGGATAGCATGCATTGATTGCATGCTATAATACGTAACTCTAAATGGGAATTCCAACAGCCAACTTTTACTCCTTTGTAAATAAGAGGTGAAAATGACATATTATAGGTCCTTCTTTGTATAGAAACTTTTTTATGCAAAGCCTCAAATTTCTACAAAATTATAATTTTGTTATGTATAAGATGAAAATTAAGAATGAGCAATTCAAAATTTTTCTACCTCTCACCAATTTTGAGAAAATATTGGGGATGTTGTTTGCATTTGTGGAGCAAACGGACTATAATCGACCTCAGACAGGTATTGGCTGAAAAAAACCCACGTTGCACAGATTAAAAGTACTGTTGTATATCTTATTGACTCTACTATTCATAGTGGAAATACCTTTGGCGTCAATCAATCTGAAATGATAAAATTTTCGTGAATTCAACGAGAGTATGCACTGATATATCGTCTATGTCGCCAATTTGCACAATCTTAATTTTGTTGCATACTATAAATTAATTTCAGTATTTTTTGATTATTTTGTTGGGAAATCTTTTAAAACGCCATTAGAACATACGACTAAAAGTCGAAAAAGTTGACCCAGAAGAGGTGGCTCATTATAAACCGTCTCATCAAAGGCTATGCTGCTTTCAACTTCAAATATTTCATTTTTGAAAATGAAAGAGTTTAACAGATTGTTCTTGGTAATAAATTACTTTGAACACAGAGCTCGTTCGGCATTATTACCCAGGTATACATGAGCATTTCCTAGTTATACGAGCATAATCGGCATACTTTTCTTGGATAAACCCAGGCAATACCCTGGCTATTCAAAAATGTATTTTGCATGAACTTTGCTTATCGTCGAGGAGCCCGAGGAATACATAGGGGATAAATGTCTTGAAAATTGTCATTTGGGGAGGTACATTATCGGTTTTATGGTCGGAAATTTCGTTTTACGGCGACGCGCCAGCGGAGCCGTAAAACGCAATTTGCGACCATTAAACCGATGATTTACCTCCCCAAATGACATTTGTCAATACAGTTATCCCCATTCTAATGCACTGTCACATTTTCACCTTTCATAATGTACTAGTTTGCACCCATTTCGAGCGCTGTCAGCAGCATAAAACCAAATGTCAAGCCAATGAGAAGCGACGTTACTTAATGACGTCGGGTTTGCGACAGTATATTGCAGAATATACTGTCGCAATATTTTGACGTAATCCAATCAGACGTCGCGTTATATTTGTAAGTGCATTAGAATTGGGGATCACTCGCATTTACCTATGTCAAACGTGCCCGATGTTTGTGTTTGTTTCAGTGCCACCTGCTTATTCGATCCGTGCTCAGGGACCCTCATGTAGCCATGAATGTACAAAAGAATATCAGCCAGTGTGTGGGAGTAACGGAGTGACGTATGGTAAGAATCGAAGCTGCATGTAAACGCCTCCAATTTTTAACAAATCCGGGAAGTTACCAGTGTTTCTAAGCAAATTTTAACTTTTAATTTTAGCCATCCTTGACCTTTGCCGAAGCAGTATACGATAGTAACTTTTAGACTTTTAGACTGTAGAAGCGAAGTGATAAATCATGTTTTTAGAGAAACTGTAGACGACATATTATGTCAGTCGATCATAACAAAAATGCTATGTTCGCTTCGAATGATGGTCAGAAATCAGTGCTTTATGACATATCAAAGAGTCGTAAATAGCATAATTTGAACCAATCAGTTCGAGAATATCTCTGATATATTTAAGTCCCCTTTCGTCTACCAATGTGTCCGTAATATTCTGATGAAAACAATAAGTCAATGCACCTAAAACTGCATCATTCTCCATTGCTTGTTTCACTTTTATTTCTGCCCACTTTATTGTGATCTTAATAAAACTACTTCAAATAGTAAAGAGTTGTGGACTACGAATAGGACAATCTTTTTGAAATCGATGGTGACTTAAGTTTGAATTGAATCCACATCAGTTTTAAAAATAACGGATAAAGTCTCGATAGAGTAAAATTTAGACAAGATCAGCATATTGAATCTGAAATTTCTCGCCTTGAATGCCAAGAAAGTCCATTAACCATATGACGTCGCATCTGAGAGGGTAATAAAGCCATGCGTTAAAAACGATAATCCACTAGTGGATTAAATATGCAAATTACGTCGTAACCTTATGCATTGACGTTCATAAAACTTCGCGTTTTCTAATGGCAAAATCATGACGTTTTAGTGCAAAATTTGCTAATAAAATGTGATTTTAGTGTCATATGATAAAAAGAATCTTGCATTCGTGCTCTTGTATTATTGAATTTATTAAACTCGTTGGTGAAAACGATAAGATGCTCGGCAAAGCCTCGCATCTTATCTTTTTCCCCAACTCGGTTAATAAATTCAACAATACATGAGCACTCATGTAAGATCCTCTATATACTGCATTAAATTTTAATTGGCTCTTCCTCAAATTGCATTTGGAGTTATGGCCCTTGTTTATATGCTACAATTCCATACGAAATTATTCTAAAAGCTCATATTACTATCCAGTATCAATAAGTCGGTTGGTAGCTATTCATAGCTTATGTTATATATATTTGTACCAAACCGACTGAAAATAAAATTTGTATTCTGTATTCTGTATAAGATGTAAAAAGAGGGACACGGCTATATAGAGGATCTTACATGAGTGCTCATGTATTATTGAATTTATTAAACGAGTTGGGGAAAAAAGCCGAGCATCTTATCGGTTTTCCCCAACGAGTTTAATAAATTCAATAATACAGGAGCACGAATGCAAGATTCTGTTTATCATATGATACTAAAATCGCATTTTATTAGCAAATTTTGCACTAAAACGTCACGATTTCGCCATTAGAGAACGCGACGTTTTAATGGACATCAACGTATAACGTTACGACATAATTTGCATATTTAATCCACTAGTGGATTATCGTTTTTAATGCATGGCTTTATTACACTCTCAGATGCGACGTCATATGATAAATAATAATCCTAAATTATTTTACTTGGAAGAATATCATAGACGGAAACCCATTGGTCAATCGATATTATTGATGCACGTTAGACTGCTGACTTGTCTTATTTTAGACATTATTTGCACCATATGGACATTTTTTATGAATGCGTGCACATGCGACAAACTCTCAAAATCTTAAGCATTAACCAAAGAAAAAACCCTTTAGCGAAAGGCATATAGTTATTTCTTAATTTAAATAAGGCAGTCGATCCAAAGAGTAATTAAAGTAAAAAGGGTCTTAATGATTAAAAACGATAATCTAGAAAATGAGTCTAAATTAATCAAGCCTTTCTGATTTATCAGAATATATCATCTGATCACAAAGGATAAAAACACTAGCTTCGGTGAAGTCAAATTAAAACCTCAAAGAGTTCTTCCAAGAGCAGAGAACACAATTCAAAAGAAGATACAAGAAGTGTCGGTTACTCAAGCCTCATCAGTGGCCCTGCCAATATCTGGAGACTGATGCCGGAATAAAGCATACTGTTATTTCTTAATTTTAATAAGGCAACCGATTCAAAGACCAATTAGTTTAAAAAATTGTCTAAATTATAAAAAATTGATAATCTAGAATAAGGCCATTACAGAGTCTCTAATAAGGCTTTGTTAGCCCATTACACAATTTTATCTATCTTTTTTCTTATAAATGCCATCTACGTTTGTAATGTGCAATCGCTGCAGCTGATAAAACGGAGGCGAACATCTATCATGGGGCAATTTATATATTGGTTTTGCCCTTTTATAACAGCGGGATATTCTGAGAACTCAGAAAATATAATTGGCTTAGACTCATATTCGATACAGATATTTATCTTTTTGACCCCTTTTTCGTGTATTATCAAGTCTTTTAATCGACTGCGTACATATTCAAAATTTACAAAATTACGGTATGTTTTCCTCTAGATTGCAGGATCACTGATTCGTTGCAAATTTCACAGCATCTCTTCAATTTTGAATCTTCATATTTGGTATACATATTGATATAGACTTACATGTATTTATTAATTTTTCTATCTGTCTATGCGAAATCGTTTATTCCGTTTTAGATAGAAGGGATTTATTGATATGTAGTATAGATGTTAACAATAAGTTCTCGCTCTCTATACTTTATGTAACGAAAATAACACCATTTGATTAAAGCCGTTAAGCGGGGTTTAGTCAGATTCTCCGACAATTCTAGTATGATTTGATTTCTATGGAAAACACTACACTAGGTAATTCTTCTTGGTGCATTCCCTTTTACAAAAATAATTCGGTTATTTACTTGATACAGGTAACTTGTGTAAGCTAGGAAGAGCCAGGTGTTATGACAATAGTATAACGTTATCCTATTTCGGCTCCTGTAGTGATTGTAGCAACCTTGTATGTCCCTTAATCTACGACCCTGTCTGCGCAACAGATTCGAAGACATACGGTAAGTGTTATTTTTTAGCTGAATGGTTGTTAATATGTCCCCCCCCCCCACCATGGGGAAGGGACATATTGTTTTTTGGTGTGGATCCCGTTGACGTCGGCGTCCGCGTCCGCATCGGCGTCAGCGTAGCTTCTTGTCTACACTCTATCTCCTGAAGGGATGCATGGATTTGAACCAAAAATCAAGCATTGTAAACAATTTTGATCGTAACACTTTAAAAATATAGAAAGTAAACTTCAATTTTTTCGTGGAAATAAAACAAATTAAATGTACCGCAATATTTGCCTAATTTTGAACGTAATTCTGCATAATTAACCAAACTAAAGACTGTTTATACTGAGAATAGTTAAGGGCTGGACCAAATGTCAATTTTAAGTGTAGACAGTTCATATTGAACACTACCAGTGGGTTAAATTGCCATTTAACCAAGTTGGACTGGAAAATTTAAGAGTTATGGCTGACCATCACAAATATGTGTGATGGAAAACCGTAAGTCCCCAGACTGATCAGTTTTGTATAAAGATCTTAAGTTAAGCGATAAAATACTTAGAGAAGCGCCTGATGTTTTCCATAGTCAAAAGTGTAACGCATCCACACTTTACAAGTCATTTAATTTCGGTCGAAAAAGATACAAAATTTCCAATTATTTTGCCATTTTTGGCGAGATAGTCGAAGTTACTAACTGCACAAGTTTTGAATCAATATTTATCCAGCTCAGGTCCATAGACTGGTTTTGTACACGTTGTAATGGAAATTTGGTAAAAAAAATGCATTTTTCAGAACTGGCGAAAAGCATGAAACATTTGAATTAAAGACAAAACGACCATTTTGTCTATGAAACTATATGTTTATGAGGTGGCTCGATTGAAATGATCACTTTTAACTAAAGATTATTAGACCTTTTAGACTTCCTTGAAACGGTCTTAGTTTATGAAAATTGCAAGTTTTGTTCCTTATAAATTAGCAGGGCATCAGATGTATGAAAATTCGTTTTGTTTAAACTTCAATTATTCTTCGTCATTCTGCAAAAGAATGGGCAATTCTTGTCCATTGCCGGTTGTTGAACTAAGTGTATGTTGTAGTGATGTCTATGGGAACATATCAGCTACTGCTTAAAATAATTTGAGCGGTGTAAGTATGTTAGCGGTATGTCTGCTGGGGCGATATATGTCTTCGAGTTTGCTAATTGGTATAGATGGTTTGAGCTAGAAAAGTGCTTGGGTTTGTGATTTCATTTATTTTGTCTCATTTGACAATTTTTTAAAGAAACAAAAAATCTGATGCCAGTTTTATATGCACTTATTCTTTAATAATTATTGTTAACTGAATCGACACATTCTGTCTCCTAATTTCTTCTTTCGATAATGCATGACGAAAACACATTTCACATCCTAATTTCATTTTCAGATAATGACTGCCTTTTGGGAATAGCAACGTGCCGGAATCCTTCAGTAAAGCTAGCTTACAGATGAGAGTGCGACAGAGTATAAACCAGAGTCCTAACGTTTCTGACCATAAAACTACATGACTGTGTCATACATAAAATTCGCTATAGATTAAGTATTTCTAAGGACCCGCATAGCAATAGGCGATTTTTGCTGTACTCACGGACACATATCAAATGCCGAACACATTTTTTATATTCCCGTTTAAGGCGTCGTTTGATGAAGAACTGAAGAAAATACAAACAAAGAACAGTCAGCAGATGCCAGAGAAAGATGAATTCTAATAAAAATGCTATTCAACAATAAATGGTTAAATTTTTTAATGTACAATGTTCATCATTCGTTTAGTCACAGCTCTGAAATCTATTATTTTTGAACAAAAACAATTAACTATTTTGCTTCTTTCGTACGAGACAAAGTTTAACAAAGTTGGTTGTTACGAACACCCTTAAAGGCGAGTATAAGCCAGCTTTAAACGCCCGTTGTGCAGATTCATGCATCTGCCTTAAAATGCATGTTTGGTCCCAAAATTTTATACAAGTGGTGTTAAGTAACCTCCAGTTCTATCAATTCACCGAAGGTATTCATAATAAACACTTGCAGTTGTAATGTATGAGAATCAAGTAGTTCTTGACTGTCATGGTTGAGCTCATTCCAGTTAAACTGAATATTTTTTAATTAGCTGACTTGCGTTAGAAGTGTTTCTTTCCTTCTCCGCCATCTTGTAAACAGTATCGAAATTTTTCATAAACTCATAACTGATTGGATGCCTAGGATGTGTCTAGGGCAAACAGGTTTTAGCTTGGTACGTTAATATTTACCTTCGTATACTTGCAATGTCATCTTCTTCTTTTTTCTTAATTACCTTTCCATATATTTAAAATGACCATCCTGAATTATCTATACTCAATATAATTTAGTTATAGGACTTGAGTCCTCATCTCTGATTCATTATAGGCCTTATCCGTGATTGTTTGTTTCCGGTGACAATTCATTGATGCGTAAGGAAATCTTCATGCGGACACAACAGCTAAGTTAAGGTTTCAAACCACAGCAGAAGCAGAGGGTGAGGTTTAGGCACAGTAAAACTAGTTTAGCACCCCGAGTAATCTTTTGCTGGCAGATTCAAGGCGGAACATCTGTTGCGGTTCCTTGATGTTATATTGTACTGTGTCCGCTTGTTTATGGTCTCTGGTGGTTTGGTCACCTGTATTGCTGCCCAATGTGCCTTCAGCTTTGTTGTATTTTGCAATTAAAATAAACAAATAGTAAAAATAGATGTTGATGCTGTTATTGGGGTAGCTGAATGACCATCTTTTTGGGAAAGAGCTGCTCATTCGGATTACTGTGCGATACGTATTTTTCGTAAAAGTAAAAAGTATGCAAAGACCAGGAACTGAAACAATCAAAATCCAAATCCAGCCCTCAAACCATAGTTGGAAACAACTAAGATTACAAATAATCAAGATACAGAGAACATATGGCCAACCGAGTGAGCAGCTTGTTCCCAAAAGGTGGCCACTCAGCAACCCAAACCGAACCAAAAATAATAATAACATACATAAGGTAAAACATCACAGAAACTCTGACACCAAAAACAGGCAACAAAGAACCACAACAGAACTACCGCCTTGGAACGGTCAGTAATGAATTACTGGGGGGCTTAAATCGATTTTACAGGCCCAACCTCACCCTCAGTTTCTGAAGTGGTACAAAACATTTAGTTGGTTGTTCGGTTCGCATGATAACCCTCTAACTCGTCAATGAATCATCACGGTAAACACATAAATCAAATTTCAACACCATGAAGAAGCAAGGACGAGGACTCAACAGATACAACGGGCCGTCTGACAGGTGGAGATCCCTGTCCTGCCAAACAACCCCACTAGAAATCTGAAGCAAAAGAAGGTCACCAGTTGAGCCCCGGTGGACCAAGCAACAGATAAAAAGGCTCCGGTCCCAACCAACTAAAATATATAGCTTTAGGTCGGGGCCATCATAGAGTCTGACGACCGATCCCCCGGTGTGCAATTAAAGAGTGCAGCAAAGCTATCAACCGTGATTGGGTTAATCACTAAGCATGCAGACTGTCTATAACATTTAAATTATAGCCAATACGTTTGTGACGTATTATTATTTTTCGGAATTGATCAGAAAAATCAGTCCTACCCTTAATCTTTTTGAATTTGTATACTAAGTCACCATAAAATTCTGGTTCCGATAGGCATTGGTGTAAAAGAAATTTTAATCCGACATCAAATTTTGAAACCAATTCATGGTGTCTGCGATAGAATTTAGAAAAAGCCTTTCTAAGCTTATGATACCGATAGCCCTGTTGAAGAAGTTTAGCAGTTAAACATTTATTACGAGCATTAAAGTCATCTACATGACTACACACTCTAGCAAATCTTATAAGTTGAGAAATATACACTCCATAAGAGGGACGACGTGGAACGTCACCATCCAAAAATGGAAAATTAACTATATCAAAGTCAAAGTCATCACGTTTATCATAAATTTTAGAAGATACAAAACCGTTAGAAATAGATAGATGTAAATCCAAAAAGGGGGCCTCGGTATCTGAAGTATTAGCTTTATTCAATTTAAGTTCAGGTGGGTAAATTTGGTTAACCATGCTTTCAAAATAAGGATTATCAATATTCAGAAGATCGTCTAAATATCTAGAGGTTGAGTTAAATGCCTCAATGATATCAGCTTGATTATCAACAGAAAGAGAAGTCATGAAATCTCTTTCATAACAAAATAAAACAAATCGGCCACAAGAGGAGCACAATTTGTACCCATCGGAATACCAACAATTTGTCTGTATAACTTATTACCAAATCTGATGTAAATATTATCTAAGAGATATGATAAGGCGTCACATACATTCTGACATGACCAAAGACTATATCCTCTATATATTTTACGGTCAGTAGAAGTGAAAAACGCTTTCTTATCGTTACAGGCAATATAAAGGGTATCTTCATTTTTGGAGAACTTTTTGAAGGCCCTCTCAATCAAATCAACAAGTTTTTCCTTTATTAAATTATGGGGTAATGTGGTATAAAGAGTAGAAAAATCATAAGTGGACAAACTAGTCGCACGGAACCCTCTTGACTTCAGTTTACTAAGTACCTCACCAGAATTTTTTATAGACCAAAACATATTTTTCCCTGACCTCTCATACACTGTCTCATAGTACCAAATGACACGAGATTTCACAGCAGTGAGGCAAGCAAGAAGTTAATAATTTAGATAATTCTGTAGTAGTACAAGAGCTAGAGTTGGCAATGAATCTAGCTTTATACGGGTTTTTATGAAGCTTAGGTAACCAATACATCGTAGGAAGTTTGTCTTGGCGTTCCTTAACGTTAACAGCAAACTTTAAAGGCAAATTATTTGAGTGGCTATTAACGACAGTCTTCTCATCTGTAAAAGTCTCTTCGTAAGCCGTGGTGCCGTTAAGTTCCTGCTTCAAAGTGTTAATATAGTGCATCCGACAAACAACAACAATGTTGTTTGCGGCCTTGTCAGCAGGAACCAAAACATACAGCCTATGAAAATCCTGGATACCCTGCTTCAAATATCTAAAGGAAGATTTAGGCTTAGGAGGTAAAAGATTAGTATTGTGTGAATAAAACTTTATACGTTTATCCACAATATTAAAGATACTTAGTTTCCAATTCTTTAAAGCGTTACTTTCAACACCCTCTCGTTTACACCAACGATTACCAAAATCATTTAATGCAGATGCAATTTCTTCCCTACATCTGTTGAAATCGATATGGGAAGGGAATCTATACTTAGGACCCTTAGAAACAATGTTACGAATTCTAGAATCCGGGAACCTGTATCGATCTCCGTATATATGTGCTTCTTTTCCAGTTGGGTTTTAGAGCGGAATGTGAGTTTTCTGCTGTTGAAGGAACTCTTGAAGATATTAATTTAAATTTATTAATTCCTAATCATTATCTATCTTGTTACCTGACTTGTCATGGCGACATGAATTTAAGCGGAGTTTGGGTTCCATTCTTTTGAGTTGTTTTGGCTTTTTGTGGGTTCTTGTTGCAACGGACATCTCTTTCCTGATGCCCTTGTCTGTCGCCTTTTTCGAGACGAGGGTTGAAATGGCTCGATAGCCTGTGCTCGCGAGTTAATACTTTGGCGTCTCTTACCTGATGTCTTCAGCTAATGTGTCCCGTGGAATACGACAGAAAATGTTGCTCAGAGAGGGATGTTGGTTGCCTGTCGAGATTTCCCATCATCTATTTGATTTCAAAATTTTGGAGTTTAAATACACTGAAGAAGTAAAATACAGAACCACGCGCGTATAAATTTGGCCGTGTGGCGGCCGTAAAACGTCTCCCCGTACATCATCCATAGTGCAGATTTTATTTTGTTTTCGACCTTTGAGATTGGGGGATATATTCTGAGATATCTGAAATTTCAGATTGGTTTATACTCATATTCTAAACCATTGAATTATATATTATTTGGACCCTTTTTTGACACTAATGAGTCTTTGAATCGACTGTCCAATTAAGATTAAGAAATTACAGTATGATTTTCTCTGGTTTCGTCACCAAATATTGTCAGGGTCACTGAAGAGGCTTTATTAGCCAAAACTAGCCGAAACTATATAGTCTGGTCCATGTTCCTTCTTGTGAACGTATTCCCTGCTCTTGAATGAACTCTTTGATATTTAAATGGATACGTTTGTTATAGAACCACTGGACCCATATCACTTCTGGTAGACAATTTGTCCCCAAGGTTATCATCTACCCATTTGGTAAGTGTCTTTGGCATTGGGGTCAATACTTAAATACTAATTTAAAGTAACCTTATTCCATTTATGGTATATCTTGAAAAATTTCTAAATAGTTCTAAAACTTAGGCTGACATGTCATAGCGACATAACTCTTAGCAAAGTTTCGGGACGAGGAGTTGAGTTTGCTCGATAGGGGGACGCCTGCGCTAGCGAGTTAATACTTAGGCGTCTCTTACTTGATGTCTTCAGCTAATGTACCCCGCGGAATACGACAGAAAATGTGGCTCGGAGAGGGATGCTGGCTGCCTGTCGAAACCTTCCTATCATCTATTTTCTTTCAAACTTTTGGGGATCTATTAACACACCTCTAAGGTGTTGGTCACCTTCTTGCTTTGCCGGTGTCAAATCAGTATTGCGTACTTTGGGAAACATATCAGCTTCTCGCATTGTGGAAAATTCTCCCTGAAATTTGCGAAGGACAACATGTTCCCAAATAGACTAATTACAAATAAGCAGAAGCCAGTAGTACGTTCAGAAATAATCTATACCAACTGTAAAAGATCTGAGCATGTAGAAGATCGGTGTATTCGGGATATGGACAAGGGGACACTTAAAAATGGTTTCAGTGTCGATTATGGTTCTCTGGCATCGAGGTTACTACTGAAATACTGATGAAAAGTAACCTTAATCTATTTAATGTATATCTGGTAAAATTTTTAAAGTATTCTTAAACTAATACAAACTTATTATAGCGACAAGAATATTAGCCGAGTTTGGCTTCCATTCTTTTGAACTGTTTTGGGCTTTTTCTCGTTCTTGCTGCATCGAACATCTCTTTCATGATGCCCTTGTCTGTCGGTTTTCTCGAGATACAGGGGCTGAGGTTGCTTGATGGGGGGACGCCTGCGCTAGCGAATTAATACGTAGGCGTCTCTTACCTGATGTCTGCAGCTAATGTGTCCCGCGGCATGCGACAATAAGTGTGGCTTGGAGAGGGATGCTCGTTGCCAGCCGAGTCCTGCCCATCATCTCTTTGCTTTCAAACTTTGAAGGTTTAGCGACTCTGAATAAGTTAAATTATTAAACGCGCGTCTGTCGCACTAAAATTGGTACGGGTACGTTTATATTAAACTAATAAGTTTACCCCTGGGGCCGAGAGGTCGCCTTATATTGCAGTTTTACGAAAAGGTCAGATTAAAACGTATGTGAGCAACAGACAGTTAAGATCGTCAGCAACGACCAGTCCCCATTATCACAATTATTGATACCACGGAACAGGAGTTCAAAGATCAATACCATACAGAAGTTAATTTATCTTTCTTTCCATGAATTAGCAAAGACTTATTTAATTGGGAATTGTGATCATAAGAAAAGTGAAAATAGTTCAGAAGATGAGGACCAGATGAGGACCAGATTGAAATGTCATTTATCTTTCAAGGTCAGAATATCAAAGGTCAAGATAACGGGAGATAGAAATTTCCACTTACTCACAAAATAAAGATTCAGTAACGATTACTAACTCATTATAAACAACAATAAAATAATTTAAACATGGAGGAATGTTATCGTTTAAAGATGCAGGCCAGGGTAACACTAATATTTGCCCTTGTCTGATATTAATAGTAATCAGGAAATAGGAGATGTGTTTCCCTTCTCAAAGGACTTCCATTTTGGCAAACGTTACGCAAATGGAGCTTCACGACCTGATATAATACACTCCGAAATTTTTCATGTTATTATATGACAAGCAGAATAGGCTCTGTTATTAACGAGTTTGTACCAAATTTAGACGCGCGTTTTTGTATTTTGTATTTAATTTCTTCAGTGTCACTAAACTCCAAAAGTTTGAAAGAAAAGAGATGATGGGCAGGTCTCGGCAGGTAACGAGGATCCCTATCCGAGCCAAACTTACTGTCACATTATCTGAGGACATCAGGTAAGAGACGTCTTCGTCTTAACCTGCGAGCGCAGGTTTCCTCCATGAAGCCGCCTCAGCACCTGTGTCTCGAGAAAGTCGGCGTATCAGGGCATCTGGAAAGAGATGTCCGATGCAGCAAAAACCCGCAAAAGGACAAAAAAACAAAGGAATGGAAGCCAAACTTTGCGTAGATTCATTTCGCTATGACAAGCCAGTCTTAGTTTTAGTATAATTTAAAAATTTTACCAGATTTTATTTTTTATAAAATGGAATAAGGTTTTTTAAATCAGTATCTAAGTTGGGACCCCAATGAAAACAATCAGAAGAAAATTTTTTATAGGCACAGGCTGATGGAACTGTGTGATCTCAGAAAAATGTTTTTGTGATGTTAAGGCTAGCCCGGTGACCATCTGAATGGAAAATGGTTCTTCACCAGGCTGCTGCTGATGATGTCTTTGGTGATGTCTATTTTTTGTTGTCCTTGGAGATAAAAATATTAGTTTACAGCCCACTCGTCGTCAAGTTCAGACTGCTGCTGGTAGTACCTATTCTCAAATTTCGATACGTTTTAAAGAAATTTGATGTCGGAACATTTATGAAATTTTAATGTGTAAAAGTTTGTCAAAGTAGATTTTTTAAGTATAACCCCTGTTAAGAAAACGTCTCTTCTTTTAGCGTCACCAGAATTGAGCGCTAAGCGCAGTTTCCGACATATCTTTAATTTATAGACGTATCCATACCAATTTTAGTGCAATGAAACAATGGCGAGTTATTTCATAGAATTTATCAAAATGAAAAACGAAAAAGAAACAAAAATGAAGAAATATCTCATTCTGACTTCTTCTAGTGTTGATATCTCTGCGAGTCTTCACCTTTGATTTATCTCAGTTTTAAAGCAGCAAAGTCATAAACAGAAATATTGGCGGGGAATTCTAGTCATTATATCAGTTAAAAAACAAAAGGGCCATAAAATATTTGGATAAGAAAAAATGAATTGTCACCGGTTTGTTTTCCAACAAACCAACTTATTGTATTTCTTCATACATTTTGACACTTTGTCTATTTTAATCTATATCCCTAGCATATGAATGCCCTTTTATTTATGAAAATCATATAATCTATAATATAGGGTATTTACACAAACTGGTACAAAATGCAATTATCTAGATAATAAGTTTTTTTAACATTAACCTAAATGCAAGAACGTTGAATCCATGAAAACATTCATGAAAAATATATTAAATCGATGCGACAGGCTTAGGCATATTATTCAGTAAAACTTACATTGTATGTTACAGAATAAGACAAAACAAAAGCAAACATTTCACCGTTTCGTTTCCTAGTGAAACAGCTGAAAAAAAATATCCTAAAACCTGAAGTGAGATTTAGTAATGTTGGTGTTATTTCCTCTGAACGGCTGATTGATTGGTTATCTTGTATTTAACGGCTGTTTGAGAAATTCAGTTTATATAGAGCCGTCACCCAGACAGGGAGAGAGAGAAAAGAAGAAAAGTAATATGTGATCGAGGATAGAGGAGACAAAATAAATCACGAAAGAAGACAATCCGGATTACGCACCTGCTGCAAGCACAGCCGGCCTTTGCTTTACTATTGATTCACCCGTTCTTTCGATTTGCCTACAAAAATGCGCAGCTGGAATGGTAACCGTACATATCTGCCCGAAAACTTAGGATCTTTACGCTATTCATTAAAAGTGTATGTAAAACTTGGACAGCTCCACGGTCGATCGAATTCATCACGAAGAATAACTCTGTTTTGGTTTAACAAAATGCATGTGCGCTCAGCGAAGACTCAGATCAGTCTGGTCATCCGCGCAGTCTAATCAGAATCTTCTTTGTCGGCATGAAACCTTCAGCTACCCTTTAGGTGCACTGCGAGGAATCTGATCAGACTGAGCGGTTTTGTTGGTTTGTCGTGTCGAGGCTCCAATAAAAAAGAGTTATTCATGACCTGTCTCCCTTAATTTTGGTTTCTGTGCTTCTGAGATATTATACTTATGAGCTATGAGTCTTCCACGCAAATCGAAGAATAAAGTGATAAACCAAATCAGAACCAGGGGCGAGGGTTAGTCGACTGCAAACCGGTTACAGTCCCCCTCCCACACCCTACCCCCTCCCCGAAAGTAGTTTCATTGCTGGCCGTCCCAAGACGGCACTTCTGTTTTGTTCTGTTTTGGTTATTTAATTTTATTTACTGTTCTGTCTATTTATGATATATTGTTTGTGATGTTTAGGCAAGTCCTAATACAAAAGAGTTAAAAAAGTTGTTTATTATATCTATTTTTTGTACACATTTGCTCGAATACGTTTTGTTTTGTAAGTTAAAAATAAAATAGATAAGAATAGATGTAGATGCTGTTTTTGATTTGGTAGCTGAATGAACATCTGTTTGTGATAGAGCTGCTTATTCGGTTTATCGTTCGTGTCTTTCGTGAATTTGTGTCGATTTTCCGTGGGTATGTGTCCTTCTCTTTCGCTATTGGTCTTGGGGGCGAGACTTGGGATTCGATTGTTTTAATTCCTTATCATTGTCTATCTTTCTACTTTGTTCTTATTGTCAAAATTGATGCTTTCGTTGATCTATTATGAGGATGGTAATTATTTTGGGTTGGGTTGAACAACTAAGTGCCTGATCAGCCAAGACAGAACAAAGGGCGGGGTTAGTCGACTGCAAACCGGTTAAAGCTGACCGTCCCAAGGCGGCACTTCTGTTTTGTTTCGTCTTTACTGTTTTATGTGTTGTATGTTGCTATGTCTATTTTTATGAGATGATGTTAAGGCTATCCCAGTGACCATCTACATGGGAAATGGCTGTTCATATGGCTGCCACTGGTAATGTCTGATTTTGTCTCCTGTTTGTGTTGTCCTTTCTCACATGGTGTCTTGGGTGGGATCTGGGCTTGAATTGTATCATTACTGAGAAGTTTCATACTTACATTTCTAGACAGAACAGTTCAAGGGTTAATTTTTCTGTTTTGCTTTTTCGGAAAGTATTGACTTTGCAAAATATGAGGCTTGAAAGGGTTCGACAAACCATGCGTAACGTAACGGAAAAGAAGTTCCATGGCAAAAAATAACCCCTGGCGTGTTTAAACCATTCTCTCTGGTAGACAGAATAAGATATAATTACACGCAAAAACAATGCATAATTTTCTTCTTGATGTTTTTTTTATGTCAAAATAAAAATCGGTTGAATTGGCAAAACAGGGAAGGCATAATCAATGCTTGGAGTTCACTTCAACTCAAACTCATTGAAATTGTGTTAGTTTATTCATGCGTAATGAAAGCATAAACGATCAATCCGCAAATACTGATCTGTTTACTCATTGTTAGGAGCTGAGTTTTACTTGGCCTTACAACTGATGCACTGTTAATTTTGGACGTTACAATATCTCAGAAACATTATCAAAAATTTTCAGCAAGGGTTACTCGTTAAAAACAAAGTTATGTCCCTTTTTTTGAAAATCCCGTAAATTAAGCAATTCTCACCTTTTTTTTGAACCGAATAATAGCTGGATTCCAGTTCAGGTCAAATTAAAGGGTAAGTGGTCGCAAACAAACGGAGTATGCTCACAAAGGATAGTAACTCTTTACGTTCTTCCAATAGTGTTACCACAAATTAAATTTTTGGGTGCTGGGTCCTTGAAATGACTGGGCAAAATTGAATAAAAAGCAAACTCATCTTAATCATGAAAGGAAGTCTACGGTTTGCAAATCGGAAGACAAGATTTTTCCAGGAAAACATTTTTATCGGCCTTTATATTTCGTAATTCATCCCGGAAGTTAGCCAAATACGTGCTCATTTCAAACCAAAATTTGTTTTAAAAGGGTCTTTTGTCCATAGTCTTACTCTTTTAAAATCCCAAATTAGCAGATTTTTCTAATAATTTGATGATTCAGACGAATTTAAAGAACTTTGAAAAACTTTGGAAAATGCAGAATTTTCATGTGCGATTTAACTGTATAAGAGTCATTTTTATTTAAATTTTGTACCATTTTCTAGTTGGTTACATCATGCTGAACTCTTGTGCTGCAGAATTGTATTGATATTTTAATGTTTGACTCTTTGAGCTAAAATTCTGTGATTTTGGCCTTTCTGACGAAAAACGTTATATTTTTGCAAAGAATTGCACTGTGACAAGAAAATGCAGCAAAACTTATGGCTGCGTATAGGCAAACCCCAGTCCTAAGTTAACGGTAAAATATCATAACATTTGACAAGCAGAACGAGACAGTAAAAATATGCGTTTCTTTTGCTGTTGAGTATATCATTACAGTCTTTTCATTTTCTGGTGCAGTTAAATTCCGTACAACAGATCATGAAAACATACTAGAAACTAAAATGAAAATCTGAAATAAAGCTATACTCTAAAACCTTTTAGAAAAGACAGAAATGAGGTTATCAGAACAGAGTGAATAGTTTATCAAATCAATTTTGAGAAAACTTTACCCGGTGAAAACTTGAAATTATTGCAACAATTACATGTAAACATATTTTATTAACTCAGAGACAGTTTTTCTCCGTTTAAGCTTTCAAGTGAATATAAGCAATATTCAGTAGAAAACAAACGGCTTTATTTGCCTAAATCAACACAAGATGCGAAAATATTTGGAAGCCTTGTTAGCACATCTGCAAATATCTCTTGACGGCTCGCACTTTGGTATGAAAACATTTCTATACCTTGTAATTATTTCAATACCTTAACGTAGAGAATCACAAATGCGAAAAAATTGTATATTCTAGCGCCATTTTTAACGACGTCGTAGAAAAAAGTATTTGTTTCACACTCAAAAGACAATTATTGTATAGTTTAAAAAAATGCTATATTTTTATCATTGTTCTTTTTCAAGAAAACATAGAATTTTGGGTTTGTTTGTGATGAATATGGTATTTAATTGTTGTAAATATTTTCTTTAACCATGATCTTTAAATTTGAAATAAACAAGTTGTTTACATTGTACTTTAGAACATTCTTGAAAAATGGAGAAACTTTCGAAGTTCCCAAAACAGAAAGAATTGTCTTAAAAGTTCTGGATTTGCTCCCCATCGTCAAACAAATGTTTTGGAAGTTTCAGGATCTTTAGAGAACTTTCATGATACCTCGAGAATTTTCTTGAATAACTAAATTTGGTACTGAAGAAAATAGTAGAACTATCTGATGTAAACATTTAGAATCTTCTAGTTTAAATTATGTTTGAACTGCAACTTTCTTGTAAAATCAATCTCTGGCTAATTCCTGTATGTTCCTAGATAATAAACAGCACAAATTTTCATTTAAACACCACCCGCAACCCCCTCCCCCCCTTAATAATATTTTGCTGACCGTTCCAAGGCGGTACTTCTGTTAATGCCCCTTGATGTTACATTGTGTTATGTCCGCTTGGTCTATGGCGGTTTGGTCACCTGTTTTGCTACCAAAATCTACCTTTTGTTGTGTTTTGTTTTGTAAGTTAAAAATAAAACAGATAAAAATAAATGTTGATGCTGTTTTTGATAAGGGTAGCTAAATGACCACCTGTTTGGGAAAGAGCTGCTCATTTGGTTTACCGTGCGTTTCTGTCTGAACTTGTGTCAATTTTTCCGTGTGTGCTTCTTTCCTTGTTGTTTTGAGAGCGGGATGCTGGATATGATTGTAATAATTCCTGATCAGTGCTTATCTCTTTACTTATTGGATATGGCAGCACACTATGAATTAAAATCAGTCAAGAGGTTCATGTTGAAACATGAATTTAAGATATATTGATCTAGTTTTTTGTTGATGAGGAAAGTTTTGATTCCTCTGCAACATCTCACATTCTTGTCACTTAGTCAGACCTGCAGATGCAAGAATAAGAAATTCAGAGACGAATTGAAATAGAAAGGTTAAGATTAGAACATGAAAAATTAAGATGAGAGAAATATCATAATTCGGTAGAAAATAGAAGTTAATGAAAAATTAAGGCTAGAAATGGGAAAAGAACGAGGAAAAGAAAACAAAAGACAACTGCAAAAAGACAAAATAGAAAAAAAGAAAGAGAACTGCTAAAGAAAAAACTAAACAAAAAGAAGCAGAAATAATTAAAATAGAAAGGGAGTAATGTAAATTTGAAAAAGTAGAAAGAGAAAGACAATTTCAAATTAGAATGCAAGAAATTGAAATGCAAGAAAACACCATACAAAATCTTTGCATTTGGACACTAAAAAAGTTTTCGATTTTTCCAAACCCATCAGACTCGTTCCTCCATTCCAGGAAAAACAAGTTGACAAATATTTTCTTCACTTTGAAAAAGCTGCTAAAAATTTGAAATGGCAAAAAGAGGATTGGACCTTGCTTCTGCAGAGCGTTTCGATCGGCAAGGCTCGCGAAATTTATGCTCAACTTTCTCTTCAGCAGAGCTCAGATTATGAAATGAGCTTATTCTTAAGGCTTATGAGTTTGTCCCTGAAGCTTACAGGCAGAAATTTAGGAACTGCAGAAAAGAAAATGACCAAACTTATGTTAAATTTGCTAGAAAAAATAGGTGGAGCTCATCAAAGAAAGTAGGCTCTGATCATGGAAAACTTACACAGCTCATGTTTGTTGAAGAATTTAAAAGGTGCATTAATTCTGATATCAAATCCTTTTTAGATGAAAAGCATGTAGAAACTTTAAAAGCAGCAGCTCTTTCGGCTGATAATTATGGTTTAACTCATAAGACTTAAAGCATAAACCGTTTCTTAAGTAGACATTTTTCCCTCAGACAGGTCCAGAATCAAGTCCCAGTAATCCATCTGACAATTCAAGTCCCACATATACTCCTAAATCTACCCCCTCCCCTCTGGTGAAAACAAAGGTCAAAAACCCTTATCTCAGTCTATTTGTAATTATTGTAAGCAATCAGATCATATAATTTATGAGTGCTTAACTTTGAAAAGGAAGAGAGAAAACAAGGGGTCCAAAACCCACAGGTCTTACCACCTCTTTACAGTCAACACCACAGTCTTGTTTTGAGGATCAAATTCCTTTTCAGGCCAAAGTTTCTGAGACTGATTCTGTTATGGAGATTTATGAACCATTCTTATCAGAAGGTTTTGTGTCACTTAATCGTGACTTTGCCCAGTCAACCCCTATTACTATCTTACAAGATACAGGAACTTCTCAATCTCTTACTTCTGCAGATACCCGGCCATTTTCCAAGAATACTTCTTCTTGGACGAGTGTCCTTCTTTATGGCGTAGAATGTGGATTTGTTAATGTACCGCTTTATTCTGATGTAAATATTTAGAATCTTCTGGCTTAAAATTGTCAGAACTGAGAACTGTTTTGGTAAAATCTATCTCTGGTTAATTCCTGGATGTTCTGAGATATTATGTTAAGATAATATTATAAAGAGCAATTTTTTTCATGGACATCTTTGCAGACATTAAATAAGTTTAAACTGGAATTTAAATATATTGGGTTACTTTGTCACTTTCTCCTTGGATTTAGTTTGAATTGGAAATTTGTGCATATCAAACTGACTATCTTAAGGGACCAAAAACTGTTAAAGGACTTGTGTTTGAAGCATTCCGAGGGACATTCAGAATAAAACAAGTTATTGTAAATAACATTTTTCTTGATTGATTAATGACTGATAAATTTTGATGTACATGTAATTAGATTTTGTTAAGTTTTAAAATAGGCTTTTCGCTGGTTTACTTCCATCTTTCTTGTTACCACTACCAGGCCGTAACATGTTCTATTTCGCCATAAGACAGAGAAGCGCCGTAGTCGAGTGGTTAGAGCGACTCGGTTATGGTGCAGAAAGTTACCGGAACTGGGAGTGCGTTCATACCCGAACTTCGCCATCAGATGACTTAACTCTTTTTGTCACCTTTGGAATGAGAGAAGCATAAGACAGCGAAAAGAGAGGAATTCGCTGTGCCTTTCATATGCTGTGCTTAAGATTCGGTGGGACTCTAACCGCTACTGTCCTAAAGGATTATGTTATTAGAAATCTTTACCTTTATACCTTAAAAATATTTGATCGCGGCGAGTTCCATATACATTTATTATATTTTTTTTTTATTTCGTGCATGCTCTAAAACTGAGATTAAATATTTAGCATACGGTTTATGTCAAAACCATGATATAATGTTTTGTACAAGTGGATCATTACGTAATTGGATAATCGTCTTAAAACTAATTGCTTTTCAAAAATTCTAAAGGGACAAAACATGCACACTTAAATAGTCTGTCTAATCGGTCGTATTGAAAATTAAGTATTTTACACTCCTATGTTTGTGATTGAAATCGAGAAACATGTTTAAAATAATTCTCTACATATCATTTTCTTTAGGTGGGTATAATTTTTAGCGCGCCTTTGCGAAGCAAAGGAGAGCTTATGCGATACCCCCGGCGTCGTAGTCCGAGTATCCGTTAGCGTAAGCGTTGGCGTCTTCGTTCGCGTCAGCGTCCTCGTCGGCGTCCATGACAGGTTAACCCATTGTTAACTTTTGCGTTTAACTCGATGTTTAGCTCTGTATCTTACAAACTACAGTAGCTACAGTCATCATACTTGGTACATATATACATCCATATGACTGCAGCAGCAGCATCATTCAATTATATGTCCTGGACCTACATGTCACGGCTGACTGACTTTGCTGTCTGGCACTGTTTTTAAGGAATTGTTTTTAGTTTTCATGATACCTTTGACACAAGAGACTTGGTCAAATAGCATTTCCCTATAATTGCAGCAGCTGCAAAGCTTCCATGCTGACTCCTGTGTCCTTGACCTTTATTCACGGTCTACTGATTTTGCCTTCTATCTCTAGCACTATTTGATGAATTAACATTATACCTGGCATAGTGGATCAGTCTGACATTGCGAATGACCTCATACTATTTGTAGATCACTATGACACCCACCTACCCCTCCCCTTTCATCCATCCACCATCATATCCACAAGTATGAGTAAGAATCCTTGTCCAGGGTGGGGCAAGAGGTCAATATCTAGGATGATCTTGATGTTAAAGTTTAAGACTCGTGCCTCCAATCTCTTTCGAGGTACCTGCTTCGTATTTGGTCAGGACCTTCCCTGGAGCATTGGGTTGCAGCAGCAGCAAAGCATCCATGCAGACTTTTGTGGCCTTGACCTTTATTCATGGTTGAGTGATTTTTGCCTTATACCTTTAGCACTATTTAATAAGTATGCAATATGACTATGCATATCTCTTTGAGCTCATATCTTCGATACCTTTTATGCTACAAAGTTTAAATGCAGTATGATACTTACCCGAGACCAGGCGTTGACAACTGGTTCAGGCTGGGGTGAGGTTATGGGATGGGACCAAAGGAAACATGAGAAGTCTGCAAAGGGTAAGGATTTGTCATCAGACCGACTTAGTACTGGGTAAAGGTGGTGTGAAAACCCATACTAGGAACCACCCTTTGTCACCATGAGGCATTATAAGTTAGACTGAGTTGGTTCTCTCCGTCTGGTGCACGAGGAACCGATCCTCAATGTCCACAAAGTGTCCAGATAGTGGCATACAAGTCTACAAGTCGGCCCTGTATGCCAAAGGGAACAACTGACTTAGTCTAGCTTCTGATGCAAACTTCATTTGTGCACTAGCTACCACATTCACCCCTGGCTAATTATGTTAACAATGTTTTGAGTCAGGATACTTTGTAACCTTGAGAGTCAGGCACGAATTAGGCGCGCTTCGTTGTCTTCTGACAACTCTTGTTTGTTTTATAATTTCTTCTAACAATTCTATATTTTTCAAAAAATCTTTTAAAATGATTAATTTTAACTTTCTTTTAATATTTTACGGAAATGATAACTAGATAAATAAATAAATAAATAAATAAAAATAAGAAATCAATGCTTTCAGTAGTTTTGATATATATTTTGACAGCTTGGCAGCTCAGTAGTGGCAATTTCTGTCGTAATGGTTTTTGTGGAACCAAGGCTCATTGTATATTTAACTCGTTCACAAGTTTAATAATGCTACATTATTTTCATCAACTCGGTCAAAATTGGTTTATATATGTGTACGGTTTTTGTTGACTATGTAAATGGAGCAGGCACGTGCAAAGGAGCAGGCATGTGCAAAGGAGCAGTGGAGCAGCTGGTAGCAGGACTTTCACATGCTAGGTGGAGCAACGGAGCCCTGTTGCCTATATAAACTCTTGAAATCTTAGTCAAGGTGCTTCCATAACGACAGAACAACGTTATGTGTTATTGATTGTATGTGAAATTATATTGAGGGATTAATATTGTTTTGGGTTATTCAGTCTTCGTTATTTCTTGTCTTGATGAGGCTGATGGTTCTGTAGTTCTGGCAGAGCTGTAGGTTGCCCTTTTTAGGGAGAGTAATAATCAGCGACTGAGTCCATGGGGTAGGCCATTCTCCTGTTCTCCAGATCCTGTTACAGATATCTGTTAAAACATCAATCATGGTCTCCCCTCCAGCTTGAACAAGTTCTGCTGGTATATTATCAACTCCGGCAGATTTTCCCGGCTGGGTTCCGAGCAGGAAGGAGCACCACAGAACAGATCTTCAACCTTAGAATCCTGTGTGAAAAGTATCTCCAACATCAGCAGAATCTGTACCATGTCTTCATTGATTTCAAAAAAGCCTTTGACAGGGTATGGCATGCAGCCTTATGGGCCACCATGAGGAAGTACAATATCAATGCAAACCTAGTTCGCACCATTGAGCAGCTATACGACAAGGCTACAAGTGCAGTCCTGATAAATGGCAGCACAGGAGAATGGTTCAGAACAACAGTTGGAGTAAGACAAGGATGTCTTCTTTCACCCACCCTCTTCAACATTTTTCTCGAACGGATCATGTCCGATGCTCTGGAAGAACATGACGGAAAGGTTAGCATAGGCGGCAGAAATATTACCAACCTGCGGTTTGCCGATGACATAGACGCTCTTGCTGAGGAAGAGCAGGAACTAGAAGCTCTAGTTGAAAGTCTCGACCAGACCTGCACAAGGTATAAGATGGAGATCAGTGCTGAGAAGACCAAACTGATGACAAACAGCGCAGATGGCATCCAGAGGGAGGTCAAGGTAAAGGAGCAGAAGCTGGGTACTGTAAGCAGCTTCAAATACCTTGGAGCAGTTGTCTCAGATGATGGCTCAAAACAGGAGGTTCTCTCAAGGATAGCACAAGCCACTTCAGCTCTTGCCAAGCTGAAACCAATTTGGAGAGATAACAACATATCTCTTAGATCAAAGGTGACACTAATGCGCTCCCTTGTCATTTCCATATTTCTGTATGCCTGTGAATCATGGACCTTGACAGCAGAGTTAGAGAAAAGAACGCAGGCCTTTGAGATGAGATGCTACCGAAGGTTACTGAACATTTCATACAAGGACCATATAACCAATGAGGAGGTTCGCAGGAGGATCCAAGCAGTCATTGGAGAATATGATGAACTCCTGACGCTGGTCAAGAAACGGAAACTAAGGGGGTTTGGCCACGTCTCAAGGTCTTCTGGTTTAGCAAAGACAATTTTTCAGGGCACAGTGAAAGGAAAAAGAAGAAGAGGTAGACAGAAGAAGAGGTGGGAAGACAATATCACGGACTGGACTGGAATGGATTTTGCCAGCTCAACTAGGGCAGCTGAAGACAGGACAAGGTGGAAAGGGATTGTTTTGAAGTCAGCTGTGGTGCCCCAACGACCTAGTAAGGTTATGGGATAGAATAGAATAGAATATTTCTTGTCTTAGAGCTCGGACGTTACATATGTTTATATAATTAATTGAGCCGCAACAAGAAAAAAACCAACAAAGTGGTTTGGCGCCCAGCGCAGACTCAGACCAGCATGAGAATTCTCCGATTCTGATCAGAGTCTTCGCTGTCCACATGGAGGAAGCTTAAACCCTGAGCTACTCTTTAAACGCTTAGCGAAGATTCTGATCAGACTTGGCGGAGGCCCAGGCGGATCTGAGTCTGTGTTGGGTGCAATACCACTTTGTTGGTTTTCTCCTGTCACGGCTCATAGTATATTTAAGCCTTAAAGCGGCCAAAAAATCCGGCATACAAAAAAGAATAGAAGACAAACTACAAGTATTGTTCTCTCATATTAGGAGGCTCATTATAAGCCATAAGATCTATACCCCATATTACTATCTTACGAGATAGAGATACGGAGCTTCTCAATCCCTTACTTTTGCAGATTTGCCATTTTCTGAGAAGTCTTCTTCTTGGACACGTGTCCTTATATTTAGGGTGTAGAATGTGGATTTGTTAATGTACAGCTTCATTCTTATGAAAACATTTAGAATCTTCTACTTTAAATTGTCATAACTGAGAACTCTCTGGTAAAATCTATCTCTGGCTAATTCTTGAATGTTCCTAAATAATACATAAAGATAATAGATAATGAGCATAAATTTTTCATAGACATCACTGTAAACTTCACCAGTCTGTAGTTAAATAAGTTTTAACTGGAATTTAAATATATTGGATTACTTTGTCACTTTCTCCTTGGATTTAGTTTGAATTGGAAATTTGTGCATATAAAACTGACTATCTTCTGGGATCAGAAACTGTTAAAGGACTTGTGTTTGAAACATTCCGAGGGACACTCAGGAAAAAACAAGGTATTGTTAATTACATTTTTCTTGATTGATTAATGACTGATAAATTTGATGTACATGCAATTAGATTTTGTTAAGTTTTAGAATAGGCTTTTCGCTGGTTTACTTCCATCTTTCTTGTTACCACTACCAGGCCGTAACATGTTCTATTTCACCATAAGACAGAGAAGCGCCGTAGTCGAGTGGTTAGAGCGACTCGGTTATGGTGCAGAAAGTTACCATAACTGGGAGTGCGTTTATACCCGAACTTCGCCTTCGGATGACTTAAGAACTCTTTTTGTCACCTTTGGAATGAGAGAAGGATAAGGCAGCGAAAAGAGAGGAATTCTCTCCGCCTTTCATATGCTGTGCCTTAGATACGGTGGGACTCAAACCGCCACCGCCCTAAAAGGTCTATGCTTTTAGAAACCTTTACCTTTATACCTTAAAATATTTTATCGCGACGAGTTCCATGTACATATATTTTTTTTTATTCAGTGCATGCTCTAGATTTAGCACACGGTTTGTGTCAAGACCATGACATAATGTCCTGTACATGTGGATCATTATGTAATTTGAAAATCGTCTTAAAACTAATTGGCTTTCAAACATTTGAAAGGAGAAAGCATACACAGTCGTATAGTCTGTAGAATCTATCTTACTGAAAATAATATATTTTGCACACCTACGTTTGTGATTGAAGTCGAGAAACATGTTTAAAATAATTCTCTACATATCATTTTCTTTAGGTGGGTGTAATCTTTTGTTTTGTAATTTCATCTTACAAGTTTATATTTTTCAAAAAGATCTTTTAAAATTATTAAAGTTAACTTTTTCTAACATTTTACAGGAATAATTAATAAAATACATAAATAAATATTTTTCAAAAGATCTTTTAAAATTATTAAAGTTAACTTTTTTTAATATTTTACGGGAATAATAGAAAAATAAATAAATAAATAAATAAAAATAAGAAATCAATGCTTTAAGTAGTTTTGATATATATTTCGACAGCTCGGCAGATCAGTAGTGGCAATCTCTGTTGTAATTTTTTTCGTGGCACCAAGGCTTATTGTATATTTAACTCGTTTACAATTTTAATAATGCTTCATTATTGTCATCACATCGGTCAAGATTAATTGAGCCGCGACACGAGAAAAACAACAAAGTCGTTGTGCGCCAAGCGCAGACTCAGCCTGGGCATCCACCCAGTCTGATCAGAGTCCTCGCTGTCCACATGGAGGTAGCATAGACCCTTAGCTACCCTTTAAACGCTTAGCGAAGATTCTGATCAGACTGGGCGCAATACCACTTTGTTGTTTTTCTCGTGTCACGGTTCATATTAAAATCACGCATACAAAAAAGAATAGAACTACATGTATTGTTCGCCCATATTAGGAGGCTCATTATAAGCCGTAAGATCTATGCTGCTTATAAATTTAAATTTTTCATGTTTGGAACGTATAGGGTTTTACAGGTTGTTGCTGTTATTTCATTATTTTAAATGCACAAGGCACTTTCGTTTGGCATACATGTAATTACTTCAGAAAACCCACTCATTACCCTGTTATTCATCAGGCTAGTCGAAGATATGTCTTCTAAATACCTTCTATTAACCCGAAAATAGTTGGGTATTACTCGGGGTTACCCAAGTAATTATGCCGATCATGCATAATCGGCATAACTACTTGCCATGGGTTAAGCGAGCAATACCCAGTTATTCCTGTAACTGCTCGAAGATATGTATTAATAACAGCCCAAGAATACATGCTTATTGATCGGGTTTACCCAAGTAATCAGGCCGAACATGCCTAATGTCTGTCATGTTTCAGTGACACAAGTTCATTCGATCCGAACTCCGAAATCATCATGCAGCCGTACCTGTTCACTGCTCTATGATCCAGTGTGTGGGAGCAACGGCGTGACTTATTGTAAGAATCTTATTTGCATAGAGACACCTCTTTGTTATGAGCTCATACCCTCGGTACTTGCTTCGAGTGTTAAATGAAATCGGTCAAAGTACCCAATTATAAGTACGAATTCGTAGGTCATTTAAACATTGACATTTTTAGTCAATGCTGGCTCAGAATGCAAGCATCTAGAGATCAGGATTCTTTGCATTATCCATTGCACCAGACATCCTAAAGAGAGCCGTGCGGTTCGTATCCACGCAGGTCGTGCCTTTGTTAACTGACAGATGACCTTAACTCAGGTAAAATAATTTTAAATGAGTGTACCAGTCCTTTCTATGGCCGCCATAAAAATGGAGAAATGTAGAGCAATTGTAACGGACACTCGTGCCCCGATTAGGAGAAAATAAACATGCAAGGATAATTGTTTACACTATGGGAACCGTTTAGTACCACCAGGCTATGGTATATATCCACCTTATTTACAGGGGTACTTTCCCTCTTTAGGCTCATTATAATTATAGCTTTCTATATTTGAAACGAGGCTAATTTTTAATTTGAGCTGATCCTTAGGAAAAGAGTTTGCTCTCTCAGACCACAACATCTTTAATTTAAGAATAACCCTTCGTAAGAAGAGATACATGTACTTCCAGATTAGAGTAATCTTCCTTGGAAAGACATTCATACAACAAACACTCCAGATAAGGTGTGTGCCAGGAGATGCATTATTATGACTGAGCCGCGACACGAGAAAACCAACAAAGTAGTTGTGCGCAAGGCGCAGACTCGGATTAGCCTCAGCATCTGCCCAGTCTGACCAGATTCTTCGCTAAGCGCTTAAAGGGTAGCTAACGGTCTAAGCGACCGCCATGCGGACAGCGAAGTCTCTGATCAGACTGCGCGGATGCCCAGGCTGATCTGAGTCTGCGCTGTACGCACAATCACTTTGCTGGTTTTCTAGCGTCGCGACTTAATTATGAACGAAGCAGAGTCGGGGCGATGTACAGTCAAACCTGTCTTAAGGTGTCACCCCAAGGAACCCACAAAAATTGGCTGCTTAAGACAGGTGACCTCTTCATTTGCACTGTATTTTGGTCTAAGGGATCCCCAAAAAGTTGCCACTAAAGACAGGTGACCCCTTTATACAGTGACCCCTTAAGACAGGTTCGACTGTACTTTTGTCGAGTCTACCATTATCATTATCATTATTTCGGATTAATCTGGCAAAACTCTTTTTAGAACTTGGGTTTGGTAAACTTATATGGTGTGTTATAAATGTACCTAATTTGAATTTTCATAAGGTCCTTGTGTTTATATCCACTCACACATTGATATATATTGTTTTACTGAATCACCGCATCCTACTAATGTCTTTTTCAGATAATGAGTGCCTTTTGGAGGAATATAATTGCGTGAACCGTGATCTGAGAGTAGCGCACAGAGGAAAGTGTTTCTTGCCTTCTGCTCCCTGACCTTTCTGATCATAAAACACCAGCGGTCGCATTTATAAAACCACTTAATTCGTTGCTATGCTGTTGCTATGGCTAGATTTCTATGAAAGAGATTTCCTGCAACTATGAAATTTGCTCTAAAGGAACAGTCTTTTTCAGAATCTCCTTCAAAGAAATACAGCCTTAGCAACAGCATAGCAACCACACAAGTCGTTTTATAAATACGGCACAGCACGCGTTCCACAAACTATTTCAGCAGTCATTAAGTATCAATGAGTACCAGTGCTTCAATCTCGGACATACAGTATACCAATTTCCAAATACTATATATAGTCTCGGGTAAGGCATCGTTTTATGAAGAAATAAAATGTACAAACTACCAAACACGGACGCCAGAAACAAGAGAAAGATAAATTGCTGATAATTGAATCATATGACTATAACATTAATATTAAAGATAAAAACGTAAATAATTCATCGTTCGTTCAGAACAAGTTCTAAGAAGTTACCAAAATTTCGATATCTTACGATGCCAGCTGTGAAGCTTGTCAAAACTTTCCGATTAAAATTAAGAAATCACAGTATGCTTTTCACTGCCTTTCGTCACCAGATATTGTCAGGGTCACTGTCGAGGACTGAATAGCCAAATAGTCGAAGTATGGCCCCTTTTCCTTCTTTTTTACGTTTTCTTTGCTTTTGAATTTAATTTGACTTTACTGCAGTTGGTGTTGTGCCGTGTGGCGGCCGTAAAACGTCTCTCCGTACATCATCCATAGTACAGATTATATTTTATTTTTGTCCTTTGAGATCAGAGGATATATTCTGAGAAATAAAAAAGAAATTCGATTGTTTTAGACTCCTATTCTATATCATCGTTTTTCAACAGTTTGGACCCTTTTTGATTCGTTGATACTAACAATCTTTAAAAATGACTATCTGGTTAAAATTAAGAAAATACAGTATTTTGTCTCTGGCGGTCATCGTCAGATATTGTCAGGTTCACTAATGTGGTTTGACTAGCCGAAACTTCGAAGTATGGCCCGTCTTCCTTCTTTTGAATGTTTCTCTGCTTTGAAGGAACTGTTTAGAGTTTTAATTAGTCGTATCGATCATTTGAGATGCGAGTTCATGCACGACTTTTTGTAACTCCATTGCAACATTTAAATCGCCTAAACATCGAAGTGAAAAAAAAACGAATCTGGCGAAACGATCTATGCAAGTCAACTTTGAGATTGAAGGATGACTCTTTTAAGTTTAGTTAGTTGAGAACGGGGATTGCCTTATATGTTGCTTGGTTATTCGGGGTTCCACTGATGATTTCTTTAGCTTAGGTGGTTAGTGGTGTTGTTGGAAGCCCCATCGATCTCAAGGTGTCGCAATACGTTGTTTCTGTCAAGTCCTCATCTCTTATTCATCATAGCCCTTATCCGTGATATACGAATTTCTTGTAATAATTCGTTGACGGGTAAGGAAACTTTGATGCGGACCAAACAGCTAACTAAATGTTTCGAACCACCGCAGAAGCAGGGGGTTAGGGTTTGGATCCAGTAAAATTAGTTTAAGCCCCAAGTAAGTTATTACTAACCGTTCGAAGGCGGTCCTTGGTTGTGGTTCTTCACTGTTGTTCTTGTGTCTATTTGTCTGCGGTCTGCTAGCAATGTGGACATCAGTATAGCTGCCCACTTCGCTTCCTGCCGTGTTTTGAACTAAAAATAGAAAATAGGTAAAATAGATTAATCTATTTTACTGTCGATGCTTTCGTTGGTCCGTTTATTGACTTGTTATTGTTGAGTTGAGCCTTTGTGGTGCCAGAAGGCAGGTTTGGATCCTGTACTGTACAACTAGTTTAAGCACCCAGTTATCTTTTCTGTTCTTCTGTTGTGGTTCCTCGTTGTTACATGTTGTTGGGTCAGATTGACCATTGTCTATAACAGTGGGGTTACCTGAATATCTGCTCATTCTGCTTTCTGTTTTGTTTGGTTTTGTAACTTAAAAATGAAAAGAGTTAAAAATACAATGTAGATGTTGCTGTTGTTTTAATAAGAATAGCTGAATGACCACCTGTTTGGAAAAGAGCTGCTCATTCGGTATACCGTGTGTGTCCTTTGTCAATTTTTTGTGTGTGCTTCTTTCCCGTTTGGGTTTGCGGGCGGAATGTGGGATTTAAGTCTATTTTTCCTGATCATTGCCTATCTTTTGACTTCAGTCGGGCTGGTACGGCTTGTATTATTACTGGTGCTTATATTATTACTGATAGCTTGAGCCGCTACACGACAAAACCAACAAAGTGCCAAGTGCGCCCAGTGAAATCTCAGATCAGCCTGGGCATCCGCCCAGTTTGATCAGACTCTTCGCTTTGCTGTGAAAGGGTAGTATGGGGTCTAGGCTCGCTCTAAGCAGACAACGAAGACTCTGATCAGACTGGGAGGATATCCAAGCACCCAGATGATCTGAGTCTTCGCTGGGCGCACATGCCACTTTGTTTTGTCCTGTTTCGGCTCAGCGTAGGTTTTATTCGAATGCACAAAGTGACGTATATTGTCAATATTTTTAGATTTTCTTTTCTCCTCTGATAATCCCTTCCAAAACAAAAAGGGATTTTCCAAAGTCAATTCCCTTTTTTGCACTGTAAAAGCTAAATATGACCGTGTTATATTTCATATATGACCGTATCATGCTTCCAAACAGGGGAAAATTCCCATGTTCAAAATCGGCAGAAATGGAATTTTGCAGGGTATATCATTCAAAGATGGGAAAGTTCCCATGTTAAACTAGTGAAAAATTGTGAAGTTTCCACGCCGTTATTTGAATGGGTAAAATACAATAAATATATATATAATTCCTATTTCATCCTTGTTCCAAACATGGGAAAATTCCCATGTTCGAGACTGGTAGAACTGAAATTTTGCAAAGAAGATTCAGTGCTATTATTTGAGTGTGTAAAACACTTTATGTCTATAATATTACTATGTCCTATTTAAGCCTTGTTCCAAACATGGGAAAATTCCCATGTTCGGGAGTCGAAGCATTATTTTAGACTTTTAAAGATAAAAGCTACACACACTAGAAATTTCTTCATTCATTTAAGTCAACAAACGCATGCGTATTGGAGATTGTGTCATCCATCATAATACGTTCATATAAGTCCTATTTCATCCTTTTCCGAACATGGGAAAATTCCCATTTTCAAATTTGCAGAAATGAATTTTTGCAGGGTAAGTTAATCAAAAAGAGGAATTATGTAAAATTAAAATTATGTAAAACTGAGTAGTTTCCACACCTTTATTTGAATGGGTATAATACAAAATGTTTATCATTCTTATTTCAACCTTGTTCCAAACATGGGAAATTTCCCATGTTCAGGAGTCGAAGCATTACTTTAGACTTTTCAAGGTAAACTACAGACACTAGAAATTTCTTTATTCATTTATGTCAACAAACGCATGCATATTGGAGATTGTGTCATCCATCATAATACGTTCATATAAGTCCTATTTCATCCTTTTCCGAACATGGGAAAATTCCCATGTTCAAATTTGCAGAAATGAATTTTTGCAGGGTAAATTAATCAAAAAGAGGAATTATATAAAACCCGAACTATGTAAAACTGAGAAGTTTTCACATCTTTATTTGAATGGGTATAATACAATATGTTTATCATTCTTATTTCAACCTTGTTTCAAACATGGGAAAATTCCCATGTTCCAGATTGGCAGAACTGAAATTTTCCAAAGAAATTTCAATGCTCATATTTCACTGTGTAAAATATGATATGTACATAATATAACTATGTCTATTTCAGCCTTGTTTCGAACATGGGAAAATTTCCATGTTCAGGTATCGCAGCACCAGATTTTAGAAAGGGAAAAATCCACAGACAAGAGAAAAATACCCTATTCCATTTTTTAAAGCAACGCATGTGTATTGGAGATTGTATCACACATCATAATACGTACATAATGCCCTATTTTATCCTTTTACAAACATGGGAAAATTCCCATGTTCAATATTGGCAGAAATGAAATGACGTGGAAATTTGTTCTTTGCACATCAATTCATCCTTCATATTTTCAGAACTGTTCAGAATGTATGATACAATCTCCACTACGCATGCATTAATTCTCTGCCATCTCAATTGTCATATCTGACCATATTTTGCTTCTAACATGGGAAAATTCCCATGTTCGGATAATGTCAAAGTACATGTATGTAATTATTTCAGTGCCGTTGATTTCAAACAGGCAAAATCATGTCGTATTTCAAAAGTGACCATATTGTGCTTCCAAACGTGGGAAAATTCCCATGTTCGAATGGGTCGAATCTGAAATTCTGTATGATATACCATATGAGAGGAAATTTGCGATGTTCAATGTATGTCAAAAACTTAATACATAGATATTTATAATGAACCAGCTATACTGATCAAGGGAATTTTCCCATGTTGGCGTATTTCATTTATTCCATTGCATTTGACGTTTCTCAGGCATTCCTTTCTACATGATAATATATGAAACAATACTCCTTTCAAAGAAAAACAGGCAAGTTTCCCTCTTTTTAACAATGCACAAGCTATGACAAAAAATGACAACATGGAAAAGTTCTTCTGACCGGAAAAACCAAAACAGAGATTATCAAATAAATGAGACAAACCCCAAGTTTTACTCTTTTTGTCAAACATGGGAAAATTCCTTTGTTCTAATAAGACTTATATTTGTACGTCGATACCATACGTATAAGACATGCCCGTCTTATTTTTCATATCTGACTATATTTTGCTTCTAACATGGGAAAATTCCCATATTCGGATGATGTCAAAGAATGTAAGTATTGCAGTGCCGCTGATTCAAGAAAGGCACGTCATATTTCAAAAATGACCATTTTGTGCTTCCAAACGTGGGAAAAGTCCCATATTTGGACGTGACAAATATGAAATTCTGAAGGGTGTTTCATTCGAAGAGAGGAAAGTTCCCATGTTCAAAGTATATGTTAAAGATATTTGAAACCAGCTATACTGATCAAGGGAATTTTCCCATGTTGGCGTATTTCGTTCACTGCACTTGAAATTTTACAGGCAGTCCTTTCTAATTGTAATATATAAAACAATATTCCTTTAATCCAACACAGGAAAGTACTCTGTTCTAAAGTTCCTTTGACTGGAAAAAAACAAAAGAGAGGAACTTTCCGGTGATTATCAAATGAGACAAAACCCAAATTTTACTCCTTTTGTGAAACATGGGGAAGTTCTTCTCTTTCACTAGACTTATATTTGCACGTAAATACCACAAGTATTAGACATGACCATCTCAATTTTCATATCTGACCATATTTTGCTTTTAACGTGGGAAAATTCCCATGTTCGGAAAAAGCAAAGTGTCCAAGTATTTCAGTCTCATGAAAACAAAATATGGCCATGTCATACATATGCTCTAAATATTACCATATTGAGTTTCCAAATGTGGGAAAATTCCCTTGTTCGAATGTGGAAAAACTGAAAGTTTATTGAGCATATCTTTTGAAAAGAGGAAAGTTCCCATGTTTAAAGTATGTAAACAGTATAAAGATCTTTGCAAGATCCAGTTATAGGGAATTTTCCCATACTGATATTTCATTAATGGCTCTAAATTTTCAAAACACTCCATCTTTATTATGACATTTAAACTATATTCCTTTAATCGAACACATGAAAGCTCCCCTGTTCTTGACAAAGCACGAGCCATGGCATGTGAAAGTTTCTATGACTTGCGAACCCAAACAAGAAGAACGTTCCCGTGATTATCACATGAGACACACCCCAAAATATAGTTATAATCTTTTTGTCAAACATGAGATGAGAAAGTTTCTCTGATCTACTAAGAATTATTTTTGTACTACCATCAGTATAAGACATGGCCATGTTTTTTTTTTTTTTTTTTTTTTTTTTTTTTTTTTTTTTTCATATTTGACCAAATCTTGCTTCTAAACATGGGAACATTCCCATGTTCGGATAATGTTCAAGAATGGAAGTATTTCAGGGTTATCAATACAAAACATGTCCATGTAAGCTTTCAAATATGACTATATTATGCTTTCAAACGTAGGAATTTTTTCCTGTTTGAATGTAGCAAAACTGAAAGTTTCAAGAGTATCTTCCGAAAAGAAAAAAGTCCCCATATTCAAAATACATGTATGTAAAGAGTATGTAGATATTTGCAATATACCAGCTCCACTGATCAAAGGAATTTTCCCATGTTAGTATGTCCCAGTCAAAGCTTCTGACTTTTCACAGGCAATCTTTTCTTTATGATAATATACTGAGAAAAATAAATTTAGCAAATTTTCCAAAGGGTTGTGAAATTTTCTTTATGGAGAGTATTCCCAGGTTGTTGGTCGCATATAGTTAGTTTAAATTAATAGACTGCGATTGCATCTAACATGGACGAAATAGTGACTTAACGCACGTTTGACGTCACTTTAAATGAAATTACTCTTTGCGCGGGCTGACAAAGGACTGAACAAAGAAAATTGTCAAAATGCTTTTGAAAGGTTTTAACTGGGTCCTTGAACAAGAAAACCGTAAATGGGTTTGCAAATAAACGCATAAGAAGCCGGCAATGGGGCACGTTAGTTTGACGTTAACTTGCCGAAAAAATCAACCGCCATTTTAAACATTATCAACTGACGTTTCGACTCGAATCTTTTTGCGCTTTATTACTATCAACTTGGGGAACACTATCATGCAAAAAGATTACCCCGGGTAATTCATTAGTTTTAGTGCAACGACCGGAACCTTTCAATATTTGAATGGAGGCGTCAAGTCTACTTAGCTTAACGTAGATAAACTTTCGACCTTAATTTTTCGGTTTCTGGTACCCAAAATGAAACCTTACACAGCGGAAACTATACAATTTCCAACTTTTCAAATCAGTCTGAATTACACGCCGATTTGTAAAAACTTGCTAAATTTATTTTCCTCAGTCTATATAAAACAATATTCCTTTACTCGACAGAGAAGTAAAAAAGTAAGCAAGTCAGCGCGTTTGGTTCTTGTCCGCTGAAGAGACCACACAGTCTTTCATTATCGTCCTCCCATTATCATGATATGGTGAAAATGACTTGCGTATCTTTGTGTGCTGTTTGAACAAAGCCGCTTCCGCTCATTTTTAGATGTGCTCCGGACAAAACCTATAAATAAAAATGGTAATGCAAAACGTAAGCAATGCAGAGTTATTGTTCTAACACCTCCCACTTATCTATCATTATAAGAAATTTCAAGACAATCCCTTTAATGCATTTAGAGTCATGCTTGGGACAAAAAGTTTACAAATTAGACTAAACATATTTGATTGCCTTTATAAGGCGTTGGGCTACAAGTTGTCACAACATTAGTTACAGCCCTCCCCCTGCAATACCAAGCACAGCAAGACATGGCAAGAAACAAACATATCCTACAATTTCTGAATGCGGAATAACGGAATTATCAAAATTATTCAACACAACGGCAAATACATCGTCGTCTCAGTGTCGATGGACTTTCATAAGGCACCGGCACTGAGACGAAGATGCCGCTCGTTATGCATGCACCAAAAATGTATATGTCAGGAAGATATCAACAAAGAAAAAGAAGAAAGAAAGAAAGACAAAAAGAAATAAAGAGTGGAAAATGAAAGAAAGAAAGAACTGCAGGAAAGAAGGATCTGCTAATCACCATCCTGTCCTCATACCACTTACACCGTCGCGTACGGTTGGCTATTAAAACCTCTTTGTGTTTTTAATATACCTTTGGGCAGCCTGAAAAAGAGGAAATTGTCTTCGAGAGATAAATAAGGTTTGCCAAAAAATAAATAGATTACACTTAAAGGGTGGAAAGATCTTGTTTCTCTAAACATAAGTATTCGTTGATTATTGAATCTTTCACATTCTAACAAGAAATGTAAAGCAGACTCGTTACTATTATCACAAGCACAAAAGTTTATAGACACACAGACGGACAGACGAAAGCCATTTCCATATCCCTCTTCGCCTCCGGCGAGAGATGAAATTGAATGAAAACTTTTTTTTTACAATTTGCATCTGTCAGTTATGATTTGTTGTGCGTTCACATGTTAAAGATCGTATTTGTTTTTGCGTATTTGTTTTGCGCTCTTTGAAGACGCCGTTATTGCTTTACTCGATAACTGGGGCCAGAGTCCAGTGAAAGTTCATTGCACGGACTCAATGATGTGCCGGCTCTAACAGCTTTAAGCTGAATTAAATCATTTTAAGTCTTAAAATATTCAAACCAGAAGCTCAGCAATTCAGCTTTTAAGACCCACTGCGCTGATCAGCCGGTTGTTGAATTCTACAAGAAATTCAGCATTGCGGATTGCCGTTAACGGAACAGTGACTACACAAGAGCTCCACCTACATTAAGTCTTCACCAGTAGCTTAATCCTTTGTAGGTGACCATGCAGAACTGCAGGCTTGTGCAGTGAAAAATGAGGAAAATATGAGCATTCAAAAAGTACATCCAATGTACCCGCCACTTCTATGAAGGGAAACAGCTTTTATTGTGTGAGACAATGTAGCAATTCCAAACTGGCGTCAACGCTTAATGGAAAGAACTCGCTTCTATTGTAGCAAGTTTTTTTTCCTTTAGGGGTTGACCCCCATTTAGAAGCAAAATGACCATGGCAGACTTGCTGCTCTTGTAAGTGTTCATTTATGCATCCGCGCAGACAGGTCAGAGCCTTTACTAATCGCCACATGTACTTGTGTTTATCTTATGGAGTCTAGTGAAAGTTCATTGCACGGACTCAGTGATGTGCCGGCACTGATCAGAGTTTTTCTTTAGGAGCAGGCTGATTTAGGTCTGCACGCTTTGCTTATCTCTATCAGCATGAAATAGTTTATCTTGAGGAAGTTGAAAAGGCCGTAATTCTATCAAAATTAATTCTCGGTTCAACAAGTGACAAAAACCCACATACTCAATTTCAATACCGTTCACAACATGTATGCAAGGTTTGAAAAAGATCCATTGAAACGGTGGGAGGAGTTGATTACACGAACTCTATACCCTAAACTGCAAAAGTTTGCCTAAAATAACTAAGCTCAAAAGGCCGTAATTCTGTCAAAATTAATTTTATCACCATCGAAAATCCATATGCACTTTTTCAATATGTCAACAACATGTATGCAAAGTTAAAAAAAAACGTTGAAAACTGTGGGAGAAGTTGATTACACTAACTCTATACCCTACAACGCAAAAATTTGCCTAAAATGACTAAGTTCAAAAGGCCGTAATTCTGTCAAAATTAATTCTAGCTCCATCAAAAATTTACATGGACATCTTCAATATGTCCACAACATGTATGCAATGTTTGAAAAAGATCAATGGAAAACTGTGGGGAAAAGTTGTTTACACAAACTTTATACCATAAAGCGTGACGAACGGACAGACGGACAGACATGGGTAAATCTTAATGCCCCCTGACTATCGTCACGGAGGGCATATAAAGGTATCTTAATTGCTTAATGCCCCCTGACTGTCGTCATGAGGGCATAAAAAGGTATCTTAATTGACCTACATTCGATATCATAAACTTGAATAAAAATGGAAAAAATACAATGTACAGGCGTGGAGCCTCATTCAGCGTCCTTTTTTTTTTTTTTTTTTTTTTTTTTTTTTTTGTTGCTGTTCCATCGCTCGTCGGGGAACCAGCAAACGAAAAATTTTATTTTGTGGGGCGAAATTTAGTTTTTTCAAAACAACAACAACAACAAAATGTTTGTTTTACTCTAGTTTCCAGTTATATGACTCAATATATGCATACCAACCCACATTTTATCACCAAACGCGAAGGTTGAACCGACATTCATTGTTGAGGGCCCTCAACAACAGTGCTTACTCAGCTGTGTAGTAATTCATAGATTATTTAGCATTCCCTGTTCCTGGTATCATGGTGAGAAACAGTAAACCAGCCGAAATTTCACCATTTTCAGAGGATGAAATTTTACGGTATGGGGCATCGAAACACCGAAGAGTATCATGCCGCATCATGTGGTTACTGGCATGCCTTATACTTCCATGTTCTAATCATTTAAATAGGTTTTCTAAGGCAGTAAGGGTTGTTGGATACCGTTTATAGATAGCACATTGGGTAGCTGAGCTACTCTTCTGTTGGGGCCGAGTGCACAAAGCAGACGTAAGCGTATGCTCGACGTACGTCCGTCGAAAGAATGTCGCAAAATTTTAATCGGTGTGCACAACCGAGGCGTGTCGTAAACTTAGTCGTAAAATCGCTTCAAAACTCACGTCTGCTAGATAGTGGGTGTATCATTGGCGCATCGTATCCATTTAAAGTTATTCCGTTAGTACTGCATATCGATATGGTTGGAATGGTTCACTGGATGGATGATATACAATACACATGTAGAAGGCTTTTTAAAGGCTCCATTGCTCTATCAGCATGAAAAATTTTATCGTGAGGTATCGCTGCCAGCTTCCCCACAAAGTTTCGTCATTGTAAATGACTGCGATTAGCCAAATTTAAGCAAATAAAATATCCTTTAGCTTCACATAATAAAGGTTTGAAAAGTGATCTGGGTCACCTACTTTCGATTTCATAAATTTGAATAAAATGGTAAAAATACAGTGTACAAGAATGGGGTCCGATTTACAGTCCCGCTTTTGTTTATATTGTATCGCTCAGCGGGGAACCAGGAAATGAAAACTGTGTTGTCTTTCTTCGAAAACATGTTGCCTATTCTTTTTACCAGTTAATATATTCTCATCAAACCACATTTTTACATCGGACAATAAGGTTCAAGCGTTTTTCGTAATGATTTTTATGTTGAGACGTTTTTACCACTGTTAGGACTATGGAGACTTTAAGACCTCAAAATTGGTCTTATGCATAGCCAACATTCAGTATTTATTATCTTTTTATCTTCAAAGTTTTTTGTCAACGTTCGTAACCTACGATGGCGTAGTTTACGCCTTCTTTGTGCACTCGGCCCCTGGAGATGCATAGAGTAGCTTAAATATAAGTCAGATAGCTTAAATATAAAATCAGATTCAACTTATTCAAATTATTAAGGAAGACATTATGACGTTGCCCTGTATTTTACAAATTCCACTGAACATACTCCAACCAGTAATTGATTAGAACAGTTTCATAAACATAATCCGGATAAGGTAGTTTTCTTTCATTAAAATAATGACGTTCTGGCCATCAAATTTTCTGAAAACTGGGGCCCGTTTAGCCAAATTTTGATAGAAGAGAGACAACTCGTTATGACCATACCCTACATTCATATACATTGAATACATACCCTACATATCAACTTGAGTTGGTGCAGGATTTATTTATTTATTTACTAAAATGACCTACTTAATTTATTTATTTTCTAATTTATTTATTCATTGATTATTTTTATATGCGTTGTATGACTCTTCAAGAATATTTCAGTTATATTATCGTTATGCAGAGATGGGAGAAAGCCGCGCAGTTTCCGGGGAAAAGCCAAATGACCCTCCATAAGCAGAACATGGCTTTCTTACGTGTGTGGCCGAGCGACGCTTGAACATACAGCGATCTCATCAGTGCTCTTATCCCTCAGGGCCGTCGGAAGCGCTGCGGCCGGTGGCGCCATGGCCGTCCTTAATTTTCGGCCAGAAAAGAAAAATTCACAGAACATGCCAAACAAAAAACGGAAAGCGAAAAAAGGAAGCAAGAAAACAAGAAACGAGAGAAAGAGAGAGAAAAACAAAAGAGAAGCAACACGAAAACGATGAAACAAACAATCATTGTAAGAGTCGTTGATTAGAACCATCCTCGGATCATTTTAATGGATTAACGTCGCTGTTGGGCCAGATATCTTGAATTCTGACAGACATAGCAGAGTGTGAAGTTAACACTCTGCTATGCCTGTCAAAGTTGAAAAGACGGTAGACTTCGGTGTTCTTCCGCCATTTTGACAAAGCGGAAAACTTTGTTGGAGCAAACATTTTCAATTTTGACAGACATAGCAGAGTGCGACGCTCACACTCTGCTATGTCTGTCAAAATTGAAAAGAGACTAGAGTTGTTCTTCCGCCAATTTTACAAAGGGGAAAAACTTAAGCTTGAGAAGTGAGGCAAAAATGCTGAGTTGCTACCTTTGAATTCCCAGCCCCGGACCCAGGGTGTGGGCTTTGGGGCTTAAGCCCCGCCACCTTGGCCTGGTTAGATTGAAATATATGGTGTGAAATCTCATTAGAATCGCCTCTCAGAGGCGATTCTAATGAGATATCACAACATATATTTCAAGGCGAAAAGGACATTATTTAAATTTTTAATCGAATATATCCCTTATTATTTCATATACTTTCAAGCCCCACTTACCGCCCCGCCCCATCCACCTCCCCCACCCCCACAAGCACACACACATACATCTCGACACCCCCAGCCCCACCAGTTATACAGAGCCCCACCAGTAGGTGGTGGTCTGGATCCGGGCCTGATTCCCGTTTAAGCCTGGATAAAAAAAAACCTTTTTAAATATGGACTGCTCTAAAAGGAAACAAATTTACGGCACCTGCCGCAGCGCCTCCGACGGCCTTGTGAGGGTAGAGTTCTGTTTTCTTCCGCCATTTTTACAAAGGGAAAAAACTTCTTTATCCAAGGAAGCAAAAAAAGGTAGTAGCAAGAACCACCTCTTTTGCTTTCTTGGATAAAGTGCTTCAAATGATGTGTTTTCTAAAAGGAAAGAATTTGGTCCTAGAGGAGAAAATTCTTTCCTAGGAGCAAATGCTTTCCTATAAGAATGACCCTCATTAAGAGGCAATGAAATTGCAGAGTTGCTTCCCTTGAAGGTGTACCAAATCACCTGAAGTACAGATGGCAATGTTGAAGCCTGTGCCTCTGGGCCTTCTCCTAGCTACGTCTCTGAAATATATATGTTCTGCGCAAAGTGGGAATCAGTACAATTCCGGAATTGTCCTGCGCAAAGTAGGGATTCTCACTTTGTTGCGCAAAGTGAGAATTCTTACCTTGCGCAAGACTATTCCGGAATTGTTTCTGTGCAAAGTGGGAATCGGGACAAAGTGAGACTAATTAGATGTTAACGCAATTAACAAGTATACGTGTGCATGTATTTGATTATATGGTCATTTTCGTCATAATAATTCAGATAGAAGAGAATATATGAGCCTCTAGTAGAAATAATAACTTTTAAGACTGTTTGTTTAAGGGACTAGTTTGCATTGGAGAATGGTCGCTTCTTTGCGGCAGCGGCCACAGTACTGGGTCCTATGTATTTGACCAAATTTAATTGAATTATAAATATTTTTTCCGCTTTATTTATTTATTTATTTATTTCAGTCATCCCATTGGAAGTACCAAATTGGGGCTAGTAATAATGCACTAGTCATTTAAAACCCAAGCTAAGGGAAAGGCAGGGGACAGATGTAGCAGGGAACATAAACTGTGCTTTAATTCTGAATCGTCCTAGCTGCCGCGTCAAGAGCAGGGGTTTCATGCCAAACCAGCAAGAACTTGCGTGCAGGGATAAGGAACGAGGCTTCTACCAATACTTTCCATTACTTTACTTTACTTTTTCTGCTACACACTTGTCCCCGCAAAACTGGGCTTTTATTTAGCAGAGCTTTTCTGAACGAAAGCTCAAAGTCCCTGCACAACGCGGCATCTAAACAGGGTCAACAATGTTTGCTTATATTAGTTTAAACCGTCATCAAATCAAATAAAACAATGCCTGTTACAGGTAAGGAGCAGAGACTATATTTAAAATCAAACATTTATTAAATAGCAACAAAGCACATAGCAAACGCATGAGTATCATGTGCTGCTCGAGCAGCAAAGTTCCGCTGAGAAACATCTTCGCAAACCAAGCGTACTAAGTCAACTTTTTCCTTATATACGTAAGGAACAAAGTGGACTTAGTATCATTGGCTTAACTTCAGCTTCGTAAGCCAAAAGTACAACTCAACTACTTTCCTTACGTAATTAAGGAATAAAGTGGACTTAGTAAAGGTACTTGTCAACGTTATTCCTTACGTACGTATGTACGTACATACGTAATGAACAAAGTAGACTTCCTAACGTAAGAAATAAAGTTGGTTTAAACAATATTTTATTGACTATAAATTGCATACCTAAATTGTTATACAATGTCATAGGTAACAGGATTTGACAGCATGCAAAATGTCTATATAGAGGGCACTTCCTTAGGATTCAAGTTAACTGGTTGACAAAGTTGTACTGAAAATAAGTCAACAAATAGTACCCTTGGCTTGCGAAGATGGAGAAACCTGTGAGTCTGTACAGCCTAATGAGCATATCCAGCAGGCATACATCGTTGAATTAACATAGAATCAACGTCGATTAAACGTCATGACTTTGGATCTACATTGATTCAATGAACCTACATAGAATGAATGTTTATTCAACGTCATGACCTTGAATCAATGTTGATTCAATGTTAATTCAACCTTGTGGGCCCATTGGGTATTTAACATAATGCACAAAGAACATAGACGAAAACATGCGTTTCTAATAGTTTTAGAGCAGCTAAGTTCCTGAGAAACCTGTGTAACAATAATAAGTCCTTTTGTTGCTTCGGCTGCGAAGTCTCTGAGAAAACAATGGGTTAGCTTTCATTAATCAGTTCTTTTAAATCTGGCAAGTTCTAGTACCATTATGTTTATTCAATAGCAAACAGTTCACCAGTCATAGTACGAGTAATGCCAGTTCATTTCAAAATCAAACATTTTACGCTACTTCGGACTATAAGCTGCATGTGTATGTACGCAAATATTTGGCCCCTCCTGACGATAAAAGATAACTCAACGAATGTACAAACAGTCACCTTGGCCGCGCAGACTGATCATTGTCTTCGTATTTTCTTACAACGGACATGGCATTGTAGTTCGCACATGTGGAAAGGTAGCTTAGCAAATCTAAATACTTCAGACTGCTTACATGTACCCAGCAGGCACATGACGTATAAATGACGCCGTATTGACGTTGCATCGATGTCCATATGACGTCATTTCGACGTTTTGTACCCGCTTGGTATGTTTAAGCAAACTCACATCGGCATATCCGAAGAATGGTAAACAAAAATAAGTACACAATAAATTATTTGCTCCTGTTAAATCTCAGCACTGCAGTACTTTGTTCTTCTCAGTTCTGCATTGCATAATGAAGGAAAAACTGCATAGATCTAGTATTACCTGAATTTTTAAGCGCAGTTTGTTTGTTTATATCGGCATATCCAAGGAGGCCTCAACAAGATATTTAAAACTCCTTCAAATCTCTGCACAAATATTACAATATTCTAGTCTGAGGATATTTGCTGAGACGATGACACATGTTGCGTGAAATATAATTTTTTGACATGCAACATTTGCTTGTGGGAGTTGGCATCACATGTGTATGACATGTAGCACGTGCTGTATGACGTCATGCAGTGTCGCCGTGTAAAACGACCTATATAGCGTATTTGTATGCATAACATGCCACGTTAATTACAAACGGTTGCACAAAATATCTAAAACTCCTTCAGATCTCTGCACAAATATTTCAATCTTCTTTTCTGAGGATATTTGCTGAGACAATGACACATGTTGCATGAAACATATATTTTGACATGCAACATTTGCTTGTGGGTGTTTTCACGGTAACACGTGTTGTGTGACATGTAACACGTGCTGTATGACGTCGTGCAACGTGACGCCGTGTATAACGACCTATAGAGCGTATCTATAGAGCGTATTTGTATGCATAACATGCCACATTAAACAAAAAAAGGCTGCAAAGCACTTAGTTAAACAGTTTCCTGGAGAAATGCTGCAACCTAGATGATTTTAACTTTTTTATCAACAACTCTGCGTACCTCTGCATCGCTTTCTCCTTATCAAACCTTATCTACTAAACAGCTAGGAAATCAAGCCCCAATATATGTCTAAGTAGCTACAATAGCAAACGAGTTATGTAATTAACTTACTTACTAACTTAAGAATCATGAGTATTACACATTCGTGGAACATGCGTTTATACTATATGCTCACCTGTTAGGAATGGATTCGTTGCCCACGGAAGAACACAGGATGTCCAAGAAGTTGTTCCCTTGTTGTGTGATAATGGCGGGAAAACAGTGGTGTACAAACTAATGATAAAAAATTAACTGATAATATCTGACCAATCGGAATTACTTTTCAGGTGCTTATAAAAACAAAGCGCAAAGTCACGCCTACTTAACGTGGATGATGACAGGACAAACCAATACGGGTGTCAAGCGTTTAAGGCAGTGAAGGTGTGTGATTGGATTAAATAAGATAAACCACGCCCTCTCAAATAGACACAAATAAACAATGTACTTAACCATAATACAACAAAATAATAATAATGATAATAATAATAAAAGATGAATAAAATATTGATATAGATAAATGAACGATGAATCAAAATAATAATGATTATATAAAAAAAAATAATGTTCAAAGGAATGAAATTCAAGGATTTTCAATACACGTTGAAGCCAACGTACATTTAAATAAATAAATAAATAGAAAACAAAAAATTATTTAAATTATAAAAACTAGAAATGTTAAAGGAATACGGAGGAAATTGTTTTTGTAACAAATTTCCAATCAGTCGTTGAATGGTAAACTGGCGATTGCAATGGAATTTAAATTTAATGTACATAAAAATTGTATACAGGCAGTTTGTTTTACAAAAATGTAGTTTTGGCTATAACAGGGGTGGAGGAAGTATTAAACGTTATACGAATACTGAAATATATTATTTTTACTTTTAGTATCCTCGTCATATACAATTTTTGTAAATATTATCGTTTTTTTTTTATTATTATTTCTCATTTATCTATCTTTACCATTATTATACAAGGCCGTCGCGGACGGTCCGGCCGGCCCGGCCTGCCCAGCCACTCTTTTTGCAAGCATAACGTGGATTTTACTCTCTTTTTTATTTATTTATTTTTCTGTTGTTTTTTTTTTTATCTCTCAATTTTTTTTTATATTCTGCGATGATCTTAAACACCAACCCCGATGACACGTGGGTAATGCGACACAGTGTCATCATCTGATTAGCCCGAGGGTATGAAGCGAAGTTTCGAGCACACTTCTTGGATGTAGATCTACAAACACAGATACCTGTTTTATCGAATTAACATATTATCAAAGGTTTAGCTTGATGAGACAGTTCAGTTATTTACACAGGCAGTAATAGTTGTTTTGCAGCGCTCCCGATAAGAAGGGTAACAGGGCTATTCTAGTGATAATTTCCTTTATTTCTCCATAGAAACATTAGTTGTTATCCGTCAATAGAAATGTCTTACCGAGACGGGAACCGTCTTACCGAGACAGTTCTAATGAGATAAAACCGAGACGATTCTAATGAAGAGTCACATGGTTTAGTTGAGAAATAAGTAAAAAACAATTCACAGATTTATCCTCAATACCTATCTGATTGGTTTATCATCTGTTTTGTAACGCTATTTAAGCTGTTTTAAAACAAACAGGTACATTAGCTTCTGAAAGTGTCGTCATTTATATGAGCCGCGACACGAGAAAACCAACAAAGTGGTTTTGCGCCCAGCGCAAACTCTGATCAGACCGAACAGCGTGTTCGCTATGCACTTAAAGGTTAGCTTAGACCCTTAGCTAGCCATTAAGTGCACAGCGATGACTCTGATCAGACTGGGTGAATACCTAGGCGGATCTGAGTCTGTGCTGGGCGCACAACCACTTTGTTGATTTTCTCGTGTCGCGGCTCAATTATATTTAGAAAACACACACTTAGATATCTAAAATCAAGAAACTATTTGCTTATTCTTGCAAAAATGGCTGAATTTTTAGCAGGTGAATCCCCTCAGAATGCAGTCAAAACACATCTACAGCAATTCCAGGTCACAAAATTTTCTCGGGAGAGATAAACCGAACCCAACTCCCAATGAGATGGGAAAAGTCCCTCTTTGGGCTCACCCCACCCTGTTGCCTTCGGCACTCGCATCCTTTATGGCCGGACTACATTTTTATTTGCGGCGACGGCCCTGTTATAAATATTTAAATAACTTTGTTATTCCTTTGAAATACGCATAAACAATTTTAAATGGCATTAAAACGATTATGATGCGGCTTTAGTTATTCAATGAAGATTTTCAAATACATGTATTTTTGTCATTTCAAATAAGGTCAGGATTGCATTAGACCAAAAATGATTAATTATTGATATCATCATTTAAAGAAAGATCAATATCACTTGCATCTGAAAACATTGTTCTAAAACGAAATACCCCATCTCATATAATAATGCCTTAAAACAGCGAAACACTGGCGATATGCTAGAAGAAAAATATTTGTCTTTAATATTATGACAATTGAGTGCCTTCATATTCTAACTAAAAACTGTTGGCGGACGCCTTGGAGTAAATTGGTTTGCGCTCTTGCTCAAGCAGTATAACCCAAACTTTAGGGAAACTGCGGTAGAATGTTTGTTTGTTATATAGATAATTTGTGTGTATAATAGTGATTATGATAATGAGTACCGCTGTTTCATTGGTGTCTTTAAGGTCTTTTAAAATGAGCCGCAACGTATCAAAACTTGACTTATGGTTGAATACAGTCCACATGTCCAGACCAGCCTGTGCACATACTCAATCTTGTCACCACTGACAATTTTTTCAAATAGTGAAGTGCTTCATGTGCCCCTCTCCAAGGCTCTCGACAGGAAGCAGAGTCACGCGGACAGTCTCGGCAGGAAGCCATTTTTCGAGGACAGTAGTCCCTACAGAAAGCAAGAGTTTGCAAACAGTCTCGGCGAATATGACGGACAGTCTCTGCAGGAAGCGAAAACTGGCTGGCTGGTTTATACCCTGTGTATATGGCGAAATAGATTCCTTGATATTAGAAAAAAATAGCCATCAGAGGAGATGGCAAATCCCCCGACCAAAGACCCCCATGGGCCTTGGTAAAAAGGGTGCACTTCAAAACACATATTAGTAATATATTGTCATTCTTTTATGCTTCTGATTGACATTAACTGTTACCAGATGCATGATTATCTAACACTCAGACTAAAACAGTATGCTTGACTGCTAAAAAGAGGTAATATCTCAAACAGCCACCATATACACAAATGTATAGCATACGATACATTCAACTTTCAAAATGTGTGTGAATAACATATAAAGTACAAGCCCTACAAACCTAATTTTGAGCTCTCTAGTAAGTGAATTTGGACAAAGAATCCAAATCTGGATTTTTTTGTTGGGGGGGGGGGGGGAGGTGCGGGCGGGAATGTGGAGGGGTCAGAGAGAGTTAGGAACACTGATAAGATATCACAGCATGATCATCAATATTCTAAAAGGTACACGGTTATTCAAATTCTGGAGCTGGCCAGGGTTATACAGATTTGGAGCAGAGACTCAAACAGTAGCTCAAACTACCAAAGGGAAATAACTCACAGAGTATAAAAGCAAGAGTTATCATTCATGTATGAGACAAATTGTCATGACCTGTTCTGCATATCTGTGAAGTATCATGAAAATATTTCAAAAGGTATTCAAGCTATGGAGCGGACACCTAAAATCTTCAAAGGGAAATAACTCCAAAAGTAAGAAAGCAAGAGTTGTCATTCTTGTTCGCGACACATCATCATGACCTGTTCTACATATCTGTGAAGTATCATGAAAATATTCCAAAAGGTATTCAAGTTATAGAGCGGACACGAAATCACACCTAAAACCAACAAGGTGAAATAACTCAAAAAGTAAGAAAGCAGGAGTTGTCATTCTTGTTCGCGACACATCGTCATGACCTGTTCTACATATCTGTGAAGTATTATGAAAATATTTCAAAAGGTATTCAAGCTATGGAGCGGACACCTAAAATCTTCAAAGGGAAATAACTCCAAAAGTAAGAAAGCAAGAGTTGTCATTCTTGTTCGCGACACATCATCATGACCTGTTCTACATATCTGTGAAGTATCATGAAAATATTCCAAAAGGTATTCAAGTTATAGAGCGGACACGAAATCACACCTAAAACCAACAAGGGGAAATAACTCAAAAAGTAAGAAAGCAGGAGTTGTCATTCTTGTTCGCGACACATCGTCATGACCTGTTCTACATATCTGTGAAGTATCATGAAAATATTTCAAAAGGTTTTCAAGTTATAGAGCGGACACGAAGTCATACCTAAAATGATCAAGGGGAAATAACTCAAACAGTAAGAAAGCAAGAGTTGTCATTCTTGTTCGCGACACACCATAATGACCTGTTCTACATATCTGTGAAGTATCATGAGAATATTCCAAAGGTTATTCTAGTTATAGAGCGGACACGAATCTGCCAAAAAATCACACCTAAAACTATCAAGGGGAAATAACTCAAAAAGTAAGAAAGCAACAGTTGTCATTCTTGTTCGCGACACATCGTCATGACCTGTTCTACATTTCTGTGAAGTATCATGAAAATATTCCAAAGGGTATTCAAGTTACAGAGCGGACACGAATCTGCCAAAAAATCACCAAAGGGGAGATAATTCAAAAAGTACAATAGCAAGAGTTACCATTCTTGTACGCGACACATCGTCATGACCTGTTCTACATAACTGTGAAGTATCATGAAAATATTCCAAAGGGTATTCAAGATATAGAGCGGACAAGAAAACTGTTTACGGACGGACGGACGGACGCCAGGCTCATCGCTATATCCCCCGAACCTTCGGTCGGGGGATAAAAAGAATAGACCGTGGCTTCTATCTTTCTCTCTCTCTTGCAGACGGCTCGAAAAAGGCGGTCCGGATCCATACCACCACATACTGGTGGGGCTGGGGGTGTCGATATGTACTTGGGAAGGGAGGGGTGGGGGGAGAGGGGTTGAAAATGACATAATAAAGGATAAATTTGATGAGATTTTTTTGATAAAGTCTTTTTTTGCCTTGAAATATATGTTGTGATATCACATAAGAATCGCCTCGCCGAGGCGTTTCTAATGTGATGTTACAACATAAATTTTAATCTAACCATACCCAAGTGGCGGGGCTGAAGCCCCAAAGCCCACCCCCTGATTCCGGGGCTGATTATTAGGCTCAAATATTGTCTTCGTTTTACCTTTACCTTTTTATCCCACAACCCTCCCCTCCAATCCACCACAAAAATATAATTAAATAAAAAACAGAAAAAAAGAGATGAAATAATAGATCAGAATAATTGTAATAAAAAACCCTAACCAACCTATCGTCGGAAAACATACACCCGTACCAAAAAGTTTTGTAGGAAACTTCCGAATATTTTGTGTAGATACGGCAAATGCCGCTTTTTGCATTTTTAATTAGTATAACTCATACTTAACCCAAATATACCTTCAAGCGTTTAATTAAATGGTCAATTCAACTCGAGAGAAAATTGGTGAGTATTAAAATACCATTGAAGCGTATTACGTGTAGTGTTCTTAAACTTTCAACAAATTGAATATATTAAAGGTCACAGTAAAGACCATAATTTAAGTAACAACTGTTGAATTACTATTTTAAAGCTGCAGACAGAAAATATTCCAAACAAGAAAAGTCTTTAAAAACAGATAATCGGCGCAGATTAAATGGAATATGTCTCTAGGTGAAAACTTGACAATAACATTTTATGAATATGACTCAAGTGAGCTATGTCAGTAGGCACCCGCAACCGTAATTTTGACACTGAGTAGCGGCAATGGCCTATCTCAAGACTGAGTTGTCCAATTGGACCGGAGTCAATTTTGAGATTGATCTGATCCCAAAAACAGTTACGAACATGATGCAATGTTTGTGTATGTGTAGTAAACCGACAGTAGAAATCGGAAGTAAATTTATACTGAAAAAAGTGTTGAATACCTGCGTCTGTTTTCGATAAAATTTCCATCGTAAATTTACAAACACGGGAAACATTCTGAATTATCTTCTGACAGAGTGCTTGTATTCACGCAGTGTAGTATAACGGGGAAAAAACGAAGATTCAATATTCATTGACCTTTGATACTATTAGCGTTGATTGACCAATGAAATCTTGTGAATGTGACACAAAAGTGGAATTATACACGGCTGCGCCGAGAAAAAATAATTGTGAAATACTTTAACAGCGTTTTAGACTCAGAGATAGAGATAGCTACGACGTAATGATCTCTAAATTTCTCAGTGATTAATGGCTTATAAGAGTATTTTATCTCTTAACTATTTTCTTCTCTCCTATTTATTTTTGATTTGCATTTTACCAAATTTGTGTAAATTTATAATAATAGCAAAAACAGAACAAAAATAAAAGCATCGCAAACGATTGCGTAATACCCCGCCACTGCAAACCTTTTTCAACACATCGATTTTTCCAGATTTATGCATGTATATAGCCCCGGGCAGGGGGAGATAACTCCCATTGGGTAAATCTGAGCATCGCTGGAGGCTTTCATCACTCTGATCATTTGCTGAAAGTTTCAGAAAAATTGCTTCAAACTCTGATTTTAGATGGAATTTTTTTGTGATTTTATACATGTATATAGTCACAGGGCAGGGGCAGATAACCCCCGATGATAAAATTTCTGTGCTCATAAAAAGCTTTTGTTACTTCGATCATGTTTGTGAAGTTTCATCATGATACTCCAAGAAGTAAAGGAACTAGAGGCCAGAAACCATTTTTCGTACATTGACAAGTGCCATAACTCTGTCAGAAATTAATGAAATTTGCCCATTAACAATCCCAAGCGAGACATTCTCGATACAAATGCATATGCAAAATTTGAAGGAAATCCGTTGTTAAATACTTAAGTTATCGAACGGAAACAAAGTGCGGACGGACAGACGGACGTACGTACTACGGACGGACAGACACACGGACGGCCAACGTGAAAATATAATACCCCGCCACTAATGTGTGGCGGGGTATAACAACATTTTTTCCAAATCGTCATATATTTTGACTTACCATTTTCTCGGCGAATTCCACTGTCACTTTAACGGCATACAGTAGCGATATGTCTTTTAACTCATTAAACAGATGTTAACTTTTGGGATAATATTACGCAACGTTATACAGTGAGGTGTTTCATAATAAAACTTTTCAATAAACAGGGCCATGTGGTTTGAAATGGAGCGTATGTTAGACAAATATTTTTGTTTATTGGCTGTGCAAAGGAACAGGGCCAGGAAACAGCGGAAACACAAGACGTGTCTTATACAGCAGAGAAAAAAATGTTTAATAATGTCTACTTCTGCTCAAAACTGGAATACTTGGTAGGTTATACGTTTACTTATATACTGGGTAGCGTGGGTGTTACGAAATGGATCTAATCGTCCACTATGTCGTCGAGATTATTTTAATCCTTTCAATCAGTAAGGCTACAGTTTTTAGGGTAACTGTGGTAATAAAACGTTTACGGAAATTGTGGCTACGTTATGCATGGGTTGTTTGTGAATACCTCTCGTGGACAGCATATTGCATGATTTTAATGTGAGTACCTGCACGCTTATATTCGATTTGCATGATTTTAATGTGAGACGCATAGTATTTATACGCCTATCTTTTAATGAAAAGTTAGACGTGGCTGTTTAATTCTTGATGGATGTTAAATTGTTGTGTGCCCAGATTCTGTGTTAAGACCTAGAAGGGCACATCAAGTCCGGCAGTCAGCTGTTAGGGCTTAGAGCCACGTCTCACCTGGAGATTCGATAAACGTCTCCAGGTTAATACCAACCCGGGTAGAGGCAGTTACCACGCCGTTTGTGCATGGTTCCCAAGCAGAGGCGGGAAGCACAAAATGTAGGCGGAAGTGGTTAGCACAGTTTTGCCAGATTCTGTGATAAGATCTGAAGGTCACATCAAGTGTGGGACAGTGTTCGTCCACTAAAGTGTGTTAATATATATAGACTGGTCCCTGGTACGATCCAGGGAGCGACCAGTATATAATCGTGCACGTTTTATTATAAGTTGGTGTTCCTCATGATATATGGACTGGCCCATGACATGATCCAGGGAACGACGGATTGAAGTCTACCAACATAAGGCCTTGTTTTTTTGTATGAGCTCAAACTTACGTTGTTTTTGTTCTTTGTGTTTTCCTTTAGTTCATGGCGCTGAGCCGAGTACGGTGTTGACGTCAGACGGTAATCTATTTGCGTATTGTACGCAAATCGATTACAGATTTGAAACAAACACCTTACTTGGGCCAGCGACATGAACTGATATGTGTTGTATATTATTGTAATTGTGACAGTTGTAAATTGTATTGTTGTATATAGAATTTACATTATATATAAACTTCAAAAATTCTAACGTTGTTAGAGTTTCCCTGTTAGTGTATTACACTAGTAGATAACCCTTTAACCGGAAGTCACCCTCCGCCGTCCTGGCGACGCATAAGGCTCTACACCCGTATCGACCGAGTGTAAAACCTTCTGCGTAACATGGTGTCATGAAGTAACGGGATTTGACTTCTGGTTAATATCTGCCAGTGTAACACATTGACAATATATACAGAATCTAGGCACAATTTTGTCAGTCATTTTTTTTTTATTATTATTGACTTTCTGATTGTTCTTTTCTAAGGTGACGTAAGGCTGTGAATTTTAGGGGAGCAATTTGCCACTAAATTCTTTGTAAATGTAACCTACACTCAATTAAGGTCAACTATCCTTATTCCCTGCGTGATGAAGTGCGATAGCCCATGCATTAATTTGTGATAGAATGTAACAGGTTGCATATCTGAGTGGGGAAACTAAGGTTATATAGACCTAAATTGTCTTGGCACGGATGATACATATTTAGTTCTAGGGTCCGTTTGAGTACCTTGGCACTGCTGTTGCATGACAATCTGTTAGTTTATTAACTTAAACGTTTTGTACGTTGTGTCGTAACCGTTACTGAGGTCCATTTTATGTCCTGATTTAGTAACGTAGGTCACTCGTAACGTAATATAATATCGTTACAATTAAACCTAATAGCGGAATCTTAAGTTTGATTTACCGTTGGTATCTTATAAGGTTTTGTAATGTAGGACGTACAGTTGTCGTGTCAGTGTTAATACGTTGCGTTACATACGTTACGTTTGTATATCCGATACGCTAGATCAAGTTGGGCGTAATTGTAATGTGGGTTATTTACGTCATCTAATTACGTCATTTAATACTGAAAAGTAATTCTCGGCAAAGTCAACGTCAGTTTATGACGTCATTTCCGGTCTGTTATGAACGTAACTTTAATAGCTACGTCTAGATCGCGAGTATACTAATTAATCAACGTTTTAGTTGGATTAGTTTGTTATTATTTTTGTTAACGTTTTAGTTAACGTGTGTGACTATAAGTGAACGTCGGTTTCAGTTAGGTTAACGTGAGCATTACGTTAAGCGCCATGGATCAGTTAGTTAAGACGGGAAGGGAGTTAGGTTATGAAGGGCAGGCATTGCAGGAATTTGTAAAGCAACAGCAAGAGACTGAGAGGGCAGAAAGGCACGCGGTAAGGGCACTTGATAAAGAAAAGATTGCGCAGGCCGAAAAAGACAGGGAAATTGAGTTAGCTAAAATTGCGCAGGCCGATAAAGACAGGGAAATTGAGTTAGCTAGGATCGCGCAGGCCGAAAAAGATAGGGAAATTGAATTGGCTAGGATCGCGACGGAAGAAGCTAAGATTGCGGCGGATAGGGAAATCGAGATGGCGCGGATTGAAAGTATAGAGCGGCAAGCCGAGAAAGATAGGGAAGCTAGGTTGTCTCAAGTCGAAAGCGATAAGGAAGCAAAGTTGTCGAGCGAGATCGGGTTAGAAAAGTTGAATAATGATAAAAGTTTAGATCCTTTAAGAGCAAAGAAAACATTCATAAGTAAGAAGTTGGGCCATACCGCGGTTTCGGCTATTCAAGCCTCATCAGTGACCCTTTAAATCTGGCACAAGGAGCCAGAGGAAAAAAACAGTAAATTTGCAGGTTTAACATGGCAGTCGTCTCAAAGACTGATATAAGTCGAAAAATACCAAAATATTTCAAATTTGTTTAGAAAATGAATCTAAACGTATGATCATTTCTGACTTCTCAGAATATAATCCATGATCTCAAAGGACCAAAAGGAAAATATAATCTGCACTATAGATGAGTGCGGGGAGACTTTTTACGGCCGCCACACGGCACAACATCCAGCTGCAGTGATAGTAAATAATGATAAAAGTTTAGATCCTTTAAGAGCAAAGAAAACATTCATAAGTAAGAAGTTGGGCCATACCGCGGTTTCGGCTATTCAAGCCTCATCAGTGACCCTTTAAATCTGGCACAAGGAGCCAGAGGAAAAAAACAGTAAATTTGCAGGTTTAACATGAAGTATAGTTTTGAATTGCAGCAACGCGAGTTGAAAAATCAGATAGATTTGCAGAAGGTAACGTTTAGAGTTGAATTAGAAAAACAGAAGGCTGAAAAGTTAGCGCATGCGCGAGATCCCAAATTACCGTATTTTGATGAAAGTAAGGACAAGATGGATAGTTACTTATCAAGGTTTGAGAAATACGCGACGGCGAATAAATGGGATAAAAACGTTTGGGCTGCATATTTAAGCGCATTACTTAAAGGTCGCGCGCTTGATGTTTATGATAGATTGTCTGTAGATGATGCAGCAGATTATGACAAGTTGAAAGATGCGTTGTTGAAGAATTTTGATATGACTGAACGCGGATTTAGGAAGAAATTTCGCTATGATAGGCCTGAAAAGTCCGAAACGTTTATTCAGTTTAGTAGTAGACTTAGGTCGTATCTTAATAAATGGTTAAAAATGGCGAAAGTAGACCAGTCTCACGAAGCTGTTTGCGATTTTTTCGCTAGAGATCAGTTTTTAGAATCCTGTAGTAAAGAACTATATGTTCATTTGAAACCGAAAACATTCACGAATCTAGGTGAGATGGCTAGGGAAGCAGATTTATTTGCAGAAGCACGTGGCGGTGTCTACGCTTGTGTTAATAAGGGGCAGCGTGATAGTAAGGGCGTAACTCAGAGTAGATCTGATAATAAGCCGAGTGCGAAGCCAGAGATAAAATGTAGTATTTGTGGTAAGGGACATTTAACATATAAATGTTTTAAGAATCCCGATAGGAAGCAAGCATATAGTGCGGAGGTAGGTGCAAGTGCAAGCGGGTATAGCGGAAGTAAGGGGAGTAGTTATGCACCGAAAGATGAGACACAAAGATCACAGAGTAAGAGCGATACTGTGCAGACGAAGGGTAGTAATTCAGATCGTGGCCGTGGTCGGGGTTATTCCCGCGGACGTGGTCGGGGTGGCGGACATCAAATGAGTTTTTGTAAAACTACAATGAATAGGTCTCATGAAATTGAAGGTCTCTATAAGAGTAAGGAAGAAAGTCCACTAATCAATGATAACGTGGATAGGGAAGGTGTCTGTTACTTTTTAAGGTCGCGATTACCAACAGCGCAGGGTACGGTTAATGGTAAGACTGTTGTAGTTTTAAGAGACACAGGTTGTACTGGGTGTGTCGTTCGTAGAAACTTGGTTTCTAATGATCAGCTACTTGGTAGAGAATCTGATGTAACTTTGATTGATGAATCTACCCAAAGGTATCCCTTAGCAATGGTTGACATAGATTGTCCATTTTTCACAGGAAAAACTGAGGCATTGTGCATGGAAGATACATTGTATGACCTGGTTATTGGAAATATTGACGGGTCAAAACTTCCCGATATGTCCCATTTTGCAATGGCGGCAGTGACTAGGTCACAAGCTAAGCAAGGTGAAGGGGTCTATAGGAAACTTAAAGTTCCTGATCAAATTATTGCTAGTGATAAGGAGGCATTGAAGCAGGCCCAAGTTGTTGACCCTAAATTGAATGGCATAAGGCAAAGAGTGGAATCTGGGAATGTGACTATTAGTCGTGGATTGAACCGGGGTGAAACTAAGTTTATTCGAAAGAAAGATTTATTGTATAGGCAGTTTACTAAGGGAAACAAGGTCACTTTGCAACTTATTATCCCTGAAGGTTTTCGTGAAAAGGTGTTAAGATTGGCGCACGAAACCTTGATGTCAGGTCATTTGGGCATAAAGAAAACTATGGATAGAGTTTTAACTGAGTTCTTTTGGCCCGGAGTTTGTGGTGATGTGGCAAGGTTTTGTAAATCTTGTGACATATGTCAAAGGACTATTCAAAGAGGTCGTGTCACTAAGGTTCCTTTAGGAAAGTTGCCACAGATTGATACACCATTTAAACGAGTCGCTGTTGATATAGTTGGACCGATAGAACCTCGTTCTGACAGGAAATCCCGCTATATTTTAACAATGATAGATTATGCGACGAGATATCCCGAGGCGGTAGCGTTACCCGGCATTGAAACGGAACGCGTAGCCGAAGCGTTAGTTGAGATGTTTAGTAGAGTTGGCATACCTGATGAAATGTTAACAGATTGCGGAAGTCAGTTTACTGCTGAAGTTATGAAAGAAGTAAGCAGGCTGTTATCACTCCAGCAGTTAACCACGACGCCGTATCATCCTATCTGCAACGGTCTCGTAGAGCGTTTTCACGCGACGTTGAAGCAAATGCTACGTAGGATGTGCGCAGAACGTCCAAAAGACTGGGATAAATATCTCCCAGCACTGCTGTTTGCGATAAGGGAGGTTCCGCAGGAGTCATTAGGGTTTTCTCCGTTCGAATTGTTATACGGACGTAACGTTAAGGGCCCTATGGCAATATTACGTGAATTATGGTCTGAAGAGGTACAGGATGAGCAGGTTCTGTCTACGTACCAGTACGTAATTGAGTTGAGAGAACGGTTAGAGCAGACGTGTAAGTTAGCACATGATAATTTACGGAAAGTACAGGTAAAGCAAAAGGCGTATTATGACAAACGCGCTAGGTCGCGTAAATTTAACGTGGGAGATAAAGTACTGTTATTACTGCCAACTGACAGTAATAAACTGTTATTGCAGTGGAAGGGTCCATATGAAGTAGTAGAGGTGGTGAATAGAATGGACTATAAAATCGACGTCAATGGTGTCGTGAGTACATATCATGCTAATATGCTGAAACAGTATGTCGAACGTCGTAGTGTGCTGTCACATTGTTTATTGTCGACTGAGACTACAGAGTCGGTTGATGACGATGGTAGTGATGAATTTTCTCTTGATGATTGTGCTTTTCCGACAGCTAAAGAGCCGGAAACTTATAACGACGTCAGTATTTCAGATACGTTAACGTCAGAACAACGTATTGAGGTTGAAGCGTTGATTAAACAGTACCCGGATGTACTATCAAGTTTACCCGGTCGAACTGATCAAATACAGCACGATATCAAACTACTCACGTCAGAACCCATACGGACGAAGGGTTATTCTATCCCGTATAAGACGCGTAACGTCATGGAGACGGAGATACAGGATATGTTGGATTTAGGGGTAATCGAGCCGTCGATTTCACCGTATTCATCTCCTGTCGTCCTAGTTCCGAAGAAAGACGGGTCAGTTAGATTCTGTATCGACTTCCGGAAGCTTAACAAAGTGACGGAATTCGATGCAGAACCTATGCCAAATATGGAGGAGGTTATCAATAAAATGTCGGGACATAAATTCTTTACAAAGATGGACCTGAGTAAGGGTTATTGGCAAGTCAGTCTTACTGAAAGGTCTAAACCTTTGACAGCATTTGAAACGCCTAAAGGTTTATTCCAGTTTAAAACTATGCCCTTCGGTTTGGTCAATTCGGGAGCCTCATTTTGTAGGTTAATGAGAATCATATTGTCCAATCTCCCAAATGTTGACAGCTTTGTTGATGACATGTGGATATTTACTGAAACATGGAAGGATCATGTGACGTCATTACGTCAAGTGTTAGATCGGCTCAGGTCGGCCAAATTGACGGCAAAACCATCTAAATGCATGATCGGTTATGGCAGTATCGAGTGCCTTGGTCACAATATCGTCGGACAGACGGTACGACCGCAAGAGGACAAGATACAGGCTATCAGAGATGCTCCTCGTCCATGTACGAAAAGACAAATTAAATCTTTTCTGGGATTAGCTGGGTTTTACCGTCGTTTCATCCCAAATTTCTCATCCATAGCTTCTCCTCTGACTGATTTAACTAAACGGGATAGACCTAATTCTATCAAAGATTGGCAAGATCAGCATGAAAGGGCATTTCAAACCCTGAAGAGTAGGCTCACGTCTAGTCCTATTCTTCGCTTACCTGTTTTTCAAGAAGGTAACCCGTTTGTTCTTCGAACAGACGCTTCAGACGTTGGTCTTGGAGCTATTTTGCTTCAGGAGTTCGAAGGTGAAGGTCGTTTGCCGATTGCTTATGCTAGCAAGAAATTGTTACCTCGGGAAAAGAACTACTCTGTAATTGAAAAGGAATGTTTGGGTATAATCTGGGGTGTTGAGAAATTTCGTAAGTACCTGTATGGGGCGGAGTTCCTACTTGAAACTGACCACAAACCTTTGTCTTATATGCAGACAGCTAAGGTGCTCAATCCCCGAATCATGCGTTGGGCCATGAAATTACAGCCGTACAGATTCAGGATCGTTGCTATCCGCGGCCAAGATAATTTGGGGGCGGACTACCTTAGTAGATAGTTTGGCCACGTTATGCATCGCACCGTTGTTGTGTATATAGCTAGTTTTCCAGTTTTGACATAGCCTACGATTCGATCGCATTTCGTACTATTTCAGAAAAGAAACATTGTTATGTTTTTTTCTCCCTAAGGGGAAACCTATGTTACGAAATGGATCTAATCGTCCACTATGTCGTCGAGATTATTTTAATCCTTTCAATCAGTAAGGCTACAGTTTTTAGGGTAACTGTGGTAATAAAACGTTTACGGAAATTGTGGCTACGTTATGCATGGGTTGTTTGTGAATACCTCTCGTGGACAGCATATTGCATGATTTTAATGTGAGTACCTGCACGCTTATATTCGATTTGCATGATTTTAATGTGAGACGCATAGTATTTATACGCCTATCTTTTAATGAAAAGTTAGACGTGGCTGTTTAATTCTTGATGGATGTTATATTGTTGTGTGCCCAGATTCTGTGTTAAGACCTAGAAGGGCACATCAAGTCCGGCAGTCAGCTGTTAGGGCTTAGAGCCACGTCTCACCTGGAGATTCGATAAACGTCTCCAGGTTAATACCAACCCGGGTAGAGGCAGTTACCACGCCGTTTGTGCATGGTTCCCAAGCAGAGGCGGGAAGCACAAAATGTAGGCGGAAGTGGTTAGCACAGTTTTGCCAGATTCTGTGATAAGATCTGAAGGTCACATCAAGTGTGGGACAGTGTTCGTCCACTAAAGTGTGTTAATATATATAGACTGGTCCCTAGTACGATCCAGGGAGCGACCAGTATATAATCGTGCACGTTTTATTATAAGTTGGTGTTCCTCATGATATATGGACTGGCCCATGACATGATCCAGGGAACGACGGATTGAAGTCTACCAACATAAGGCCTTGTTTTTTTGTATGAGCTCAAACTTACGTTGTTTTTGTTCTTTGTGTTTTCCTTTAGTTCATGGCGCTGAGCCGAGTACGGTGTTGACGTCAGACGGTAATCTATTTGCGTATTGTACGCAAATCGATTACAGATTTGAAACAAACACCTTACTTGGGCCAGCGACATGAACTGATATGTGTTGTATATTATTGTAATTGTGACAGTTGTAAATTGTATTGTTGTATATAGAATTTACATTATATATAAACTTCAAAAATTCTAACGTTGTTAGAGTTTCCCTGTTAGTGTATTACACTAGTAGATAACCCTTTAACCGGAAGTCACCCTCCGCCGTCCTGGCGACGCATAAGGCTCTACACCCGTATCGACCGAGTGTAAAACCTTCTGCGTAACAGTGGGGTGGGGTGGGGTGGGACGGAACGAGGAATTACTTCCGAAATGAATCTTAGCGGTGTTTGGCTTCCATTCTTTCAGATTATTTTGGCTTTCTTTTTATTTAGATTCTTGCTGCATTAGTCTACTCCTTCTATATACCCTTGTCTGTCTCGTTTCTCGAGACACAGGGGTTGAGGTGGCACCCTTGTAAGCAGTCAGATCTTGAAATAAAGAATTTGCTCCTCTAGGACCAAATTCTTTTCTTATAGGGTTGATCCCGTTTTGGGGCTGCTCTCGCGAGTTAATACGTAGATTCTTACCTGATGTCTGTAGCTATTGTGTCTCACGGAATGAGTCAGTAAATGTGGCTCGGAGAGAGCTAGTCTTCCCTTCCGAGACCTGCCCATCAGTTTTTTTCTTTCAAACTTTTGGGGTTTTAGCGACACTGAAGACGTTTAATACAGAAACGCGCGTCTGACAGACTAAACTCGGTATAGATACGTTTATACCGACAAGAGAAAACTCGCTTTTCGAATTCTTGAGGAAAATATGCAAAATTTGAATCAGATTCTGACGGGACCTCATAATAAGCGATGTTTTGAAATTCAGCAATATTTAGCAAACATTTTGAATGTACATTAACTGAATTAACTTGCCAAGGATCAGACCAAGCTGCACAACCAACCAAAAAGACTTCTCGGAGTCTTCTTTTTTTTGGGGGTCTTGTCTTATTTGCTATATAGATTTGCACATGTTCAGTATTGTTTAAAGGAACAGGAAGTAAGTAGTCTGATCAAAGTTTGGGTCCTGGTCGCACGTGCTGTAAGGTATCTTTTCAAAAGACGCTTATTTACGTTTTATCCATTTTTTCCGGCATGACAGACATTTGCAAAAGTAGTTATTCATTTTAAAGTACAATTTTACTATAAAATACATACATTTCCCATATATCGACAATCCGGTTACTAGAAATACCGGAATACACTTAATTACCGGAATATACCAAAATACACCGGAATATACCGGAATCTACCGGAATATACCAAAATACACATATTTGTTTACCGAAATACACTTAATTTTGACCAGAATATAAATACTTTTATTTAAATATGTCATTTAACATTTGCTGCATGTAAATGCCTGCAAGTGACTGACCCTTACAAAGACCGTAAACCAGCTTGCAATCTGCACAGTGATACCTATCCAATACCCATACGTTGGTCCATTTATTGTCACTACCAATAAAAAAGCTAATACTTAGATGGAAATGGTATTTATTTAATTTATTCTGGCAATATTTAAGTTTATTTTGATAATATAAATGTATATTTTGGTGTGTTTTTTTTGTATTTTGGTGTATTCCGGTATATTCCGGTAATAAGGTAGATTCCGGTAATTCTAGTAACCCTCGACAATCGTATCTCATCCCCAAAGCCAGATCAAAAGTCGTGTATTGCATAATTACTTGACTCATGCGGTGGCGCGCTGAGTGTTAAGCTAAAATTTTATGGTTACTGATACCGAACTCTTAATATTTTTTGAAACTGTCCCGGTGAATGGGCAACCTTTCAGATGAGGTAATTTTACCTTCTTCTTTTCTCCCCTTGTAAGCGAGGTCAGAGCTTGAAAGAAAGAATCTGCTCCTCTAGAACCAAATTCTTTTCTTTAAGAGTTGATCCTATTTTGGAAGGCCCATCATCACCCAAGACAGCAAACAGGAAACCACAAAAGTTGTTCCCCTTTGCAAATATGGCAGAAAAACCGTAGGTGTACCATTTCGAATGAATATACACGCACTTTTATTTTTTATCACATGTATGAAGTTAATGCCATTATTTTAGATTTAGGACAATCTTGTAATTCTTAATAAAAGATCGTACGCGCATTGACTTTGCACACGTCAAGCTATTACGGGGGAAGAATGAAAATGGCTTTTGGTAAATCATTGATGATTTCGTATCTTTCAACGAATGTAAAACGGATGGAGATTCACGCTAATTTACACGCCTGGTAAACGCGCAATTATATTTCCACCTGGAACTGAAAATTCAAGGTTCTGCAAAAAGGTGGCCAAAATATGACATTGCTGTAAAAAAAAAAAAAAAAAAAAAAAATACTGTTGGGAGTTAACACAAAACTCATGAAAGGCCTGACCAAAATTTCGATTTGGCCACATCCAGGCGTTTTGTGCCATTTCATAAAGTATTTTACTCCAAGGTTGAAGAATTGTCTCCAAATATGCTTAACATGCATACGAGTCAAATAGCTTTGTAAAATTTTGGCTAACTATCTGTAGAAGCTTTTTTATTATTATTATTTGCATCTGGGTAATAGAGTTGCGCCTTTACCCAGCTGTGACCTAGGCGTCTCGGATAGGTTATGTAAACTGCCACATAAGCGTTGTTTGTAACTTCAAGAATATTTGGAAATCTGCACATTTTGGATTTGGGGTGAGCCCTCCGTTCGTTGCGGATCAGCATAGCGTGTAAACGAGATAAAGAGACAGAAATATCTCGTCCATCAAACATTTTTTCCGACCTGAATGTCAAATGTTCAATTAATGTATGTATGTGAGAAATTTGTACAAATAAATAAAGTTTAAACTAAATGTTCAATTCGAGGTTTCTGTGCAGTTGTTCTCTAATAGTGAATAAGAACTTTTTAAACTTTCTAAGATATCTTCTTTTTTTCTGTTCACCTTTTTTTTATTTTAAACAAGCATATCTTATGCGACTAACTTAGCCTGGGTTTAGTGAGCCTTTTTGTCTGTTGCTTGGTCCACCGGGGCTCAACTGGTGACCTTCTTTTGCTTCAGATTTCCAGTGGGGTTGTTTGGCAGGACAGGGATCTCCACCTGTCAGACGGCCCGTTGTATCTGTTGAGTCCTCGTCTTTGCTTCTTCATGGTGTTGAAATTTGATTTATGTGTTTACCGTGATGATTCATTGACGAGTTAGAGGGTTATCATGCGAACCGAACAACCAACTAAATGTTTTGTACCACTTCAGAAACTGAGGGTGAGGTTGGGCCTGTAAAATCGATTTAAGCCCCCCAGTAATTCATTACTGACCGTTCCAAGGCGGTAGTTCTGTTGTCGTTCTTTGTTGCCTGTTTTTGGTGTCAGAGTTTCTGTGATGTTTTACCTTATGTATGTTATTATTATTTTTGGTTCGGTTTGGGTTGCTGAGTGGCCACCTTTTGGGAACAAGCTGCTCACTCGGTTGGCCATATGTTCTCTGTATCTTGATTATTTGTAATCTTAGTTGTTTCCAACTATGGTTTGAGGGCTGGATTTGGATTTTGATTGTTTCAGTTCCTGGTCTTTGCATACTTTTTACTTTTAGTGAACCTATTATTTAAAATAATGTTTTAATTATTTTTCAAGTCAAAAAAATAAATAATATTAATTTTTGTAAATATTTTTGAAAATCAAATATATGTACAAAATAATGAACAGACCGGAAACCAGGCAACAAATTAACTATGCTTTGGGGTATTTGGATATTGGGGTATTGTGTCACACTTTTGGATTAAAGAAACAGGCCGCTTGCCAGATGTCCATACGTCTGGATATAAGTTCTGCAGATCTGTCTCAATAAACACCGCAGGCGATTGTGTATCATCACACACAAAACTGAATTGGTTCTGTCAATAATTGCCTACTCGTTTGCTGAAATATATATGAGCCGCGACACGATAAAACCAACAATGTGGTTGTGCGCTCAGCGAAGACTTAGATCAACCTGGACATCCGCCCAGTTTCAGGACCAGACTCTTCATTAAGTGTCCAAAGGGTAGTTAAGGGTCTAAACTACCGCCATGCGGACAGCGAAGACTCTGATCAGTCTGCGCTGGGCGCACAATCTCCTTGGTTTTTTTCGTGTTGCGGCCCATATTATTGCCTAGTTAAATTATAAATTCTGTCATATTCTTGAATTTGTATGGTATTTATATATGCGTAAGCTTAGCTTATTTATATATATTTTTTCCTTGAATTTTGTCAAAGGACCTGGTATGATAAGGGCCATTTTTGGCCCCCGTTCAAATTCTCTTAAAATTTTATGGAATTTATTGCTTATTATATGTGCATATGGGAACAAACAGAAATAATATGTTTTACTTTTGTTAAGTCTCAGAATAACATGATTTCTGACATGCCTATGTTGGTTCAATAACATAAATGAAATGTGCAAGAAAAACTGAGTTTAATAATTTTGCTTTAAAAAAATAAATCATTTACAATAGCTTTTTGAAAGCTCTTGATAATAGGCTTTTGATGAAATGCTTATACGTTGGGTACCACGGCTTATTACCTGTGCACTGCACAAGGCCTGTCAAGGTACCCCACCCACTCAAGTTGCAAGTCTAGAGACGCTAACCAAAAAATTCCAACAGATCAAAATGAAATGTGTACCAAATTATTTCTTGAGTTCTAACTAAGAAAATGAATACCACAACATATGTTTATTTTGTCTATGTGCGGAGATATGGGCGTTTTTGTGCCGGGAAAACAGGGAAAATGGTCCAAACGCTGCCAGTTTGGTAACAAAAAGTTAAACTTAAACAAAGAGCCCAGTCTCCAGCACATTTAATATTTTCATGGCAAGTAACTGCACCAAAATTATGTCTGCATATGAAATATAAAATGTGCTGAAGGCCGGGCTCATATATTTTGAAAGCCGCAAAGGCTACCAAATTCGTCAGTTTTGTCAGAATCCGCCGGGGTATGGGTATGTTCGAGATTAAAAACACAAATATTTTATGCAAGAACTAGTTGATTTTGTATTTGCTATTACATTTAAGGTTAGAACTTTCCTATGAATGCATTTTAGTAATCGAAATAGAACTTTTGAAAAATGAGTTTTCTGGGGGCCAAATATGGGCCTTATCATACCAGCAGGGCCTTAGAAAACACGCTATACAGAGAGAGAGACAGAGAGGTTGACGTGGATTCTAAAATGAGTGAATACTTGTTTTGAAACTTCGAAGCTAGCCTCCAGTAATGTGGACCGTCAGTACGCTGATCTGGGTCTGCACTCTTTTTACCGACAGCATTGTCCAAGTATGTATAGGGCACAGGGTATAATCGATTCAGCTAATTTTCGCTTCCTGCAGAGACTGAACATCATATTTGGCTTCCGCCGAGACTGTCCGCGAACTCTTGCTTCCTGCAGGGACTACTATCCTCGAACATTGGCTTCCTGCCGAGACTAGCCGCGTGACTCTGCTTCCTGCCGAGAGTCTCGGCAGGAAGCAGAATCACGCGGACAGTCTCTGCAGGAAGCCATTTATCATGTACACAAGTCTCAGCAGGAAGCAAGAGATCGCGGACAGTCTCGGCGGAAGTCAAATATCATGTACAGTCTCTGCAGGAAGCGAAAATTAGCGGAATCGATTATACCCTGTGTAGGGTAAGTACGCTAGTTGAGTACTCGGTAGGTAATTCTACGGATTAGAGAAAGATAAAAATGACAACGGTCTAGCGTCGGTTATATTAATAGATGACAATGATTCGGGAACCAACACAGAAATAACAATAATGCTACCACAGTGCGCCTGTAGAAGCGATGATTTTCTTTATACATTTTTTTAGCGTTTTTATTTATTTTATTTTTTGATCTGCAAAAATTCATTGTTTCGGAGCGGGTGAATCTATTTGCTGAAATACTGACGATTTTTTTGACAGCTTGATTACGTTCTTTGACATTAAATATCAAACGTCTTTTTTCACTATAAAATTGTCAGAAACGCACATTTATTAATTACAACCAAGAACAGTGGCGGGAGGGATCATGCACACGCAGACGAAAGAAGGTTAGGAGAATTAGAAGGAAAAGAATATTATTTCCACAGTTTTGAGTTTTTGAATCAAAATAGTTCACCTGTAGCATTGAGTTATTGCGTTATAATTCCCGGTTTCTTGGTCAGTTGTTCGGCAATTCAATGCAAGGGCCAAAATATTTCTTAGGGCATGTATTGCCAAAATTTTGGTTGGACCAATTTTAGTATTTTAAGATCGCGAAGAAAATATTGAGCATAAATATAGAATTCATACAATCGAGTAGAAAGCATTGTTATATTTTGACGTTTTACGAGTATTTAAGTATATTGTGATTTGAGCCATCTGACATGCACATGACATCTTATTTCATGAATAAGGGTCAATAAAACATAATTATTATTTTTTAATCCAGAATTTCTAAAACCATCTAAAGTTTCTCGAAGCTAAAGCAGTTTGCTTAAAATATATATTTCGGTGTAATAGCGTATGAAATAATAAACAATAAAATCTGACATTTAAATATTAGTTCAAAAGAAAAGGAAAAAGAAAATAATTAGCAAAATATTAACAGATCATTAATAGAGCAAACGGCAATGGCATTCTCCTCCCCTTGTTTAGTCTTTCAACCAATCAGAAATAAGAAATTGTTTGATTCACAGTCCAGAACAAAAAACAGGCATCAGAAGCCACGCCCACTTCACGGGTTGGACCATAGGGAAGTTTTACATAGATGAACCTGTTTATGGCGTAAGATAAACCACGCCCAATCAAATCATTGGATCCGTGGTGTCGTTATTCATTCATTCACCTATCGGGCCGAAATGACCTAAACACCGTTGAAAGTGTTGTAGACCCAAAATTAATATAACCACCTGTCTTCCCTTCTTGTAACGTGTTTTTTTATATTTAATTTATGTTGATTTTAACTTTAATATTTTTTCTTATTATATTTCCAGACAAATTAATAATTGTAATTTTTCTTATTAATTGAAATTTTCGAATCATATGTTTGAGATTATAAAGGAAAGAAAACGACGCAAAAAAGGAGAAAAGAAAGAAGATGATATAATGTAAGTCTATTATTTGATAGCCACCGATCAAATTGAAAAAAGAAACCTCATTACAAATCGTAATTTCTTTGTTCAGTGTTTTTTTGTTTGTTTTTTTTCATTTGTTTTTTTCACACATGATTATTATTTTGTCCCACATTGCACAGGGATATTAACATGTGCGATGATGAAACAACCGAATCCCGTGACCAACAATTCTAGAATTCACAAAAAGTAATAATATTCTAGTCTGCCCCAGATTGTCCCGATTCCCACCTCACGTTGAACATCTATTTGAGCCTTGATGGACCAAGATCGGGAAGATAATAATATTGATTTATTGCTGACCAACAAATTATTTGAAAACATTTAATTCCTTATTTTTGGTAAACTAATTTTCGCTACATTCGTTTTTATCCACCGCCGAAGGCAAAGAAGGATATGAATCAGAATCAGAATTGGAAATGGAAATGGTCTTCTTGCGTCCGCAACACTTTTGTCTGAAGTATAACTCTGAAAGTATAACAGAGATTTCTTGAAACTCCACATCATAATAGAAGACATTGAGACAATGTAGCGAATAATAATCATAAATCTACCTTGCTTACTTTTTTTGAATAATTCTCTTGTTGTTCCTTTTATGTTTATTTTTTTTTTATTTTTCTTGTCCGAAGCATAACTATAAATGAGCAGAAGCAAATTTGTTCAAACTGCACATACATATAGAGGATATTCAAAAGAAGTACAGTGTCTAAGAATCATATATGAGTCGCGACACGACAAAACCAACAAAGTGGTTGTGCGGCCAGCGCAGACTCAGATCAGCCTGGGCATCCGCCCAGTCTGATCAGAGTATTCGCAGTCCGCATGGAGCTAGCTGAGACCCTTAGCTACCCTTGAAGTGTTTAGCAAAGAGTCTGAACAGACTGGGCAGATGCTCAGGCTGATCTGAGTCTGCACTGGGCGCACAACCACATTGTTGGTTTTCTCGTGTCGCGGCTCATATATTCTGTCAACCTTTTTTGTTTTAAATGATTCCCGTTTTTTATGGTATTTTATAAAGGTTATTCCCGTTATTTTACATAATAAGAGTCTCAAAACCGCGATTAAGGACGAAATATCGCCATCGCAAACCATATATACCGTAAACCTCGACCATATCTTATGCTCTGTCTATAAAACCAATGGCACACAGTGCAGCCTTTTGAGCAAAATGATGAGCGCTGTCGAAATGTTGTGAATGAGAGACGAGGCTGTGACCGAGCCATGCCTTGAGAAAATGGGCCATATAGGCAATGCAGACTGAAGACAGATTAGCCAACGCTCCTGCGCAGTAGAGTAAAGATTTTTACACTGCTTGCATCAACTATAAGACCTGAGGAATCTTTAAACTACGTTGACTGATTAGCCTGCACTGGTGCACACACTGGTCCGAGTATTCGCGATAGGTGAACAACTGAGCCCATACTTTTGATGCACACATTGATCTGAGTCTTCGTGTCCCCAGAGTCTATAAGGCACTGGTGGTGGAGGTAGGTTACAATTCGGTAGGGGTGGGGTGGAGGTGGAGGGAGGATGATAACCACAGACCAGAATTCAAGCACATGTATAAGGTCTGGTGCAGCTTTTATATTTTCTGTTCTTTGACGTGTTCCTTGCTTCCAGCATGTCCAAAGGATCTTTCTATTCAGTGCTTATTTAAAAGTAAGTATGATAAGATTAGCCTGAAGAGGGACTTTGAGACTGAGCCCTCTTGACTCGAAGTCGGACTCTGAAAATTTAGCGCAGTAAAGACAAAATAAATAAACAATTAAAAAATAAATGAATAAAAATAAAATACAACGGGCAGCTTTCTGCAACGTAGTCGGATACCCTGAAGATGCTGATCAGCCTGAGCATCCACCCAGTCTAAACAGAGTTTTTGCTATGCGCTGAAGGGTAGCTAAGAGTCAAAGCTAGCTCCATGCGAACAGCAAGGACTCAGATCAGACTGGGTGCTCATGCCACTTTGATGGTTTTGTCGTGTTGCGGCTCATTTGTTGTTTACATAGAGTTTTCAACCAGTTTTGCATTGCTTTAAGGTTGCCAGCCATCCATTCATCTGTCATCTGTGTGTGTGTCACACGTTTTAGCTCACCTGAGCCATAGGCTCAGGGTTAGCTATTGTGATCACCCAGTGTCCCTCGTGCATCGTCAGTCATCAACAATTTGCTTTAAATGAAATCTTCTCTGGAACCGCTAGGCCTAGGGCTTTCATATTTGGTATGAAGCTTTGTTTAGTGAACCTCTGCCAAGTTTGTTCAAATAGTGGCCCTGGGGTCCAAAGTGGGCTTGCAGCGAGGGGTCTTGGGTTCGAAATAAAAATACTGTAATGTGCATATATATTGGGACACCTAAAAATAATGAATTTTCAATTTGGGACAAATGGAAAATTTATTATTTTAGGTGTCCAAATACTTAAGCACATTAGGGTATTCTTAAAAATCTTCTTCTCCAGAACCACTTGGTGCAGATGGTTGAACTTTGGTATCTAACATTGCCTTGTGGTCCTTGTCCAAGTTTGTTCGAATGATGGCCCTGGCTCCAAATTGGGCCTCGCCATAGGGGGACTGGGTTTGAACCATAGAAGTACATAGAAAAACATTCAAAAATCTTCTTCTTCAGAACCACACATGAACATGGGAAATTTCCCATGTTTGCAACAAAGATGAATCGGACATAGTAATATTATGTTTATATTGTATTTTACACATTTAAATGACAGCATTGAAACATTTTTGCAAAATTTCGGATTTTGCCAATATTGAAAATGGGATTTTCCCATGTTCGGAACAAGGATGAAATAGGACATTATCTACATATCGTATTTTACCCATTCAAATAACGGCGTAGAAACTTCTTAATTTTACATGCTGTTATTTAAATACAACTACAATTCCCATTTCATCCTTGTTCCAAACATGGGAAAATTCCCATTTCAGTATTGGCAGAAGTGAAATGTCCAAAGAAGTTTCAATGCTGTTATTTGAAAGGAAAACACATTGTGTACACATTATTACTATTTCCTATTTAAGCTCTGATTCAAACATGGGAAAATTCCCATTAACAGTTGTCGCAGCAAAGGATTTTAGATTTGAAAGGATAAAATCTACAGACAAGAGAAATTTCTCCATTCATGTTTTATTCAACAAACGCATATGCATATTGGAGCTTGTATCGTACATTTTAATACGTACATGATATGTTCTATTTCATCCTTTTTCAAACATGGGAAAATTCCCATGTTCAAATTAAGTAGAAAAATTTTTTTCCTTCGTAAATTAATCAAAGAGAGGAAAGTTCCCATGTGAAAATTATGTAAAATTGCAAAGTTTCCACGCCGTTATTTGAATGGGTAAAATACAATATGTAGATAATGTCCTATTTCATCCTTGTTCCACACATGGGAAAAATCCCATGTTCAATATTGGCAAAACCGAAATTTGCAAAGAAGTTTCAGCGCTATTATTTGAATGGGTAAAATACAATATTTAGATAATGTCCTATTTCATCTTTTTTCCAAACATGGGAAAATTCCCGTGTTCAATATTGGCAGAACCAAAAATTTGCAAAGAAGTTTCAATGCTATTATTTCAATGTGTAAATGTAATATGTACATGATATTACTATGTCCAATTTCAGCTTCGTTCCAAACACGGGAAAATTCCCATGTTCAGGTCTTGAAGCACCAGATTTTTTATTTTTAAGGGTAACATCTGCAGGCAAGGAAATGTTCCCTTATTAAATCTTTTTAAAGAAAATTAATGCATGCGTAGTGGAGATTGTATCAACATTCTGAACAGTTCTGAAAATATGAAGGATGAATTGATGTGCAGAGAACAAATTTCCACGTCATTTCATTTCTGCCAATATTGAACATGGGAATTTTCCCATGTTTTTAAAAGGATAAAATAGGGCATTATGTTCGTATTTTGATGTATGATACAATCTCCAATACACATGCGTTTCTTTAAAAAAAATGGAATAGGGTATTTTTCTCTTGTCTGTAGATTTTTTCCCTTTCTAAAATCTGTTGCTGCGATACCTGAACATGGAAATTTTCACATGTTCGAAACAAGGCTGAAATAGACATAGTTATATAATGTACATATCATATTTTACACATTCAAATATAAGCATTGAAATTTCTTTGGAAAATTTCAGTTCTGCCAATCTGGAACATGGGAATTTTCCCATGTTTGAAACAAGGCTGAAATAAGAACGATAAACATATTGTATTATACCCATTCAAATAAAGGTGTGGAAACTTCTCAGTTTTACATACTTTTAATTTTACATAATTCCTCTTTTTGATTAATTTACCCTGCAAAAAATTCATTTCTGTAAATTTGAACATGGGAATTTTCCCATGTTCGGAAAAGGATGAAATAGGACTTATATGAACATATTATGATGGATGACACAATCTCCAATACGCATGCGTTTGTTGACATAATTGAATAAAGAAATTTCCCATGTCTGTAGCTTTTACCTTTAAAAGTCTAAAATAATGCTTCGACTCCTGAACATGGGAATTTTCCCATGTTTGGAACAAGGCTTAAGTACGGCATAGTAATATTATAGACATAAAGTGTTTTACACACTCAAATAATAGCATTGAAACTTCTTTGCAAAAATTCAGTTCTGCCAATCTCGAACATGGGAATTTTCCCATGTTTGAAACAATGATGAAATAGGAATTATATATATTTATTGTATTTTACCCATTCAAATAACGGCGTGGAAACTTCACAATTTTTCCCTATTTTTTACATGTGAACTTTCCCATCTTTGAATGATATACCCTGCAAAATTCCATTTCTGCCGATTTTTGAACATGGGAATTTTCCCCTGTTTGGAAGCATGATACGGTCATATATGAAATATAACACGGTCATATTTAGCTTTTACAGTGCAAAAAAGGGAATTGACTTTGGAAAATCCCTTTTTGTTTTGGAAGGAATTTGATGTGATCACTCCAACAATAACTGTGTTCTTAGTTAGAAAAATTATAATCTGAAGCACTTGAAATGCTTTCGATATAATAGTCACAAAGAGCTTAATCTGTGTTTTAAAGGCGACGTGAAATCGGGTCCAAGTTCTTCTTTGTGTGGGTGAAAGCCTTAATTGCATAATGTCTTTTGTTTGTAAAATTTTGTCTGACAATAAAACTGATCCTATCTCTGAGCTGCGTCTGATCAATTATGCTCCCCGAAGAATTTTGGGAGAACATATATTCGCCACTTCGAGCGTCCATGCGCCTGTTTGTCCATGCGTTCTTGTCCGCGAATTCTCTGCAACTACTGGTTGGATTTCAACGAAACTTCATGAGAACTCATAGTATCAAGGGTTAGTGCTTAAATGATAGCCGAATATTAATGTTGTACTGTAGTAACAGCCACAGGCTGTAGTTACTGCTTATCTCTTGGTCATTGCTAATAATTTTGCCCGTTGCTAGCAGTGACAAATAGTATCAGCAGACACTCCTCATCGCCAGCAGATTGTAGTTTTAGCCGAGTCGCTAAATCTTTTTCAACCAAGACTAAACAATCACTGGTAAAAATTGGCAATAGGACTTCAATCAGGTCCCGAGGTTATAAAATGTGAGTACATTCTCATTATCAAAATAAAGCACACTGATTGCCTTCTTCCGAGCATATGCAGTGTTTGAGTTTGAGGTTATTCTCAAGTTTTATAACCTCGAACCCAGATTACATGTACTATAAAGCATATCCGCAAAACCAGTTAAAGTATCAATTGTAAAGATTCTAAGTATTGGGACAGATCTAGCAAACAGTGGAGGCCCAGATCAAGAGCAAACTTATCAAAGATAACACACTCATTCCATCACCATCTTTTTAGATGCATTATTGCAATGGAAAACAAAATTTTAATTGATTGATTGATTTGATGCTTAACGTCCACGGTAAACAGCTAAGGTCATGTCGGGACGGTCAGTTAACATAACCACGCTATTCCTGGGCAGGCTTAGACCTCCTAAGCGGTTAACCAGTACTAAGTGCACATACTTTCGCCAGTAACTGATAACTGCCCTTCTTGAATCAGCGGAAGGAGAAACGAAAGTATGTGGCCAGACCGGGTTTCGAACCCAGGACCTCTGACTTATGAGTCAGGTGCCAAAACAAAATTATTCAAGTTTAAACAATATTTAATTTCCATATATTAAACATATACAACACATAAATATATTGGGAATAGGTAGCAAGCTGGAGTTTATAGACGCCTTTCCCAAAACGTCCAATAATACAAATAGTTCGGTGTGCATACATTTTAAGCTACTTTTCACACATTTTATTATTCTTGAAAAAAAGTCGTAAATACGTTCCAAAGCATGCCAGTTCATTTAACCAATCGAACACGCAACGTTGAATCAGCACCAAGTCAACGCCGATTTGGCGACTTAACGTCGAATCAACGTTGGCCCGACGCCGACTCAAGGATGCTTGCTCGTGGGAAAGCTAGTTCTGTTGTTGATGACACAGTGTGAAAAACGGAATTCATAGGAAGGTTTGTGATTTTCTGTAAGATGTGTTCAAATAATCTTTGAGATTGTACAATGAAGACTGAATAACAAGTCATTTTGGAAAAATTATTTAAGGACAGTTGCGGTAATTATTTTAGGCTATCCAATTGTTGTAATTTTTTTTCGGTAAGAAAACTGTTAGAACGGGTCTCAGAGATAATGCCCAACACTATCTTGCTAACAAGTAAGACAAATAATTAAGAAGTCTTACAACAGCGACTGGCGGTGCTAATTAACTATCGGGTAACCGGTGTTATGATATCACGCATGTTTTTAATGCGACAGAATGCTTGTTCAGTCGTCAGTCCAATCACGGTCGGAAACATTGCTGCCGTCTTTATTTGCATGGCGTCAGGTTTTGGCCTCAGGCATAAATCCACCTTTGTTGTTTTTGCTTTTGGGTGCTCAATTTGTTTTACCTCGGTATTTAATCCGGATTTATGTTATTCGTTTTGAACCATGATGGTTTAGAACGCCTCCACACAAACGCTAAACGGCCGTCAGCGAAATAGGCAATGTGTCAAACTCGAAGAAAAGCTTTCTGTCATTTGGCATTAAAATGTTAATACAGAAACAGTTTAGCTGATAAAAAACTAATGGTATCACTAGTATAATTTCTTGTAAAAGCTGATGCGAGCTAGACTTTTATCAACAGATATCAAGTAAAGCGAAGTTTAGATGGACAAATGGACGTTGAGAGGATGAATTTGAAAGCTCCAAAGGCTAGAAGAGAGTCATTGCTCGATCTCCGGATTATGAATATAGAGCGCAAAACATGTAATCGCGTTAATATTCAAATATATAACCAGGCCAAGAGGGTTTTAAACATTTTAAATCTCAACCCAGCTGAGCATGAAATTTAAAGCTCATTCTAAGTAAATCCTATACGATTTGCAGAACATTTTTTGTTTTGTTTTATGGTGTACACATTATTTTTCATCTAATATTTCATACTTGAACACGTAATGCAACACGTAATTCAACACGTATTTTGAATGATATTCTTTATTTTACTTCGAACACAATCTCAGCTGAACATGAGAATAATTATATGCCAACGGAACCTCACTTATGCTGGTCCGTCTTAACACACAACCGAATAAAATTATCAGACGAGTCTGGATCGCAGAATAAAAAAAGGTAAGCGTGTGTGGATAGGTCAAAATATTTTCCGCCATTTTCAAGATGGGCACAATTTTTTCACTTTCTGGGGGCTGAAATTAAAAGAAAAGACAGAGCTACGTTACCTCAATGTTAACTCTCTCTCTCTCTCTTCTCACTCTCTCTGTTAACTCTCGTCGCTCTCTCACCACCTTATAAAAGACTGAACAAGCATATCACGACTGACTGGTGTTGGTTGATTCGGTTTTTATTAATGTGTATAAGATAAAATAGAGGTGAAAAGAAACCATGCGAGAACACAGAGATTTCCTCGCACTGGGTTCTTACCCGCCATACTAACTCCTTTTTCTAAACCTGATGCAAATCGGAGCCCACGAACACCGTACAGCACGCTGTTACTGTATTTGTGGGGTACAGCGATTCCTTAGTGTGTAAGTTCCGTGCTTCCAAACGGCAGACAAATATTCTTATTATGCTGAAGCTCGCTGGCTGTTGCAATAATGCGCAGTTCGCATTTACCTAAAGACATGCTTATTCACGACAAGATTTACATATGAATTAAGAATTCGTACATGCTCTAAAAAGCACGCTTGAAAAGTTAACACAAGTTATATAACAAAGCCAAGATAAATGAAAATATGCACCATTACGTAATTTGAAAGTAGTCTTAAAACTAATTGCCTTTCAAAATTTTGAAAGGACTAAACTTAAACAATAATATTTATTGTTTGTTGAAACGATCAAAACGAAAAGCATGTATATATTAACACAGTTAAGTTTGAAATTGAATCGAGAAACATGTTGAAAATAATTTTCTGCATTTTATTTTCTTTAGGTAGGTATTATCTTTTATTTTATCTTACATATTTATTAGTCTCTCAAAGCAAACGTATAAAATCATTTAAGTTCACATTTTATATTTTACGACAATAATAATAATAATAATAATAATAATGATAATAATAATAAAAACAAATTTTAATACAATTTTGCTGATAATAGTAATAATAAGTGAAAAATTGAGAAGAAAAGAAAAACAATAATTACAGACACTGTAATTAAATACTGTCAATAGTTTTGACATATACTATGCACAATAAATATAGCAATCTTTTGTATGTGTCAGATCCACCATTTTAGGATTTTATTGTCACTTTACTGCATAAAGATACAAAGGCCGATCATTCGAGATAGTCTGGCAGGTAAAAGATTCAAGATTGCTCAGTTGTAGCGTTTGAACTACCGTGACGTCAGTTTTTGAGACCATTGTATCTGAAGGACATTTTTGATCATGTACAAAATCCAAAAACATAATGAGGCGGCTGGTTTGCTGTTAAAATAAAGGAAAACGCTCTAAAACATTTGAATATGCTACGAGTATGAGGTTTACAGAGTTCCAAAATTTGACGTTTTCCCTTGTTTTTACGTTATCGTCTTAAAAAGTTGTTTCTAATCGGTATTTCTTGAATCCCTTTCGACTGAATGATTGTTTGGTATCTACCAATCTGATAACGTAAACAATTCAGAAAGAAAATTCTTCCCGGTTACTGAGCATAAGTCAAAAGGCTCAGACTAACGTCATCATTTTCTCACAGTTACGCTATACTTCAACAAAGAAACTTCACAGTTAAATTAATCATGGTGTGACCTTTAATTTTAGCCTATTGGTTTTTCTCGGGTTTGCTTCTGAATTGAACTGAGGCACCCGTAAACCCGTGCACATTGGACCGAATTATAACGTTTCAACGTCAATTGCGCAGGCTAAGATTCGTCAGTTGTTAAGCTTAATCCTATCTTTTACACATTCAATAGCGTTGACAAAAAAACTGGACATAAAAATTATGAGAAAGACCGTACAAAAAATCACATGCTTACCATTCTAATGTTGCTTTTCAATGGGTGCGAATTTCGGCTAATGACCCCTTCCGCGCTTATCGCTTTTCCCCAATTCCGTTTTTAAAGATGGCCTCTATAGTCCAATGGTATCTTACCAAATACGGTTCCTTTCAATGCAATTTAATTTCGCTCAAAGTTTCACTTTAGTAATGAGAAAATTACAAAGTATAAAAATTTGCTAAATATATTTTGCATAGTATATTTCGGAAGCTTGGCAGTTCAGTAGTGGCAAGCTCTGTCGTAACTTTATCACATCCAGGGTTGTTCATTATGTAACTGGTCCACAAATTTACAGGGCTGAATTATTTTCATGAGAGCTTAATTACTTGGGTAAACCCGTACAAAACAATACCAAATCATTTCTAAGGCTACTCGAGGATATCTTCAGGTAGCTCTAGGAATACTTGTGCATTAATCGGATTTACCCAAGTTATTATGTCGAACGCGCCTTATTTCTGTGTATATTTCAGTGGCACTTGTCCATTCTAACCGAATTCAGCAAACTTCATGTAGTAATCTTAGGTGTACACTGAGGCGATATCGACCAGTGTGTGGGAGTAACGGCGTGACTTATGGTAAGAACTGAATGTGCATGGAAACACCTCTTTGCTTTTCAACAACTTTTGTAAAGGGGAACAACTTGTGTTCTGTGTGTATGTTTTCCTTTGCCGACCTAGCCCTTATAAAATTAAGTCTAAGTACTGGCTAGCAGGGGAGCAAATTATTTCAATTTAGCCCCACTGAGAAAGGAAACAAATATGCAAATGGCAGAGTTACTTACCATCAAAGTGTCCGTTAACCTTAAAGACGATTAGTAAGTAGTCGCTATAGTGACTACTCACTAGGGTAAACTCGGGTAAATTCGGACAGTAACTTGTTTCCTTTATATGTCGGTTGTTTGGAATTAAAACAAATTTAACTGGGCAAACAGTGAAAATCCTTATGAGACGGCTCATTATTTGCCATCTTATCCGGATTTTCACTGTTTGCAATGGTAAATCCGAAGTCACCCGACTCGACCCTATATCAGCAGCCAGTCTCGTCCGCCATAAGCTGCGGATACTGTCACCGTTACTGCTTATAGCTTTGTCCACGCTAGCTGTCAATTATTATTCATACTCGGTAAACCGCGTATAGTTCCGGAGGGTGACGGATACCCTGATTTGGGGTGGGACAGTCAGAATATCCGGTTTCTGTCATGGTCCGCTTATCAACAGTGTTTTCAGTCGGACTGAAAATAATATAACTTTTATGAATTTTGTCAATAGTTTGGTTTATACAGAGGATCTTATATGAGTTTTCATGTCTGATTGAATTTTCTAAACGAGTTGGAGAAAAAGATAAAATGCGACGCTATGCCGAGCATCTTATCGGTTTTCCCCAACGAGTTTAATAAATTCAGTTATACATTACCACGAATGCAGGATTCTATTTATCATATGACACTAAAATCACATTTCATCAGCACATTTTGCATTTAAACATCACAATTTTGCCCGTAGAAAACGCTAGATTTGTATCGACCTCAGCACATAACGTTACGACGTAATTTGCATATTTAATCCACTAGTGGAGTATCGTGCTTAATGCATGGCTTTATTACCCTCTGAGATGCGACGTCATTTGATAAACAGTGTTTACATACTTAGCAAAGTAACATGACTGGAAAATATGTTGGTGAGACACTTCCTGTAGACAGCTGATAAACTACAAAGTATATGGATAGCTGGGTAACTTTAGAACAGAAACAAACAATAAATAAAAAAAAATCAAGAAAAAAAACCCAGATGATTTGGTGTGTGTGTGTCAGAATGAGAGAGAAAGAGAGAGAGAGAGAGAGTGCGTGCGTTTCTGCGCGTTGGCAAAATATTCAAATATAGCCCATTTTCTAAGCAACCAAAAGGGATAGAGTCTTCAAACTAGCTCCATAGAAAGCATCAGAAAAAGATCCACTGAATACAGTGAATATCAGGCTATGACTTATTTCTCATAGCTCATTGGACATAGAAAAATATTCACCTGTTGCATTTACCTCAGTTTCTAAGTAACCAAAAGTGATAGTCTTTAAACTTTTAACATATGAACATGTAGAAAAATATCTAATGACTGCTGTGATACATATTCGTTCATGATCTATATTTTGTGGATCATTGAACATAGGGAAAATCACGTTGCGTTAATCTTAATTTCTAAGTAATCAAAAAGGGATACTATTATAGTCTTCAAAATTGCTGCACAGGAACATCTGGGAAACGTTTACAAAAGGCAGTGATGCATATTTGGCCATGAATATTATTGCATATTGCGTGGATAATTGAAGATTGACAATTTTGATTCTCCGGAGTTTCTTAGTAATCAAAAAGGGATAAAGTCTTCAAACTTGCTACATGTACATGTAACACCCGGTGAAGATCTACTAAATGCAGTGATGCATATTGGGCCAGACATAACTTTTTGGGAATAAGGCATAACGATTTTAGACCATTGGTTTGAAATAAACCTAAACTCGTCTGGCCCATTGATTGCTTGCTTTTAATGTATATTTCCATGCTTTTTAACACCAGGAAAGCTGTAAAACTTTTAGTTGTAAAACTAGTACTTTTGGATCAAAGGCTATGAATTGATTTGCAAAATGAGATATGCTGAAGGCCCTATGCTGAAATCATAACTGCCACCGTCTCCTTCTGTAGTAAATTCTCCAAGAAAAAAAAATGTTTCCTTTCGCCACTAATTGCTTTTCGTATATCTTGAAAGATATCAGTTGTGCTTGAAAAAATGATGCTACATAACGAATAGTTACAGCATCATTACCTTCGATAGGATCAGCGAGGGTCCTAATTCTGTGTTGGTTCATATGTAGTCGGTCATTGAAAGAGTTGTCACCTTCTATATTCAAATATCCATTTTCTGCCCTTTTCCCAAAGTCCTTGATGAGGTCATTTAATTTTTTGACAGTACCAACATCGTTATGATTTTCTGCACTTTCTTTTGGGTCTCTTGGGTGCGGCAAATTTAATAGTCTGTTGTTGCCCATATTTAGGTTTGATTTCATTTGTATTTCCCATCAAGTATGTCTTCCTTTTTCTTCATAGACCAATTTATTCTTCTTACCTTATTATCTATATCTGTTTTCATCTCCCCATTCACTTCTCCCTGTATTCCTTCATTTTATGTCTTAAGACGTTCTATTTCATTTCTTAAACTTTTAAACCCTCTCCATTTGTTCTTATGTCATCTCTTGCTCCTCGTAGAGATGATTCTAGCCTTAGTTTTTCCGCAGTATTCTTTTTAGTTTCAAAGTCGATGGCATCTATTTACGTTTTTGTTCTTTCTATATTTCCCCTTTTAATATCATTTGTTCATTACAACGTTATTGTTTCTTCAATTTCATTCTTTAGCTTAAAAATGCTTTAATTGTTTTTAACGTGTTTTATTCTATTGTATTGCCCATTTATACGTGTTCCGTGTTGAATAACGCCGAATTCAGTTTCTACACATTAAACTATAGCTTCCTTCTGGTTAAAAAAAAAAGAGCGTTTTTTCATATTCACAATTCGTGCACCATATTATATTATTTGTATTTTGCGTGCATAATTTTTGTCGATCGACATGCGATACTGATGTACTAGTGTTGCGTGTTCCGTGTTGAATAACGCCGAATTCAGTTTCTACACATTAAACTATAGCTTCCTTCTGGTTAAAAAAAACAACAACGTTTTTTCATATTCACAATTCGTGCACCATATTATATTATTTGTATTTTTGCGTGCACATTTTTTGTCGATCGACATACGATACTGATGTACTAGTGTTGCTTTGTTTTGGACACCATCTCATTTTTATCCTGAAAATAATCAAGTGTTACACAGTGATCTATATTTTATGGTCCAGTGATTTTGCTTCATATTTCTTACTCTTTTTCATCGATTAACCTTGTATTTGGGTTTAATGATTTGCGCTGACACTTTGACTAACCTCATACTAATTGTAGTTCAGTATGACCTATATGTTACGGTCCAGTGATTTTGCCTCATATTTCTAGCACTATTTCATGTAATAGAATTATTCTTGGGTTAATGGTTTGGGCTGACACTGTGAGTGACTTCATTCTAATCGATGGTTAGTGTGACATATATTTTATGGGACAGTGGTTGTGCCTCATAATTCTATCATTATTAGTCTAGGGGCCCATGACGTGAAATGCAATTCTTTTTCAACCCATAAGGTAGAAAATGTCTGTTGGTACCAATGCTTAGTATTACCAGAGAGAGTCAAAATAAGGGTGGATGCCGGAACCAAAAGTGGTGCAGATTTTTTATGATAACTTTTCTTTACCCAACCCACTGACATTTAATGAAATGTGATAATTATGCATAATACTCATGTTTCTGAGCTCAGAAAGAACATATGAAGCAGATTTCTTGTTAAAAGAATATTTTCTAACATTTCAGGTGATTTTACAATTAATTTGAAAGCCTAGTATATGTGACTGAGATACACATTTATTAGTTTGACTACGTTACTTCAACATTTTAATAAAAGTTATTTATAACTTCATCTTCTTATCAAAATCCACATTGAAAAAGAAACAAATGTAATTATTGTAGAAAATATGCTTTGTTATCCTCTGCAATAATCTTATCGATCCTCCATAGGGCCAATAAAATTAACGTTGCTTACGTTACCAAGTCTTTTAAAGAACATATCGGTAATGCGCAGCACCAGTACACCAGTTAATAACACTATTACAATTACGGTGTATGATTAAAATCTAAAGTACTTGTTTCAATATATAGAAAATATAGCACTGTTATGTACGTTACTGAGTATGCTGTACCAGATTATGGCATAGGATACGGACAGAGTATAACTATATTACGAGCTGTCACTTCAGTGATGTTTTAGCAGTCTGTGAGTGTACTGTAGTTTAAACAATGAAATGAAGTAGCAGCTTCAGTTGCAACAATGTTATGCCATGCGGTTTAGTAGTAGATATACTAATCACCACTGTGGTCTGTCAGTACTCTCAGCTAGCACCACAATATTGACAAGATTTCATGTAGAAACTAGAACTGGTAAACAGTCTCTACAGAGGTTTTCTGATAGTCTTTGCTGTAAAGGAACAATATAAACCAGAAAAAAGAAGTAAGGATGGTAAAAAAACAACAGTATTAAGCAACGGACAGGCCTGGAGTTTGAAGATTCCCTAAAGGCTGCAGAAAACATGGAGAGATGAAGAGAAATTGTTGCAAAGTCAACAGTGGTGACAATGTGACCAAAGCGGTTAATGTAGCTTGTCCCTGCAGTGTACGGAAGAGAATGGAAGATATTACTGTCGTGGTCTATGAGAAAATATTTGATTAAAGCTTTCTATTTAACATATGTCTGTTTAGCGGTCTAGTAGTAAACGTATCCTGCACCACGGTCTTTATTGTGGCTTGCAGAAGCCTTTGCTAGCATTACAGTCTCCAAGACTTTCTTCTAACCTTAGCTAACATCATACTATTTCAAGGGGGGTTCTCGTATTGTGAGTATAGCTTGAGATGACATCAACACACCTCTATAAGTCTGACAGCAACCTCACTTCTAACAAGTGTGTACATAAATCGTTCAGTCATAGTAGCTTGGGATGGTACCACAGTTCCTTTCGATATTTGGTAGTATAATATGCTGACACCAATGTCTGTGGAGCCTTCTAAAAGTAGCCAAAGCTAGTACTGCAGTGTCGTTAGTGGCCTTAAGGTAAAATGGGCTGTACATGTACAACAGTCTGTACATATGCATAACATATATTAATTTAGCAGAGCAGGCATAGTAGTAGCTCTCTTCCTTGCAGTAGCTTAAACTCGTCCATAATGGCCATTGGTATCTTTAAATAGGTTAAGCTAGCAACAAATGGTTCTCATAGGTCACCCTGGAAAAATGCTGTACTATTGTCCACAGAAGCTTTGTATTAGCAACAGCCGCGCTGTAATATACGTTACCGAGTATTTGTGACGGTAAACTTAATTTAAAACAAGGATATTTGTGCAATAAAGTATGCATTTATGCCGGTATTTTAGCAGCCTGAAGCGATACTATTTTTTAAATAGTTATTCTTAGCTTGACTTGGTAGCCCATCCTGTTTGCAGTCTTAGGTGACTTGCGGCAATATCAATGTCTCCATGGAGTACCATAGTGCCTCGCTGTGGGACAATAGAGTTGTCAGAGGTCTTGTAATTATCAAAAGTTGTTTATTTTCTCAAATGTGTGCCTGCAGTAACCTTGGAGGATTATTTATTCTCCACGGGTGTCTTGTTTTAGCCTAAATTGACACAATAGTGACCAAACAGACGACCTTTTAGTTGGCTAAACTGGCACCACATTCTTCTTTGCGACATTTATTAGCACTTTGTTCTATAGCATATAAACCTCCTAAGGGGTGTTGTAGTAGTTTTATCTGGCGTCGTCCGCATGGGCTCTGTGACAGTGTGCGTTCAGATTTTTAGGAAATTTAGCTTTCGCCACCGGTTCTAAGATAGCTTGTAGAAATCTCCCAAGATAATAGCGGCGTTAAATGTTACCATTGCCATAAGTCTTAATTTATATAAACTATTGCATATGCCTTTGAAATTTTTGCATGTAGCATATGTATATCTCGTTGTAGACACTATTTCAAATCATTTTTAACACTGCGTATAATCTCATCTCATTCCAGATACCAAATGTAAATAATTTCTGTAACGTAATTAACACAGGCTAATGTTGCCAATGCGTATTCTTTGTAAATACTAATTAAAATGCATAATAATTCAGTACGGAGAAAATGGTCAGCTTCACATGAGCTACAATTGTCAGAGTAATAAGCTGACTCTTTGGGAGTAGAGATCATACCAAGTTGCGAAAAGAAGACTCGATTGACTGAGTCTGTTCGAGGGTTGCAGAATTGTCCAAGAGCCTTCACGCAACCTGGAGCACTTTAAGCACTCTGCTTTTAGATCAAGTATTGGAGATCAATAGTTCCAAAAAAAAAAAAAAAAACACACACAAAAAATCTAACTACAGCTTTACTCTGGTACCATTAAACAGTCATCCGTACAAACACTAATAACGATAGACATTGCGATATCTTCGCTTATTTCTCTTTAAAATCGCAGAAATGCATCTTCAAAGCGATCTTCGCATGTAGCTTAACACATGTTTATGATGAATAAATAGAGGTTTTAGAATCATTAGTAACTACTGCCCCTTAACATAGATGACTAACTATAGCCTTTCCAGGGTATCTTCATTTATATTTTAACTTATGAATATACTTCTGTACACACGAAAACGTAATCCTCTACTTGTTTGTATTAGAGATAGTTCATTTCTGAAAACCATATACTATTTAATGAACAAGAATGCTCCCTGCAAATGAATTTTCACACTTGTAAATATAAACAAAACTAATTTACAAATGTATAATGGCTATCACATACTCCTATTTGTATGCTATTTACACAATCTAGGAATATTAAAATTTGTAGCTAATATCTTATTCTGGTAACGTATATTACATAAGCTGATTCATATGCAGTGAAGTTTATATGTTTCATTGCTAATACATTTGCAGCCTTTGCATATCCATCTATAAATGCTATTTTCCGAAATAATTATGTCTATATATTAGCATTAGACTTCTGGTAACAATCTTAAACAATTTCTGTATCGTAAATTACCCAATCTTAAGAGGCTAAATGGTTTCATAGTGAATGTTATTTTAATAGCGTATAAAAACGTCGTCTTTACAGGAATAGACTGGTCGATTATAAGTGAATCATTCAAAGATTTATGTGGTCAAGTCCTTGAGTTTATGGTCTTGTCACGTGAATAAGATAGTCACGTATAATTCTGCTTAATTCGGCCAGCGTTAAGAGAAAAAGAATATTGTTTTTGGTTGCCACAAGCGTTTTATACTCAAAATATTTCCTAAGGATGCTACATACCAATTTTTTTAGCTTGTATTACTTATTGAACTTAGTCGCCACGATCCGCTACACTAAAAATACGAGAAAAGTGTTAACAACAATAGGGTTTGTTATGTCCATGTAAAAAAAATCAGAGCTGGCATCCACCATAAATTGACGTCGGGAAGTCTATACAAGATGAAAACACCAATGGAAATTTTCTACCAGATGGGTTGAAAAAGAATCTATTTTAGACCCCTTTTCTGAGTTGGCCACTAGACTATATGACATAAATTTGTATTATACTTGCGTTAATTATTTAGCTGACACCGTGAGTGGCCACATACTTACTTTAGATCAGCATGACGTATATTATGGAGTTCAGTGCTACCAGCCAATGTCTCAGATACTATGTCACAGATTTGCATTAAACTTAGTTTCTTGGTTTTGGGTGACATTGTGAGTGTCTTTACACTATTAGTCGGTATGTGTTATGGTCGAGTAATTTTATGCAATATCTCTAACATGATTTATTGACTTGTATTGTACTTGGTGTAACAATAAACTCAGATACAGTTATTGACTTTATATTACTTCTAGGACACTTTGATCTATATTTCACAGAACAGAGATATTGCTATATCTCTGACAATATTGTAGGGGTTTGAATAATTCTTAATTTATCTGTTTAATTTGACACTGCAGCGTGTCTCATGTTCTTGGCCGAAGTGTCCATATTAAACTTGCTCTTGTTAAAGTGCTTGTAAGAAAAAGACTCTGACATACCAAACGCAAAATACTTTCTATACTCTCGTGTAAGACACCGTTTAACGGAGATTTTCAGGCTTCAAACAAACACTAGACGACAGAAACCAGAAAAAAGATAATTAGCCAATAAGAGAATCACATTTTGATAATAAATGGTGATAATTAAAACATACAATATTCATAAATTGTGCAGAACAAGCTCTAAGATTGTACCAAAATTTCAGTATTTTATAAATGATAACATGTATGTAAATTGCATGCATGGTACCCATTTCTCTAGATAGAGATATTCCTTTCTAATTCCATCAAAATAATTCATAATTATTCGTATTATACAACTGCTATTATATGTCTTATGTGGTTATTAATGAGGATAATATGTCGGTGAATTGTCTTGAAAAGAATTAATGACATTTCATCTAAAGACATTTCGTCTAAACGGAATTTCGCCAAGAGGACATTTCGTTTAAAAGACATTTTATGTAACAGACTCAGCGTCTAAAGGACATTTCGTCTAAAAGTCATTTCGTCTTATATGACATTTCGTCCAAATTTAAAGAGTAACTACACTTCAGGAACTGACTGAATCAGATCCCAAACCCTATCCCCAACATCAAAGGGAAAGATTGACAAAGACATCCCAACAAAAAAATAAATTACAAGTGATAAGCCGAGTCAGCAGCTCTTTCCCAAATAGATGGCAACTCAGCTATCTTTATTGAACTAAATAATTTAGACCAACAGACGGGTTACAACGGACTAAGCAAATTATATGAAAAACATTTAACAATTATTTTTACCTATTTTCTATTTTTATGATAGAAGGATTAAACTGAGAACACAATAAATTAAACAGCACCGAACATAAAACAAATGCAACCGCAACAAAAGTACCGCCTTTGGACGGTCAGTAATAACTACTGGGGGGTTTAAACCGGTTTACTGGGCCCAAACCTTCACCCTCACCCTCCGCTGCGGTGCACACAATTAGTTGGTAGTTCGGTTCGTATGGAGGTCCCCTAACTCATCAGAGAGTCATCACGGTCAACAATTAAGATCAAGAAAAGACCGTAATGAAGCAAGGATGCGGACTCGACAGCCAAAACGTGTTGAGACACCCGGAGATCCCTGGGGCGTCAGCAACACCACTGGAGTACTGGAGCAAAAGAAGACCACCAGTTGAACCCCGGTGGGCCAAGAAACAGACAAACATCCGGCCCCAACCAACTAATATATAGCTTTATGTAGGGGCTATCATAGAGTCTGAACCCCGACCCACCGGCGTGCAATTAAAGAGGACAGCAAAGTTGTCAACCGTGTTTGGGTTAACCACTAAGCATGCAGACTGTCGCATCTTCTGAATTTTTCTTCAAATGTCTAAATTTCGGAGCCCCGGTAACTCAGTTCGTCAAGCGCTGTCCTGCCGATCTAGCAGTCTAGGGTTCAATTCCCGGAGGCGTAAATATTTTCAATCCTTAAAGGATCAGTTGCTTACAGTATTTCATTATTTTTCCGGATCTTCCTTTATGACTGCAGTGCTGTTGAAATGGCGTAAAATCGTAAGTCATCCATTCGTGCATCATCTATTTCGTCTGAAATAAAAAGGAAAGAAAAAATCAGAAACTAGTTCCCCATATTTTCTTTTGAATTAAGGTACAGAGGAAAAAATAAAACACTGACTTGTATCTCTGTTCAGAATAAGCCGAAGACGTCCAATATTCTGTAGTTATTTCACATACGAGCTTGAAACAAGTACAAGAAACAACATCCCATCTCCTCTTCAAGAACATTCGTTTCTGATTCAAACACAGGCACTCGACGAAAAATTTGTAAAATTCTCGTATATTATGAAATGTTAGTCTGTATCCCACCTCTCTATCATATTTCAAGTCGATCGGTTGCGATATAAGAAAGTTACTTAATATCCTAATCCGGATATCGTAGTTTAATAGAGTCAAGGTGCGACACTATCGCCATTTTGAAAATGTTTACCCTTTCCAGTCACCTTATTCTCATCTATATAATAAGCATTTCACTTCCACACTTCCATATTGGAAAACAATGTACATATCTACACTTACCTGCAATCAATTCATTTCCTGCCAGTGACGGATAATGCGAAATTTACACCAAAATTCTAAATTACGACGAGAAACAGAGTAAAATGACGGAAGTCAACAAATCCGGGCTTGTGCATTGCAGTCCCTATTGGAAAATTCACAAATGCGAGCTCGTTGATTGGTCAACGAAGGAACAAGTTTAAATTCCGCGTGATTTGAAGACTTTCAATTCGTGAAAACTACGTCATCAACGCACGCGCTACTGGGAATTCCGTGGAAAATCCCCCGATTTCATCACTTTTGTCAATGAGCCTATTTTCAAAATGGCGGTAGTGTCGCACCTTGACCCTATTAAAGTACGAAGTGGGATATTTAGTAACTTTCTTATATCGAAACCGATCGACCTTGAAATTTGATAGAGGGGTGGGAAACAGACAAGCATTTCATAATATGTGAGAATTTCACAAATGTTTCGTCGAGTGCCTGTGGATTCAAATTAAACGCAAACTGATTGAACTCTTAACTCAATGTCCATTATGCAGTGTAGATTTTTTATGAGCTGAATTTTTCATACCTTTCAGTAGCCACTACTGCAAGTGGTAACCAAACTGTTACATTTTAAGTGCGACATTTCGTCAAAATAGTTTCTACAAAATCGATTTAGACGAAACGTTGCACCCGATGGCAATTTTATACCAAATGTCACATTCGACAATTTGTCCTTTAGATGAAATGACTTTTAGAAGAAATGTCCTTTGGACAAATTGTTCTTAGACGAATTGTCCTTTAGACAAAATTACTTTAGACGAAATATCGCGCACTCCTTTAGGAAAGTGTAGGTGAACTTGCTTGTGAATTTTGTCAGTGAACTATCTTTTCGGTGAACTGTCTTGTCGGTGAACTATCTCGTTTCAGTATTGTTCTATATCGCCATTTTTATGATTTGGCACTGCACGCAAATAAATTAAAGGTTATTACCTTCTGACCTTCGAGTAATACATTGTTATTTGTATTGATCAATGCAGTAGTTGCATATTTTTCAATTCTTGTGTGAAAATTTTCTAACAATATTACATAATTTCCATTAGTTGTGTCTGGTTTATTTCATTGTTGACAATACGCCCATTGTCTTATTGGTATGCAGTAATAATGCAATGCAATGCAATGAACAAAAGATCCTTTTCCTCTATAACATGTCAAAAGCAGGGTCGTTTATGTGTTTTGTTCGTTTTAGACCTACAGTTGTCAGATAAGATAATATTGAGTACAGTTAATAAACTTGGCTAAGACACTTAGAAGTATTTCATGTCTACCATTTCATAGTTTCAATTTACTTCACCGCAGCTGTGTTGTGCAGTGTTGCAGCCGTAAAACGTCTCCCCGTACATCATCTATAGTGCAAATTATACTTTATAGTTTGTCCTCTGAGAGCAGAGGATACATCCTGAGAAATCGGAAATTTTAATTGGTTTAGACTTTTATTCTAGATCATTGCTTTTTAATGCTTTGGACCCTTCTAGAAACTAATCAGTCTTTGAATCGACTGCCTTATTAAATTGAAAAATTACAGTTGGCTTTTGTCTGACTCTCGTCATCAGATAATGGCGTATTTTGTTATGATCATTAATGAGGCTTGAAAAGCCAAAACTTCGCAGTATGTCCCATGATCTTTCTTTTCAATGTATGCACAGTTCTTGAGATAATTCTTTAATGTCTTTATTATTAAAACTATTATTTACAGGTTTCATTTCAAATTATGAGAGTGTTCAGCAGTTTTGAACTGTTTGAGCGGGACAAATGTTTCAAGTATGTGTTTTTTCTTCTATTTGATGTTTAAGTAATTCTTATTATGATAAGGATTTTGTGCATCCAGCATTGATAGAGTTATTCCTTCATGTAGATAAGATTAAAATTGATAAACCAGAACTGTTCGTATTAAGAGGCTGAATTGCCTTAAAATCTCGATAGACTAAATTGTGGTAAAATGTCTTAGCATACATCATTATCGGAAAAATTGTACAGCCTTCATCTTTGGTGATAAAATGTGGGTTGATGCACATAAGTTGAGTTATAAAGCTGGCTAAAAATTTGAAGAACAGGTTTGTGAGACACGAAAAATTGTTCCACAAATTAGTATCATTCACTGGCCCCCGTCGTGTGCTTCAATACAAACAAAAGCGGAAGAATGCCCGGTACATTGTATTTTTACGATTTTACCATTTTAGGTATGTACAGATATCGAAAGTAGGTCATTATAGGCGCCAACTAAAATGACCCAATTCCATTTTCAAAGCCGTTTTATGAGAAAATCAAGGTAGACAAGTTCCTTGCGCAACTTCCGCTTCGTATAACTCACTATAGTTAGTCGTCTGGAAACGAGACAAAATTCAAAGATGTGTTATTTGTTTGAAGTTTGTATCATGATCATTCACATAAAAGCAACAAATCGGTGATTTGAAAAATCGATATTCTGCAAGTAAGTGGATGTACAGCTAAGCTTCAGGTTTCAAATTCGCACCCAAAACATAAATAAATAAATAGAAAATAATAATGATAATAATTGATTTATAAATATAATTCATTTCTTCCAATTTATTTAACCTTCGTCTGATTGCAATATATATCATAAGAAAGAAAAAATATTGCAAATTTCGAATCCGTTTGTCTAAAAATGTTAGTTTGTATTTAAAATTGATATTGCGAAATAAAAAGAGAGTTGGTCCCTGCATTGCAGTGCAATTTTAAATAAGTTAGCCATTTGAAGGGTCATATTCACAACTTTTGAATTTCCAAATTTAATATCAAAATAAAATTATGAAAACAATATCAAAACACTGCGAAAGACTTATATTTTAAGAATCTGCATACATAAGAAGTGAATGTCAATGTATGCTTTCCTAATATCATATGAAATGTGGCTGTTCTATACAATTAAGTACATTTCCCGCTGTTGATTATGTTGCTACGTGTTCAAGCGTACGTTCATAAACGTTTCGGTTGATGGACGAAACTGTAGTGAGAAACTTGCAGTAATAAACATGATAAACAACGATAAGATATTTCATGAATTTTAACCACGATATAGCTATAGACCCTTTACAGTCATTATTTAGGAAGAATAACCAGATTTTTTGTCCTATGACGTTGTTTGATGGGGGCGTCTGCGCTCGCGAGTTAATATGTAGGCGACAGTAAGTGTTGCTCGGAGAGGGATGCTCGTTGCCTGCCAAGACCTGCCATCATATCTTTTCTATCAAACTTTGGGTTAAGCGACTCTGAAGAATTAATACACAAACGCGCGTCTGTTGCACTAAGTTTGGTATGCATAGGTTAATATTTATAGTGAACGGTATCAACTTCTCCGAAATTTGGTAAATGATTGCTTCTGCCGAGTCCGTTTGCTGTGCAGTTTGCCATCTGTCGAGAACTACCACGAGAGTTTAGTGAGGGTAGACTTTGTCTAGAGCCTTTACATACAGACAGGGACCTCGCACGGTGAGAACTTTGATAATTGCAGAATAACATGCACGTGTAACATGAAAACGTAAGGAGGAAAATTCGCAGGAACTGACACAATTCAATTCCCACACCATGTGGGACAGAGACAACATGTGAACACTCATTTCCCATATAGGTGGTCAGTGGGCTAGCCTAAACATCATACACAATATATCAATAACAGACATAGCAACTAACAACACATGAAACAACAAAGAAGAACCAAAACCGAACTGCCGCCTTGGGACGGCCAGTAATGGCTGGGGGGGACCTTAACCGGTTTGTGATTGACCAACCCTCGCCCTTTGTTCTGCCTTGATTCATCAGATACTTAGTTGTTCAACCAGTGCCCACATAACAGACTTATAAAAAGCACCAACCCTGACAATAAGAACAAATTATACGTAAAACATTAAACGTCTATTTTTACCTATTTTTACCTATTTTCAATGTTATAATGTCTGGGCTAGCCTTAATAAAACAAACCATATATCAAAACAGTCAAAGCGACAAACAACACATGAAACAACAAAGAAGAACCAAAACAGAAGCGCCGCTTGGAGCTGCCAGCAATGAAATTACTTGGGGACTCAACCGGTTTATGGTCTAGCCCTTGGCCCTGCTTTGGTTCATCAGACACTCGTTCGTAGCTATTCGGTTTGTGAGGAAGATTTGCAACTTGCATGTAAATGTGGCTCGGAAAGTGATGCTAGTTGCCTGCCCAGGCATGCCCATGATTTTTGTTTTCTTTCACACTTTTGGGGTTTGGTTTAAAAATATTTTATTCTATCAACGAATTCACATTACATCATATAGACAACATAACTTAACAAATGAAAGGGATCAGAACGAAAGATAATAGCTTATAAAGCTCTTCTCCTTTTGGGGTTAAGCGACACTGAAGAATTTAAATGCGGAAACGCGTGTCTGTCGTGCTGAATTTGATAGGTACGTTTATATACTGCTCAAAATAAGTAAGGGATATTAAGACATTTAAGAAAGCAGAATTAAGAAAAATAAGTAGATGAATATTAAACTACTATATTTGCTAAAACAAATATTCATAGAAAAATCCAATATAAATATTGATACCTTAACCTTGTCGCGTGTCCTAGAGTAAATTGGAAGTGGACAAAGGGTCGACACCCAAATTTCGCACGAATCCAGCACAACAACGATATCATTTTCATGCAAACTTTACTGAGACAGACGCCTAAAGCTTCAGTTAAAGGTATACTCCCTCGTATTTCATTATGAAATAACCACAAAAGAATTAAACGGATTAGTTGTATGCAACACAATTAAGAATTGTGCAAAACAAACTTCATCCAAAAAGTCTTTTGTACGGAGGCAGAGACGATATATCATTGCGAACCCTTCTTGAATATTCATGGACATTTTTCGTCATAGATTGATTGATTCCCACATGGGAATAAAAATGCGTTTCTGTAAGCACGCTTTGCATTTTATGAATAGTGGAATAAATAACCTTACAATAGCATTAATCTCTAATAAGTGCACCTGAGATCTTTTCAGCCAATAACTGTCCGATGTTGATTAAAGAAAGGGCTTAAAATTATTCATGATATAACTTTTCCCTGACTAACCATGATTACTGGGCGTATCCAGTATTCGTTTTTGGCGGGAATGACGACCCGCTATTCCCGCGTTTATATATATTTTCTTAAATTCTCCCTGTTCCAGTGACCGGCACAAATTATAAATTTGGTAGATAAAAGTACTTTTACTATAAATCATTTTTGTATTTTGATACGATTTTTCGTGAGAAATTTGAAATTTAATAGAAACATATCAGTGCGTATATCTTTAACAAGATACAGATACTTTTTATGCGGTTTTATCAAAGCACGAAACGACAGGCGTAAACGATTCCATTGTGTGGTGAATTGTCTCACCGATGGTGACATGTGCATGGAACCTATACCCTAAATTTTGTTGTATACTTTACACAGATAATATGTGCGAGTTGGGAAAGGCAAGCTGCCATGACCCTAGCATAATTCTTGACCATCGCGGGCCATGCAGAATTTGGGACAACATTATATGCTCACTTATTTATGTCCCTGTTTGCGGAACAGATGGCAAGACATACGGTAAGTAATATTCTTAAATCTGTATGGATACATCTCAATGGGTTATCCGGCTTGGTTTACAAGAGAAACATAACTTTTTTTTCCATAGGCAAACTCTTTTCCACAGCGTAATTTCCAAAATTAAAAGTTTGCTCTCTTCAAGAGCAAATTCATTCCACTGAGAGAAGCCACCCACCCCCACCACCATCTTCCTCCCTCCCAGTGAGAAGGAGAAGAAATATTATCAGATCAAAGTAATCCCCCTTAGAAGTTTATTTATAGACCTAATCCATTTATGCTCAGTGGAGTGTTCTATCCTTATGTGAGAACATATGTGAATTAAGGGCTACCTAGTTTATTTTATTTTTATAACTTTATTTTGTTTTCAGAAGACATATCCATCTGACGTACAAATGGTAAAGACTCCGATCAGACGTTGCGTGTTAAGACGTCTGATCTTTATCTGCACTGTTTGTTTACATTCCGAGCCACGGGATTTAAGCATTTTAGGAAATTGTTTGATAAAAAAACTGATTTCAAATACTAGTGTCCGCTCCAGTCTGCAAATGGATACATTATATGCCGCCACTCCCGGTTTTCGACGATCAAATTGTGTCCGTTGTGATTTCAAAGTACACTGAATATCCAGAACCCAACTTATCATTCTAAATGACCAAACAGTCTTTTCTTTTTCAACACCAAAGCATTCTTTTCCATAGACACTTGTGCCGAGTTGACAAAGGAGGCCATATTTGATCACATGACCTGTCAATTTTTGGTAACCACACCTCCCAGTTTTCGACGATAGAAAATTGGTATTGTAATATTCATCATGAATTGATAAGGAACAGTTAGAGAATGTGGTTATGTTATTGCACAGTGTTTCTGATTTTAGCAGATGGGTTTATAATTTTCTTGCTCCTCCGAAAGTATGCAGTGCATTGAGTTTACGTGACCTACTCCTAAAATGTTTTGTTCATTGTGAAAAGGAGCCATTGCACAAGTGGTCGGGGCCTAAGTTTATTACTCTATTAGTATTGGTCGAATGCATCTACTGACGAGTTTGATTTTAGATGGTTTACATTTTAGTAGCATTATGCCATAACAACTCCTGGGCTTATCTCGGAACTGCTCACATCGTCGAAAACCGAGTGTGGTCGAATTCCGGGTGCTTGGCCAGGGGGGAAATGAATAGGAATTAACACAATCAAATCCCAGATTCCGCCCTCGAAACAAAAAGGGGAAGAAATATGTAATCACATAAGCTGGGGATGGTTGCGGTTGGGCGATGGTGCTGGGCCATTTTCAGTGCTGGGGCGTCCTACTAACTTAAATTATAGTAGAGCAAGAGCCTGCTGTGCTTGCAGTCGGTGCGGGTTGGGGTTGTTTAGCTATGTTTTTCTCTCGCCTATTATTTCTCTTTCTTCCTTCCGCTCTCTGGAAGACGACTCGCTATATATTAAATACTACTGTAAGAGCGTTAAAACCAAAACAACCACCCAATTGCATAAACGTACAAAGGTGTACGTACGGTAACTTGTACTGTCGGACAATCCGACTATACACCCGCTTAACTGCTATAATCAAATGGTATTACTTTCTAATATAAGGCATACAGACAGTAAACTCGTTGTCAACATGTAAACCAAATATCAATATTCTGCTTAAAAATTCCTTTCCATGTAATACGGGATAAAATGTTTTCACATAAACAGAAAGAAAAATAATAAATACCTGTAGGACAAAGGTCTTTATGAATATGTATACCAAGTATGAACGTTCAAACTTGAAGGGTTGCTGTGAAATCTGTTTTTAAAAAAATGCATTAGCCAAAGTAAGGAGAGAAAGAAAATAGGAAAAATATAGAGAAATATAAGCAGAAGAAGACTGGTCCTTGATCCCACAATATCAACATGCATACAAAATATCGCCACTCTTACTTGCAATGGCTGCGTAGAAATCTTTGACAAAAAATATTATTTGAAGTATGGAGAAAAAGAAACCCAGAAAAATAAAAGTATGCCAGATTCAGCTGGTTTGCAATTTTACAATACAATAAGTCGTTATCAATCTGTATACCAAATATGAATATTCGACCTTTAATGGTTACTGTGCAATCTGTTACAAATATGTCATATCTCAAAGTAAATAGAAAAAAAAATCTGACAGATACAGGGAAGAATAAGGAGAAGACTTTTCTCAATCCCACGACACAATAAGTTTTCATCAACCGGCATACAAAATATGACTACTCTTGCTTCCACAGGTGCACATACATCTTTGACGAAATTTCATTATTCAAAGTATGGAAAGAAATTTGACAAATATACTGAAGAATTAGCAGAAGAAAGCTGGTTATCAATCCCACAATACAACATTCCGTCATCAATCTTCATACCAAATCTGAATACTCTAGCTTGCGGGGTAACCTTTGACGAAAAATTTCATTATTCAAAGTATGGAAAGAAAGAAAAACGGACAAATAGAGGGAAGAGTAAGCAGGAGTAGGCTGGTTCTCAATCCCACGAAACAACACACCGCCATAAACATGTATGCCAAATATGAATATTCGACCTTTAAGGGTTACTGTGCAATTTGTTACGAAAATGTCATATCTCAAAGTAAATAGAAAAAAAAATCTGACAGATACAGGGAAGAATAAGGAGAAGAAGACTTTTCTCAATCCCACGACACAATAAGTTTTCATCAACCGCATACAAAATATGACTACTCTTGCTTCCACAGGTGCACATACATCTTTGACGAAATTTCATTATTCAAAGTATGGAAAGAAAGAAAATTTGACAAATATACTGAAGAATTAGCAGAAGAAGGCTGGTTATCAATCCCACAATACAACATTCCATCATCAATCTGCATACCAAAATTGAATACTCTAGCTTGCGGGGTAACTTTTGACGAAAAATTTCATTATTCAGAGTATGGAAAGAAAGAAAATCGGACAAATAGATGGAAGAATAAGCAGGAGTAGGCTGGTTCTCAATCCCACGAAACAACACACCGCCATAAACCTGTATGTCAAATATGATTATTCTAGCATGTACGGTTGTGGAGAAATCTGACGAAAATTTTTATTAAAAGGGGACGGACGGACGGACAGAAGGGCGGATGGACAAATGTAAACCAGTTTACACCCCCCCACACACACACACACACAAACACTTTTTCAAAGCGGGGGTATACTTATCCCCCCTTCTTTCCTACTGAAAGATAACAAAGCTTTGAATTTGGCATCTGAGATTAATCTTCTTATTTTGCTTCATTTATTCTTAAGTTTCTTTAGCACTTGTTTTTAAACAATAAACTCTTCCTGTAGAGGTTTAATTCAGTTGTATACTTTATACAGGTAACATGTGTAGGTTAGGACTAGCCAGGTGTACTAAGCCTTCACTAACGTGTTTACATGTCGGGATCTGCAACGCTTGTGACGAGCTTGTATGCTCAATTATCTATGACCCTGTATGCGGAACCGATGGCAAGACTTACAGTAAGACAGTTTACCCGGTTTTATTTACAAGTATACCTTGATTCAAACGAAATGTCAGGGCGGTAACAAATATGCGCTGGCAATCACTGTCAAATTCGATCAGTCCACTAGAAGATTCGGTAAAATAAATTTTGCACGCTTGTTCAAGTTCACTAAGCATAACGCATTGTTATATTGTACCTCTTATTACCACATTTACTGTCGTGTATGAAAGATGTATCTATGTTGATACGAAAAGTAAGAAGGAAGGGACATTTTATTAAGGTGGCGATAATTACTGATTTGGGACAAAGACAAAAATCTGTATAAAATTCTCAAAATAACACTAATCTTTCCAAAACTTAGCAGATGCCTTCTTTATGTTGTTTCTCATAATTTAGAATCCCAAAATGCAGCATTTGTTAATGTTAAAAAGTGTTTTTATAAGAGAAGATCAAAGGGTAATTTTCTGCGAATAAATCTGAAAAAATAATATCATTATTGCAAATATACTTAGTGCTTATAGTACCTTGTTGCATAATGGAGAGCGTCCTAGCAATTATTTTTTCAAACTCTTTAACACATTATCAGGCTGAGCAGATGAAAAAAGATGCAGTCTGTGTCCAATTTTTTTTGTCAAAATACACAGGTGAGACAGGTGAAACTATTTTAACAAGGTTGAACAGTTTCATCTACACACCACTGATCATGTCAGTAATGTATTATTTATATTGTAGGTGTTAACATAGGTATGCTTGCCTACCCTATATTTAATAAATGCGTCCAGTGTACATTTACTTTGTACATGGTTGAACGTTTGAGAAAAAGCTACCATTTTCATCTGGTCTACATTACAATTTGAGAAAGAATTGGAATAAATAATTGCTAGGACGCTCTTCATTATGCAATAATGCACCTTCAGCACTACGTAAATTTTCAATAACGATATTATTTTTTCAGATTTGTTCGCAGAAAATTACCCTTTGATCTTTCCTTATAAAAACACTTTTTTAAGCAGCTTATACATCTATTTTGTATTCTAAACTGTAAAGAACAATAAAAATAAGAAGTCTGCTAACTTTCAGGGAGATACGTTACTTTTTCATGGTTTTATGCAGATTTTTGTATTGACCACAAATCACCACCTTAAGATGATAATGATATTCTGCGCGCAAGGAAGCGCCGTTTACGGTGTGACAAATTCCGCTGCCGCGGGATTCGAACTAGGTAAGTCAGGTCTTAGCAGACTGCGCTTTCCACGTTTATATACCTGTAACATCATCCCTGTATGCAAAACCTTAAAATAAGAGTCAGCATTGTGTCTAATTCGAGTCGCACCCTACATATATATACTCGCGACAATTTATTTACGCTTATTTTTGCGAATATCTCTTGGCTCGCAAAATGAAGCATTTCACGAATATTTTAGGGTGTAAACTATCAAGTGCAATGTTAAAAAAACGTCGTATCAACGGTGATGCACTCTAAATCTAAAAACAAATTTCTACATTAATACATACGTTCTTTCAGCGGGTTTGTGCCCATTGGATGTTATGCCGCAACTGCAATACTTGAGACATGCCAAAATAATGTTATTTATACACTTATCGGTGGAAGCAAAGCATCAGATCAGCCTGTGCATCCTCCCTGTATGATAATCAGCTTCTTTCCTATTTTGTACGTGATGGATTCAGACACGACACATTGTTACTTGAAATGGATAGAAACATTCTGTACGTTCGAAAAGAAAATATTTGGATCATGAGGACATGCTGTCGTCCCCGTTCACATAGACGATATTTGGATCATAAGGAATATACAAAGTGAATTTGGTCACACAGGCTGTAAACTTCGCAAGCAAAGGCTGCTAAGTCAATTTGCTTCTTATTTTGTTTATTACGTAAGGAACGAATTGGACTTAGTGCACTTGGCTTGCGAAGATGACAGGCCGTATGATCATACATGAAGATCAGGAGTTGGGCTGTAGAAGTACTAAGATAGCATGTGCGAATAACTCAGATAAGCCTGTGCATTCATTTCATCCCTGTCTATGTTTATGGCAAACCACAACGCTATGTTCTTTATTTCGTTACTGAAAAAGCAAAACTTATTGAAAGTAAGATCAAACATAACTCAGGTCAGTCTGTGCATCCTCGCAGTTGCTCCGGTAAATTTAAATAGTAAATGATTGGCGTTGCCTGAAAAGATATCTGATCAGTCGTGGGTGAAGCGCCGGCTCGCAGATCTAGCGGCCCCGAGCTCGATTCTCGGAGGCGTTCTCAATCGTAAACCGGGTTCCATTGCACAGAGCCTTTCATTATTACCCGCCCATCGTCCTGATATGATTAAAAAAACTGCTGAAATGGACGTAAAATCACAACTCTTTTTGATCGACATTGTACAAGGACAGGTAATACGGTAGGCTCGTGCGTCTATTGTTGTCCAGTTGTTGCATAACTTTACATTGTATTTGCAAATTTTGTTACAGCTAAATAATTTTTGTTACCGGTGAGTGAGCAGCGTGTTTGTCCTGTGCCCCTTTTTGTACAATAGAAAATTCTAGGGGAAGGTACAAAGATAACTCCGCCCTGACATTTCTTTTGGATTAGGGTATAAATTAATTCAACAGAAAAAAAAAACTTTTTTGATAGGCGAACACTTTAACATATGAGGGCGGCTGCTCGTTAGTGGAAAGTTTGCTGTCTCTTTGAAATAAATCTTTCCATTAGAGGAGCTTCATTTGTCAGTTAAGGAGTGTCTAAAAAGTTTATTTTATCATTTTCTTATTTCATATTCAAGGAAACATTCCAATTTGTCTTGCACAAGTAGTAAAGTGTATGATCAGACGCCGCGTATTACGGTGCCTGATCTGGGTCTGCAGTGTTTAGCTATGTCCCAGAGACTAGGCAATAATGTGTTAAGCACGGAATGAAATCAATTCAGAATAAACATCAGTTTAAAAAACAAAACAAAAAAAAACAAAAAAAAAACTGATTTTCTTACATGTACTGGTGTCAGTCTCAGTATGCAAATGCATACATTGTATATTATGCACCGGGTATAAATCAGTCCGCCAACTTTCGCTTTCTGCAGAGACCTGTCCGTCATATTTGGCTTCCGACGAGAAAAAAGGCTTCCTGCCGAGACTGTCCGCGTGACTCTGCTTTCTGCTTAGAGCGTCGTTAGGAAGCAGAATCACGCGGACCGTCTCTGCAGGAAGCAAGAGATCGTGGACAGTCTTGGCGGAAACCAAATATGACGGACAGTCTTTACAGAAAGCGAAAATTGACGGACAGTCTCTGCAGTGTACACCCGTGTTACGATGTCATCACACATAGTTACAAGCAGCTAACTGCTTCTGGATCTTTTAGACTAAACCTCGCTGACAATAACACTTTTATTCCGTTTCTTTGAATGAGATTTCAGAACTTCCAGTTTCTATCGTAAGGAAATATTACCATTTCAATAAGAATTTTGGTCTACAAGGACACATGTTTTACATTGTTGTATTTAACTTGTGGCCTTAGAATTTATTTGATAACTTTGAAAAGGCGTCGAGAAGCAAGACAGGGCCTCCCAGTTCCTTTGGTAATGCGGTTCTTAACCGATTCTACCGTCAAATGAGCTCTACTTATTTTCATACAAAATAATGGGTCAGGTGCTTGTCATGATTATTGCTAGATATTATTTTGCTGAATCAACACTTTCTTCTTCAGATAACGAATGCCATTTAAGGATAGAAAAGTGCAGGAGTGGTACTGTGGAACTAGCATATAAAGGAAAGTGTTTCTCGCCACATAATGATGCAGACTCCTTCCGACCATAGACTGATTAATGAGCCGCGACACGACAAAACCAACAAAGTGGTATGTGCGCCCTGCGAAGACTCAGATCAGCCTGGGCAGATCCACCCGGTCTGATGAGAGTCTTAGCTGTGCACTTAAAGGGTTGCTAAGGGTCTAAGCTAGCTACATGCGGACTGCAAATACCCTGATCAGACTGGGTGGATGCCCAGGCTGAACTGAGTTTACGCAAGGTGCACATGCTAATTTGTTGGTTTTCTCGTGTCGCGGATCAATTATGTCTGATGGACTGTTCTGTTCTTACAAATTCGATGAGTTCGATGAAGGCTCCTTGTGCTGTGTTCACGGACATACATCAAAAACCAAAAACTTTGTATATTCCCGCTTCAGGCATCCTTAGTTGGAGAATTGAAGAATTAACAAACAAACAAAAGATATCGAAAACAGAAAATGCTTATTTGATAATAAAAGAATTACATTTTATAATAAAGACTGGAAATTTGAAATGTACGTTCTGTTCATTATTCGTTCAGTATAAGCTCTGTGATGTTTTTTTTCTAAAATTCATATATTTATACATGAATAATGAAACATTAAACTTTTATGCTTCATGGACAGACTCTCAGCCAGGCTGTGCAGCCATGAATCCGTTCCGCTGAACCTCCTGAAGCCGTATTTATAAAATGATTTAAGTTGTTGCTCTGCTGTTGTTAAGGTTGAATGTCTATAAAGGAGATTCCCTACAACTATGAGATTTGCTCTGGACGAATAGTCTGTAAAAGACTGTTCCTCCAGAGCAAATCTCATAGTCCTAGGTAATTCTTCATAGAAATTCAGCATTAACAACAGCATAGCAACCACTTAAATCATTTTATAAATACGGCTTCAGGAGGTTCCAATATTCTCTCTGGCCTTTAGAAATGGAGTCAACTGAGTTATCACCGGTTTCTGTATCCTCTTCATTTTTATCTTGTGCAGTTTTCTTTTTTACAAAAAATCGCGGCACCTGTCATGAAAGCCCAATACATGGTATAAATAAGTATGTCGTTCCTCAACTGTCTTGCATTATTTGTCTTGCTTCTCATATTAATGCGCATTTAAGGGCTGTGGCGAGTCTCGACCGATTATTATTGGTCAATTTACTTTATCCTTTACAATGAGTTTTTCCTGGACTAGTTTCTCTCAGTTTGATCTTACACACTTACAGATATGATTGGGACACTCGTCTTGTTTTTAAATCTTCCCCCCAAACTGATACCGTCTCTTGTAATGTAGCAAACGCAGATGGCCAAATCAGCTATGACGTTAAAGTATCGGACACCATGTGTTGACTCCGCTTCCAAGTATCCACTCAGAATTACAGCTATGTCAGCTTCTATTGCTTAAAAGCTCTTTCTAGTTTGGAAAACAAATGCTAATCTGCATACACTACAATGTTTGTTTCACACACCTACAAACAGTAGTTTTTGTGTTTCTGTCCAAAAAAATACAGCAACACCACCATATGCATTATATGAGCCGCGACACGAGAAAACCAGCGAAGACTAAGATCAGCCTGGACATCCATCCAGTTAGATCAGACTCTGCTGAGCGCTTAAAGGGTAGCTAAGATTCTAAGCTACCTTCATGCGGAAAACGAAGATTCTGATCAGACTGGGCGGATGCCCAGGCTGATCTGAGTCTGCGCTGGGCGCACAACCACTTTGTTGGTTTCGTCGTGTCGCGGCTCAATTATGTATCTTTATGTGTGCGCTTGCTCCATCACAAACCACACTTATTGCTGACACTTCTTCCTGAAATCTTTCTTCAATGACATTTCACTTTACCTCTGCACTTGCTTTTGCAATATCATCTTTTAAAATCTGATCTCATTACAATCCAATCTTCTGCTACAATGCAGCTAACATCCTACTAAAAAAAACAACATCTTACTCATCATCGGTACAGTCATTGTCCCTACTTTTTCGTTGAAGTCAGTAGGTCCACCGCCGGTTGCTGCTGTACGCCAAACTGCTCGCACATTGATGTCATACAGTCCACTTTCCTGCAAGGTAATATTATTGAGGACACACTGTTGATAACAACCATGACATACCACCATTAACACACTGAATTACTAACAATAATTCATGTCAGTTTGCAGTGTTGATTGGTCATCCCCCTCTGCAACAAGTCCCTTGCTTTAGCACAAAGGCAAGAATTTGGTGATTTAAACTACATGTACAAGTGTTTATGAATTGTCAACATTTATTGACTTGAAGCCCGATACATTTTCGTTGTCTTTGTGAATTTTAAACTTCAGGGATGTGTACCATACTTTTGATTTTCTATCTTTGTAAACAGGAATCCGTCTCAAAAAAAATTTAGTAAACCTAACTTCCTGGAAAAAATGTCCCAGTCAAAGAACCACTAATTTCTAATTATAAAAGAATTAAAAAATAAACGGAACTTTTCTCTTCAAACTTTATGGAAAAATTCAGAAAGATAAGCTGAAAACAAATTAACAAAACAAATATTCTAGCCTCACTTGATATACTGATCAAGATATTTTGCTAACACAGAATATAACAGGGAGTAACAGGGATAATTCCGAGATATTTTTTATTATTTAACAAAAACAAAGGTCGTAACCTTTCATTTGAACTGTTTCAACGACACATTTCGAATGAGGGTTCACATCAGAAGTTTTTAATCGAAGCATATAGGTACTGTCCCTTTTACCCCGTCTTGTCTGAAGCGCTGTTACATGATTTCAACGTCATAAATTTCAAAAAATTTCTGCGCGTGCGTGTACTGCTCACAGGACGCGTTACTTCTCGACAATCCGCGAGACTTTACACAGATGGGGCAGACGTACTTTAAGGTATTGAGACTATCTATGTGCTCAGTGATAATTAATTGTTTAAATCATCTATATTATCTTTTCTTTTCGTTATAGTTTTAATCAAATATTTGATCTGATCGCGCTGGGCGAACGACCACTTTGTTGGTTTTCTCGTGTCGCGGCTCAATTTGTTACTTCCTGTGTGATTCCCTGGATGACGAGGCCTTTTCAAAATAGGTTCTACCCTTAAAGGAAAGAATCTGTCCTACTCGGAGAAAACTATTTGATCAAGAGTTGACACCCATTTAGAAAGTCGGCTTTTTATCCTCTGAAAGTGGACGCAATACCTAAAAAAAAGCAATAACAGGATGAGCCTACAATGACTGACAAATATACAAGGTGTAATGAACAGTGAAAAAAAGCAATGCGATGGTCCAAGGATATTCGTTCGCTGAATACTAACCCAGATCTGGGTAAGAACCCGTACCTGTGGAAATTTTGCACTAGGACTGGGTGTAATAAAATTTTTTGACTCGTGAGCTTTTGTTCGAACCCGATCCGCGGGAATTATACGTTTAGCACTAACCTAGATCTCAGTAAAATACATCTGGCCCATCTGGCCCATGATCTGAGTTTGTACCCAGCGTGCGGAGATCCTACGCCGGTAGGTTACTATTTCACGATGGTAACTTTAGAGTATTATGATTGCTATGTACGAATTCTTTTGAAATAGGAGACATTTTAATGAAATCAAATAACTATGTTTTGAATATTAGAGTCACGATAATCCAGGATGTGAAAAGAGAAAAAAAGCCTATTTTCTGGCATGACTTAACTGACATTTGCATTTGCGCTATTTGATTAGTCAGTATCCATAGCCCGTTGCTGGGAACATGGAGGACTCTGGGCAGTCTGCGTGGATGCGCAGTCTTCACTGTTTGCATGTGATGAGTTGTCCCTGGCTCCCTGCTTGCACATGCTGTAAGGCCTCTCTTCTCTTGACACAATACATGTGAGATTTTTGAAACTACAGTCGCTTCAGGTGTGGTACTCGAAAACGGGTCACTTATTACCTTGGTGAATTATGGCAAGAACAATGATGAGTTTGTTCAGAATCTGTATTTATGCCGTTCTGGGTGAGTACAGTGGTTATTTCACTGAGTATGTGTTAAGGTAATCTTCTTGAATTTAAACTGGACGATAAGTGTAGCTTTCTTTGCCTATTTCGAGTTAAAATTTGACTCTATCTGTTCAAGATATAGTCATACTTGAATCACACAAAATTTACTTCACTTGAATATGTTTATATAATTTTTTCAGGCTTTGATACAAGTAGCACTTTGTACAAATGTTTGGTTATCATCAATGATTTTTATCAGGTAATTTTTTTCTCGCCCATGCTTTTATATGTAAACGACGAATTTCTCCCTATTCTAAAGTAAAATGCAACAACCTTCTAATCACTTAAGAGAATCAGCAAGTTTTTCTCAATAAAAATGCTTCCGGGACAATATCAACCTTAGAATTGTCTTTACCCTGTGGAGTATAAAATCAATACAACAACAGGAATATACAAATTCTCCTTTTCTACTTCAGTAAGCGCCGCCTTTTCCATGCCTGGACCGGGCTGCAATGATCGTTACTGCACTGCGCAGTATAAGCCAGTGTGTGGAAACAATGGTAAAACATATGGTAAGTAGACTGAGAAACCTGCCCGAATTGCCGTGAAATTATATGTATTGTGGCAAATGCTGAGCAAACATCTCAGACCCAGATCTGAGTCAGGGTTCGAGGTTATAGAACTTGAGAATAATCTCAAACTCAAAGTAAAGCATACTGATTGGCTGCTTTCGAGCACATGCTCGGAAGCAGCCAACCAGTGTGCTTTATTTTTGCTCTCGCTGGTCTGTTCATGTATTTAGAATGTTTAACGGTACCAGTAAATATGTAACAAAGGGAGACAAATATGTTGCAATATAATTACTTTCTTCACTACACATCACTGTCAAAGCGTTTTGTGGGAGGGAACTGCTAGGGGGAAGGAAGTTGCTCTTTTTATAAGGCCACTCGATTCTTTCCTTTACGAGTAGCTCCCATCAAGGACAAGGGTGTGTTTATATGTAAATATTATTCTGTTAAAATTGTTCGTTTTGGAAAATGGCTGCCGAATCACAGTGTGTATTTCTACACCATAAAAGAAATTGAAAAGCAGATTACTATGTTTCAGTTTGTTTTCTTAGAAAGGATCTGGTATGATAAGGGCTATTTCTGGCTCCCGTTTAATTCGCCTGGAAGGGTACGGTTTCTATATATTTCCATCTGACTAAATGAGGACTTACAGAAATAAAATGTTTCTTGCATCTGCGTATTCTTAATAACCTGGCCTCGAGAATATAAAACGTTTTTCGTGCTCAACTCAGCTGAGCATGAAATTTTCTCTGCTAATAAATACGAATGTGCCAACACTTAATAGTAGTTTTTTTTTTATGTAAAAATGATTGCAAAGCATGTCAAGGTATTCCACCTACAGAGACGTTTAGCAAACAACTTCAACGGATCAAACTGAAATTGAAATGTATTCCAAATGATTTCTTGTGTCCTAACTAAGGAAATGTATTACAGCAACATATACTTATTTAGGTTTAAACAATATCTATTTCAAGACTTTATTACATACAAATATACAGAACAAATAATCAGGATTTGGTCAAAATCTCTAAGCTTGACAGACAATCTCTCGAAGAAAAAAAATGGTAGCCTTCATTATAATACAGAAACGTGACTAAACTTTACAGTTGCGTAAATATGGGACCAAGAACTGAGACAGTAAAGCGAACATACTTTGTGTGTTCGGAATGATTAATATTTTTCTTGTTCTTAACGTCATCGTAATCTGTATTTCAGGAAATAGTTGTGAGCTGCAAAAGGCTGCTTGCAAAGATACTGACGTAGTACTTGCTCACGAAGGCAATTGTAAAACCGGAGGTCTACACTGTGTGACGCCGATTGCCTGTATCGCTAGATATGCCCCCGTGTGTGGGACAGACGGAAACACATACAGTAAGTCATATCCAAATTTTCACATAAAATATCAGAATTCAAAATGAACTGACCAAAACCAATCATGACCCGATCAATATCTTTTACAGAACAATTTTTTGTACGTTCGATGCAGCCCGATCCTCTGACTGGCAGCAAGCGTACCTAGGATTGCTCTTCAAATATACTGGTTACATGAGCCGTATTATGACTGGTGAGGACCATTAGCAGAATTTAAGTTGTAAGAAATTACCACGTGAAAGTTGATCAATTAATAAGGCGCGAGAAAGATGCAAAAATGCTTTGCATTAAAGCCCCGTACACATGGACACATTTGCACAGGTAAGAATTCAATTGCACACAATTATGCAAATTTGCTCACATATTTAAATTTGAGCATGTGTAGGCTTTTACTCACGCGAGCAACACTTATCACAAATGCATAATGCACCTAGTAGGACCAAATGTAAATCTAGATTTGTATCTACACTGTATACAGATTTTACTCATGTGCAAATCCGGTCATGTGTGCGCAAAATCGAATTTGCTTATGTCTGTCTTTTCTTTGTAAATTTAAAGAGTAACTACACTTCAGGAACTGACTAAATCAGATCCCTAACCCTATCCCCAACATTAAAGGGAAAGACTGACAAAGACATCCCAACAAACAATAAATTACAAGTGATAAGCCTAGTCAACAGCTCTTTCCCAAATAGGTGGCAACTCAGCTATCGTTACTGAACTAAAAATTTAGACCAACAGAAGGGTTAAAATGAATACTCATTAAGTTGAACAGCACCGAACATATGAGCCGCGACACGAGAAAACCAACAATGTGGTCGTGCGTCCAGCGAAGTCTCAGATCAGCCTGGGCATCCGCCCAGTCTGATCAGAGTCTTCGCTGTCCGCATGAAGGTAGCTTAGTCCCCTGGCTACCCTTTAAGTGCCTAGCAAAGAGTCTGATCAATCTGGGCAAATGCCCAGGCTGATCTGAGTCTGCGCTGGGCGCACGACCACATTGTTGGTTTTCTCGTGTCGCGGCTCATATAACAAATGCAATCACAACGAAAGTAAGCCTATCCTTTATACCCTATGTTAAAATATTTGGTATGCTTGATTTTGGCTAAAATTGAATCAGTTTCAAATTTCCTTACGTATACGCTTTATACTTATTTTAGTAAACCGAAAGAAGAACATGTTTTATTATTTTCATCTTGTTTTGTTTAAATACTCTTGGGTCTTTTTTGGACATTTTTGGATCATATGTACGCTTTGCAAAGTGCACTTCTGCGCACGGCGAATAAACTTTGCATATGTACTTATGTATGAAAATTTGTACACGTTTACGGGACTAAAGATTCACGCGACTTTGCATTTTAGGCCTATACATTTTCTGAGTTATTGTAAAATTGCAAATTGATGCCTCGAGTTTAGTTCCTTACCTGGCCTAGTTTCTTTTACAAATGGCGCTAAGACATTGTTCACCTCTCCTTTTCCCGTAACTATATGTCTGTATCTAAATGTTTGGCTTTCTAGTCTTTGAATTATCAAATTTCTTTTAATTCTGCAGAATCTGATGCAAATCTTATCGACCTTTTTTTGGCACTTTATTTAATTTGCTCGATTTTCTACTTCCAGGTAATGGATGTTATCTTCAGGTGGCCAGGTGTAGTAACCCAGGCCTGAAAATGAAACATAAAGGAGGTTGTATGAAACAGACACTTAAGTTTGACGAATATGTGGACTGAATTCTTCGAATCAAATTGTTAAGTAAATTTGGGATTGTGAGTGAGGAGAGACAAAATAGCACAAATAATAATAGATGAGAGAAAATATCCAAACAACTCACACCCGCATCTACTAAATGCATGAAGACTCTTGCCCTATTTTGATCAGTGAACAGGGCACAGCAGAAATAAACATTACAAGTATTAAAACATGTGTAGAAAATATAACCCCAAGTCCAATTTTAGACGGAAGTATGCCCTTTTAAAACACGTGTGTCAATAATAGCCGTGACACGACAAAACCAACAAAGTGGCATGTGCGTCCAGCAAATACTCAGATCAACCTGCGCATCCGCCTAGTCTTTGCTGTGCACTTTAAAGGTAGTTGTCGGTTTAAGCTTGCTCCATGCAGACAATGAAGACTTATATCAGACTGGGCGGCTGCTCAGGCTGATCTGAGCCTTCGTTGGGTGAACATGCCGCTTAGTTGGTTTTGTCATGTCGCAGCTCAATTATGTTTTATGCCATTGTTCTGTTCTGTTTCAAATATCCTGTGTATGTATATATTTATATGTGAAAACAATTAGAAAAATTAAATTAAAGAGCATCGAAATATAAAGGGCACATTGTTTTTATTTTTTACCGTAAACTACTCGTACTATTGTCCTACAAAGTCACAATTTTGTTATTGGCACTGCATTGGTTCTCTTCCAACGATAAACTTACCCAGAAACTCTTGCAAATTAATTAAATTAAACGAGTACATTTTCAGGGGAAACAACTCTGTCATGTTCATTTATGCCCCGCCCGATGATGGAGAAAGACGAACTATGCAAAAATAGTCGAAAATGTGCCTTATATATAAAAAATGGGTACATTCCATACTCATATGAGCCGCGACACGAGAAAACCAACAAGTAGCCCAAAGGGCAACAATTGCTCACCTGAGAGACATTGTAAACCTATAGGGATATTTAAGATGCTCAAGGGCAGCTAACTCCACAGTCAGTGGTCCAATCAGGCTGAAAATTAAATTCATCCAAAACATTATGTATGCCCTCATTTAATATATGCAAGTTTAAAAAGTATCAGATCAAGAGCACAATAGACAGAGCTGTCAAGGGCAGCTAACTTCGTAGTGGTTGGCCTGATCTGGCCAAAATTTAAACTTATTTAAGATATTATGCATTTCCTCATTACCTGCAAGTTTGAAAAGGATTGGATCAGTAGAAACCAAGAAAAAGTGGCGACATTGCTTTTTGGATGCTCAGGGCAGGTTCTCCATAGTCCAGTGGTGGGATCTAGCCGAAATGCTAACTAATCCAAGTTTTTATGCATACCCTTATTACCTGAAAGTATGAAGAGGATCTGATGAAAAATGAAAATGTGATGACGTTGTTTTCTCCATTATAAGACTATGGGATTTTTTTCAAACGCTCAAGGGCAGCTAACTCCGTAGTCTGTGCTTGAATCCGGCCAAATTTCGAACTCATCCAAGCTCTTATGTATGTCATCATTACCTGCAAGTATGATAAGGATCTAATTAAAAACCTTGATTGCAGCACCCTGAAAGTCAAACTTGCTCGAGATATTGTCATGCCCTACATTTGTGTGAATTCATTTTAAAATCCGTTGAGAAATGTAGGTGCTAGAGCGATGACAAAGTTTTTCTAAAAATAGCTACAGTGACCTTGACCTTAAGCACAGCATCCTGAAAGTCAAACTTGCTTGAGATATTGTCATACCCTACATTTGTGTCAAGTTATTTTAAAATCCATGGAGAAATGAAGATGATAGGGCAATGACAAAGTTTTTCTAAAAATAGCCACAGTGACCTTGACCTTGGGCACAGCACCCTGAAAGTCGAGCTTTCTCGAGATATTGTCATGCCCTACATTTGTGTGAATTTATTTAAAAATCCATTGAGAAATGTAGGTGCTAGAGCGCTGACAAAGTAATGTTTCTAAATGATGTGGATCGAATGTGAAACAGCGTAGACCCAGTTACATTTCTCGAATTTACCTATTAACATTGCATGATTTTTTGAGATACTAGTATTTGAGAAAACGAATCAACTGTTTTCAAATGTTTATCACAGAGGTTTGGGTATATAAAGTATAAAGCCATAAATTGGACAACCTAAACAAACGATTTTTTCCGTTCTATTTGTTTTAAGGAATGCGAAATCTTTGTTGCTTGGCTATCCCATTTTTTAAGGTTTCTAAAAAAAATATTTTTAAACAGAAAATTTCTGAAAAGCTAAATAAAACCTTCCGTTTGGCAGAGAACAGTGGTAAGAGAAAATAAAGTGCACTTATAATTAAGAAGACATATGCGAAAATGACGGCATTTAAGGTGTCTGAAACAAGATCCTCCAGAAACGTCAGGAGAAACGAATATTGCAGACTCGATTAAACTGAGTCTGCCAATGTGCAGTAACGTAATTTGACCACACTGCCCACGCCCCCTATCACCGTCTTTAGTACCCCAGGGTCGCTAATACTATTTCTAATAAAAATGTAGGTAACGGAATGATATACAGTGTACTTGTCGGTTTCCGACGATGCCTAGCCCCTGCTTCGGCGGAACTGATTAAGAATGAGCATGAAAAAAGAACTCAGCAATCTTGCATCATTTTTTCTTTAACAATCTGAGCCGCGACATGACAAAACCAACAAAGTGGCATGCACACCCATTGAGGACTCAGATCAGCCTGGGCATCCACCCAGTATGATCAGAGTCTTCACTGACCGTATGATGCTAGCTTAGGTCCTTAGCCACCCTTTAGGCGCAAAGCGAAGACTCTGATAAAACTGGGCGAATGGCCACGCTGATCTGAGTTTTCGCAGGACGCACATGTCACTTTGTTGGTTTTATCGTGTCGCGGTTCATTTGATGTTGAGTGTTTTCCTGGTTGAAATTAAACACGGGAAAAGCTCGGTATGGTCCGATGACTTTCCTTTTTTCAATTTCTATTTGCAGGCAATAGTTGTACTCTTGGAATAGCACAGTGTAAAAACCCTAAATTAAAGATGGCTTATAGAGGCAGATGTGGAGACAGGAGAGATATGTAGAGAAGCGGAGTTGTTGATATTTTCGTATTCGAGCCGAATAGGATCTTTGCACTGCGCATATCTAGAGCAGCCTGCACAATGTGCAGTCTGGTCAGGAAATGCGAAGTTCGCCATAGTTATGTTGACATCAAATACCCTGATCAAGCTGCGCTTGAACTTATGCGCACACATGCAAAGGTTGACACGCTCATCCCGCCAAGGCCTGAAAACAGATTTTATTAGTTGTTGTGTTTCTGATTATGTTTCGATTAAAACTTGTATAAAATGGGGGTTGTATTTCATTTCTGAAGGGTAAACAATTAATTGGATGTATTATGTTAAGGTGCACATACAGCGGTAAAGCACCAAAAAGCAGACGACAAAATTTACATCCGCAAAATTTCAAAAATTGTTTCATCCAAGCTATATCATACTGAATATTCAACAACTAGGGGACAAACATTGAAGATCTAGATGAGGCGGCTCATCACGAGCCGCCTCATCAAGAGCAACACTGTTTGCAAATTTAGCTATGTACGTTTATGGCGCCTTGAGAGTTAAGGTGGATGGGTACACTTTACAGGAAAGCAACTATGTCGGGTTCATTTTTGTCTCCCATCTCAAAGAGTCCGCTATTTAAAAGGAAAGAATTTGCTCCTGAAGGACCAAAGTCTTTCCTGTATAAGGCGACCTCATTTGGGAAGGACTTCGTCTACAGCGAAGTAAGTAGGAAGACATAAAAGCTGTTCCCCTTTTCTTAGAAAATAATGAAAATAACATGGAGGTGCACCTTTCCCCCTAAAGGATCTATCGGTTCTGCGCAAAATTGAGCAATATAGTAAATCCTGTCATTGATCCGGATTAAACTGCATATTAAATAATCCGCGACACGACAAAATCGACAAAGTGGCATGTGCGCACAGCGAAGACACATATCCGTTCAGTCTGATCAGTCTTAGCTGTCCGCGCGGAGCTAGCTCAGACCCTTACCTACCTTTGTAGCGCACAGCAAAGAGTCTGATCAGACTTGGCGGCTGCATAGGCTGATCTGAGTCTTCGCTGGGCGAATATTCCACTTCGTTAGTTTCGTCGTGTCGTGGCTCAGATAACAGTTTGATATGCGTCTGCACCGCTTGCAGTTCTGCTATAGCTATATTTTCAGAGAGCACAAAAATTGATCACATAGGCTTCCCATCAGGCACACAATGTAAAACGGCGTTGACATAACGTCAAAACACCGCTGAAAACACTGTTGGTTCTAGGTAACACCGTTGTCACAGCGCTGTTACATCATAAAGCCGTGGAATCAACGTTTACACCGTCGATTCATCATCCAACGATGTTTGCCCTGTGGCTTGTGTATACCCTCTGAATGGTTAAAGGTATAGTATTTTTCTAATAATGCTTTGCATTTGCGATGTTCTGGCAGAAATTGATGTTTTACTAGCTAGCATTGCAACTAGGGAACCCGGACATCTGTTAAGTAATATATAAGGAATTTAACTGGAGTTAAAACAAAATGAAGAAAATATACAGATTCAATAGGGGCCAGTCAGCTGGCTTGTCGTGAGTTAGCTTTTAAAAACAGTTCTATGTGTGTCTATCGGTGTTACTTGGGAGTGAAGGAGAACTTTAAAGTTCAAACTTAACCCTTTAGGTGCTTAGATATACTTCAGAAAGAGAATAATCTAATTTAGAAATATAGTCATAGAAACAACCCTCACAACAAAAATGAAAGAATATATACAACAAGAGGACCATTAGGTCCTGAACGCTCCCCTGAGCCCAGAGACTTTAATGTGATATGAACTTTTTGGACATTTGTTTTCGCTATGAATTTACCGATCTTTTGTAGACATAAAATAACAGTGCCAAAATGGTGATAGCAAAACAACCAGACCTAATAGTTTCTGAGAAAAAGAACTTTAAATATTCAACACAAGTGACCATTGGCCAAGGTCACTAAATGACCTTGACCTCTTGAATTCAAAGGAATTGAGGCCAATTGCATTTTCATATAATAGAGTCTAATAGCAACAGAAAAATGCGCCTTTACAGCTTTTCCCATTCAAAAGCCTGAGGGGGTAAATTAGACCTTTCCATATAAATGGTCAAGGTCAGCTCAGGATCATCAGTATGGACGGACGCTCGACGCCCCGTTACTGCGGCTATGGATACGTTCCGCTGAGGTGCGGGGGTAACGTCGATATGAGAATTGAAATATGATGATGAGGATCATCAGTTATATAAATTTTGCAGTACTAGAGTCTTATGTGCTACATACCAACTTGCAATCAGCCCCGTGGTTCTGGAGAAGATTTTTTTTATCGTTTTAACCATATAGGGGCATGGCCTTCATCTTATTCATGTGATGTGGAAATAATATATAAACTTTCTTTCCCACTTTGCCTGAGGGCTGCATATGAAATTTAATTGAAATTGGCCCAGACATTTCAGAGGAGGTCCTTTGAAAATAATGACAGATACGTGACCTTTGGCCACAGTCACTTAATGACCTTGACCTCTAGAATTCATACAGATTGTACTTGAATGCATTTCCATATCACAGAGCACAATAGAAACAGAAAATTCCACTTTTTCAGTTTTTCCCATTCAAAAGCCTAAGGGACCAAATTTGACCTTGCCATAAAATAGGTCAAGGTCAAGTCAGGGTCTTCATTTATAAAAACTGTGCAGTACTAGTGTTCCAGATGCTACATACCAAGTTTCGAGGCAATCGGTCCAGTGGTTCTGGAGGAGAAGATTTTTTAAGGTTTTTACCATATATGGGCATGGCGGCCATCATGGTCATGTGACCTGGACCAAACTTTCCCCCTTTGCCTGGAGGCTGCATATGAAGTTTAATTGAAATTGGCCCAGTAGTTTCAGAGAAGAAGACCTTTGAAAATGTTGACCGACAACAGACAGGTGACCTTTGGCCAAGGTCATTAGATAACCTTGACCTCTAGAACTTCAAAGTGGTTGAATCTGAATACATTTCCATATCACAGAGCACAATAGCAACGTAAAACCTTACTTTTTCAGTTTTTCCCATTCAAAAGCCTTAGGGACCAAATTTGACCTTGCCATAAAATAAGTCAAGGTCAAGTCAGGGTCTTCATTTATATAAACTTTGTAGTACTAGTGTTCCAGATGCTACATACCAAGTTTCAAGGCAATCAGCCCCGTGGTTCTGGAGAAGAAGATTTTTTAAGGTTTTTACCATATATGGGCATGGCGGCCATCTTGGTCATGTGACCTACACTAAATATATAAACTTTCTTAACCCCTTTGCCTGGAGGCTGCATATGAAGTTTAAATGGAATTGGCCCAGTAGTTTCAGAGAAGAAGACCTTTGAAAATGTTGACCGACAACAGACAGGTGACCTTTGGCCAAGGTCATTAGATGACCTTAACCTCTAGAACTTCATAGGGGTTGAATTTGAATGCATTTCCATATTACATAGCACAATAGCAATGTAAAAACTTACTTTTTCAGTTTTTCCCATTCAAAAGCCTAAGGGACCAAATTTGACCTTGCCATAAAATAAGTCAAGGTCAAGTCAGGGTCTTCATTTATATAAACTTTGTAGTACTAGTTCCCCAAATGCTACATACCAAGTTTCGAGGCAATCAGCCCAGTGGTTCTGGAGAAGAAGATTTTTTAAGGTTTTTACCATATATGGGCATGGCGGCCATCTTGGTCATGTGACCTACACCAAGTATATAAACTTTCTTTCCTTCTTTGCCTGGAGGCTGCATATAAAGTTTAAATGAAATTGGCCCAGTAGTTTCAGAGAAGAAGACCTTTGAAAATGTTGACCGACAACAGACAGGTGACCTTTGGCCAAGGTCATTAGATGACCTTGACCTCTAGAACTTCATAGGGGTTGAATTTGAATGCATTTCCATATTACATAGCACAATAGCAATGTAAAAACTTACTTTTTCAGTTTTTCCCATTCAAAAGCCTAAGGGACCAAATTTGACCTTGCCATAAAATAGGTCAAGGTCAAGTCAGGGCCTTTATTTATATAAACTTTGTAGTACTAGTTCCCCAGATGCTACATACCAAGTTTCAAGGCAATCAGCTTAGTGGTTCTGGAGGAGAAGATTTTTTAAAGTTTATACTATATATGGGCATGGCGGCCATCTTGGTCATGTGACCTGGACCAAATATAAAAACTTTCTTTCCCCCTTTGCCTAGAGGCTGTATATGAAGTTTAATTGAAATTGGCCCAGTAGTTTCAGAGAAGAAGTCCTTTGAAAATGTTGACGACGGACGACGGACGACGGACGCCGGAGACTACCATCCTATAAGCTCCCCCGGAGCCTTCGGCTCAGGGGAGCTAAAAATTGACAAAAATTCACGAAAGGCACGCATGGTAAACCGAATGAACAGCTCTTGCTCAGATATTCAGCAACCCCAGTTGATAACACTTATTTTCACCTTTTTTATATTTTTAATTAACAATACTAAACAGAAAACAAAATGGACAAAATTGCTTGAAGACAAGCAGACATAAGTACACGTTATTTTGAGGAGCCATAACAGAAGTACCGTTTTTGAACGGTCAGAGATACTGGGGAGGGTTTAAACTAGTTTTACTGGATCCAATCCACGTTATCTGCTTTTGCGGAGGTTCATAACGTTTAGTTAACTTTTTGACCAACATGAAGGTTTCCTAACACATCAATGAATCGTCACAGGCAACAAATAAATCACTTATAACGCCTTCAAGGATGCTGGCTCGACAGAAACAATGTTATTGCAACATCTGCAGACCCATTGGGTATCACAAACACCACTGAAATACTGGAGCAAAAGAAAACCATCCGTTGAATCCCAGAATGGCCAAGCAGTTGCGTAAAAATTGTATCTTGTTGATAGGTTCTGTAAGAAAAATCTTTACTTTTTTTCCTTTGACTTTATGTACTAAGTTCTTTTTATGAGATCTTGTATCTGCATTTTAGTCCCGAGGCAGCGGTAAATTACCTAGAAAGATAAAATTCCAGTTGTAACAGAAGAGTTGTTTTTACTTTAATATATTCTAAAAAAGTATTAAAGTGTCAAACGTTTACCCTGCGATTTCTGGAACATTTCATACATTTGGTAAAATAAATCATTTCTACCTTCCATTTTATTCATTTTGCAAAGTTTATACACATGAAGTTTGAACCTATAGCCTTTGTCTTGACCAAGTCCAGGCTTTCATTCGAAATACCTTTAAAATAAAAGTGTTTTGAATTCCCATGGAGAAATGACAGTGTGTCAGTTTGGTCGGGCATAACTCTTAAAATTGCTATGAATTTTAAAATTGTTACAGCTCGCTGGCCTAAAAAATGATTAAATTTGATGAGTATCGAGCAATGTTGCAAAACAAAACATGAATTGGCGAAATCGAAAATTTTGGTAAATTTGTTCCTTATGGACCTTCGTACACTTTGATTTTGAGGGTAGTGTGAATTGAAGTCTGAACTTGGTCAATGTAATAGTACGGCAGATAGGCAGCCTTTGAGAAGGTGCTACTGGTAAGGTTCTGCAAAAATCTCGAGTTATATATCAGAATAATTGTTAGAATCTCTAGTTTACAAAACCGGCTGATGACACCTCTGATTCTGAGTACTAAGCGAGTTATCTCCCCTTTAATTACCCCACCCATTTAATTGGGTAAATTGATACTTAAATGAAAAAGAGTAAAAAAATCATTTATAAGATGGTACTTTGTACGATTTTTTATTTGTATTCAGTTTGTAGCTTATTTACCGTATATGCGGTACTTCTTATTTACTTTAGTTTTTATTTTGTGGCGTTGTGATATCGCGTTTACGTTGAAATTTGTTTTAGAAATATTTTTTTAAATTTCAGGTTTACAATTTTTAATGTTGACTCCATCAGTCAAGATTTTTTAACAATATTTGCAATAAAATAGCAAGTCTAGAACCGGTGCTTTATGTATAGATCATCAGAACTCAAGATTTCAGTACAGAGACAAAGATACTCTGAGAAACATGAGTAAATACCCCACCCATCTAAATATGCATTGCAAGACTGAAAATCTTTCAGGCACTTGCGGTTCAAAAAAGTAAGGTTAGGTCATATTGTAACATAATATACGTGACATTATAGGGCTGCACATCTATGCTAGTGCAAATGAAATTACTCCTAGCAATCCTTCACGCTTCAGTGAGCAAGGATTAATTTACTTGAAACAGTATTATACAGACAGTACTTCTACAAACCTACTTACACAGAGGACATGTTCACAATATTTTATCACATACCATTTTTTTCGCAACACTTCTAACTAGCAATGGAAATGCAAAATTTATCTCCAGATGTTGTAAATGAGTGATTGTTTACCTTATAACTTATTTATTTGTTATTTACATTTCAAGTGACCATACTGTATGCAACACTTTGTTATTTTGTTATTTTTATTTGCAAACGTATACATATTCATTGATGTTTTGATGAACTACTGGCATAGTTTTGACATCTTCAAGATTCAAGACATTGCAAAAGAACAGTTTGTCTTAAAACAGAATAAAAAGAAAAATTACCCACTCACTAAAATGCATTAGAACCCGTATCCTAGTTATAACAGCCGCTAAATAAATGTAGGCCAGACCAGTAGGATGTTGCCCAGCCACCCGACGAAGTTGTGTAGACCTCATTTTTCTAAGTGTCCTGTATATGCAGAATATTTGCCTCTTTCTTGCTGCCTGCTTAGTGGGGCAATTGAGAGTTCAGACTGTTAAATACGTTACCAATAGAAAGTTTACAAAAATTATCATGTTTTTAAATAAAAATGAAAGTCAGTAATCTATGTAAAAGTAAAAAGTATGCAAAGACCAGGAACTGAAACAATCAAAATCCAAATCCAGCCCTCAAACCATAGTTGGAAACAACTAAGATTACAAATAATCAAGATACAGAGAACATATGGCCAACCGAGTGAGCAGCTTGTTCCCAAAAGGTGGCCACTCAGCAACCCAAACCGAACCAAAAATAATAATAACATACATAAGGTAAAACATCACAGAAACTCTGACACCAAAAACAGGCAACAAAGAACCACAACAGAACTACCGCCTTGGAACGGTCAGTAATGAATTACTGGGGGGCTTAAATCGATTTTACAGGCCCAACCTCACCCTCAGTTTCTGAAGTGGTACAAAACATTTAGTTGGTTGTTCGGTTCGCATGATAACCCTCTAACTCGTCAATGAATCATCACGGTAAACACATAAATCAAATTTCAACACCATGAAGAAGCAAAGACGAGGACTCAACAGATACAACGGGCCGTCTGACAGGTGGAGATCCCTGTCCTGCCAAACAACCCCACTGGAAATCTGAAGCAAAAGAAGGTCACCAGTTGAGCCCCGGTGGACCAAGCAACAGACAAAAAGGCTCCGGTCCCAACCAACTAAAATATGTAGCTTTAGGTCGGGGCCATCATAGAGTCTGACGACCGATCCCCCGGTGTGCAATTAAAGAGTGCAGCAAAGCTATCAACCGTGATTGGGTTAATCACTAAGCATGCAGACTGTCGCATTACATTTAAATTATAGCCAATACGTTTGTGACGTATTATTATTTTTCGGAATTGATCAGAAAAATCAGTCCTACCCTTAATCTTTTTGAATTTGTATACTAAGTCACCATAATATTCTGGTTCCGATAAGAAATTTTAATCCGACATCAAATTTTGAAACCAATTCATGGTGTCTGCGATAGAATTTAGAAAAAGCCTTTCTAAGCTTATGATACCGATAGCCCTGTTGAAGAAGTTTAGCAGTTAAACATTTATTACGAGCATTAAAGTCATCTACATGACTACACACTCTAGCAAATCTTATAAGTTGAGAAATATACACTCCATAAGAGGGACGACGTGGAACGTCACCATCCTAAAATGGAAAATTAACTATATCAAAGTCAAAGTCATCACGTTTATCATAAATTTTAGAAGATACAAAACCGTTAGAAATAGATAGATGTAAATCCAAAAAGGAGGCCTCGGTATCTGAAGTATTAGCTTTATTCAATTTAAGTTCAGGTGGGTAAATTTGGTTAACCATGCTTTCAAAATAAGGATTATCAATATTCAGAAGATCGTCTAAATATCTAGAGGTTGAGTTAAATGCCTCAATGATATCAGCTTGATTATCAACAGAAAGAGAAGTCATGAAATCTCTTTCATAACAAAATAAAAACAAATCGGCCACAAGAGGAGCACAATTTGTACCCATCGGAATACCAACAATTTGTCTGTATAACTTATTACCAAATCTGATGTAAATATTATCTAAGAGATATGATAAGGCGTCACATACATTCTGACATGACCAAAGACTATATCCTCTATATATTTTACGGTCAGTAGAAGTGAAAAACGCTTTCTTATCGTTACAGGCAATATAAAGGGTATCTTCATTTTTGGAGAACTTTTTGAAGGCCCTCTCAATCAAATCAACAAGTTTTTCCTTTATTAAATTATGGGGTAATGTGGTATAAAGAGTAGAAAAATCATAAGTGGACAAACTAGTCGCACGGAACCCTCTTGACTTCAGTTTACTAAGTACCTCACCAGAATTTTTTATAGACCAAAACATATTTTTCCCTGACCTCTCATACACTGTCTCATAGTACCAAATGACACGAGATTTCACAGCAGTGAGGCAAGAAGTTAATAATTTAGATAATTCTGTAGTAGTACAAGAGCTAGAGTTGGCAATGAATCTAGCTTTATACGGTTTTTATGAAGCTTAGGTAACCAATACATCGTAGGAAGTTTGTCTTGGCGTTCCTTAACGTTAACAGCAAACTTTAAAGGCAAATTATTTGAGTGGCTATTAACGACAGTCTTTTCATCTGTAAAAGTCTCTTCGTAAGCCGTGGTGCCGTTAAGTTCCTGCTTCAAAGTGTTAATATAGTGCATCCGACAAACAACAACAATGTTGTTTGCGGCCTTGTCGATTTAAATCGATTTAAATTATTTATTTTTATATTAAGTGATGTAAAAACATTTTTAAATTCTAAAGTTTTATTATCATGGCTTAATTTTTCTACAGTTTATAAAGCTGTAATCTATGTTACCATTAGATACGAATTTCAGACAAATAAAACTATACAAGACAAAAATTAAAATTGATAAATTGCATTAGTATTAGTATATTACTATTTAGGTCTAGAGGCTAGCTTTATAGTGGAAAAAAAGTGGTTTCATTAAATTTTGTAGTTTACCATACAGAAACTGTTTAATACGTGTAATATATTTTTTAATGCAATGTTCAAAAACATTATAATGATTTGAAATGGCGCTTACATGTTGAGATTAAAAAAATTCTCAAAGTATGGCACTCTAAGAGTATCTTACGGAATTGATATTAATCAAATTGATGTGACTAATGTAAATAGTAACATGTAGCTTATGAGACTGTGATTTATGTTATTATAGAGAACAAGATTTACACCACATAAAACAATAACTAACAAGTCAGAATTGGAAAATAAGATATACTTTCAACCCTTTTAGGGTATAATTCTAGCACAGCTTTTATAAAGAAAAGGTAGGTGTGATTTATCTTGTGAAGACTACGAGACAGAAACTTTTCAGAGTTGTTGCATGAATTCTAATGCAGTTTCGTAGTCACCTTAATGTGTGAAATAATTTTGACACATAAATAGGGAAATATGTTAAAATAATGACAAAAAACATGAAACAGAAAACAAATTACTCAGGTGTATCTAGTTTGCTCACTAAAGCTGAGATTATTCAGATTTATGTAGTTTGCTCACTAAAGCTGTACATGCGCCCGGGATTTTTTTCACTGTTACATTTATAGAAAAATAGTATCATTTGATAACCATACAACCTAAATGTATATGATAATATATTTCTCTATCCTTTTTAAAATGTAGAATTAACTGAAGATAATGACAAGATTATGACATCAACACTTTTAAAATGTGTTTCACGCATAAAATATTTATGAGCATGCTGTGAGTTACTTTTCTTGTTTCGTCTTGTAATATTAAATCTATACACTCAAGTCATGAAACTGAAAACTGCCTGGCGACAGTTTTAAGTAACTGATGTGCCTTTGACTCAAAATGGCATTGGTGTAATTCAGAGTTCAAACACGACAGTAACACATTATACATGTATCAGTCCTACAATATTTGATGTAATATACGTTAAGCGAGACTAGTATAGGGGAGAGTATGTGGTAACGCATTCTGAAAATAATTACCCTGATTGCTCATAAAAACTGGGAGGCAGGTAATGTACATTCACAGTATATCATTTTATGGAGAATTGCGAGAGAGAGAGAGAGAGAGCAAAATCCAAAATTATCCGTAAATTAGCTTCTACCCCTTCATCCATATATTAATAGTGTTACACACACTTTAAAAGTCCTCTGATCAGTAACTCCTGTGACAGTGGTATAGTTTCAGACTACTCCAAGTCCTCTAGGCAACCATTTAATTACTTTCTTTTTAATATAGTTCCACCATAGAATGCTAAAAGACCACTTTAGTATTAGCAGTTTCTGTAGCGCAAAATACCATTTTGGATGTATTTCATTGTTACTCATATTTGGTAACGTATATGACAGTGCAAAGTTTTGCAAGTTCGATAGCATTTGTTTTTATTTAACGATATATAAATGCATTAGTGTTCTTCGTTGATTGTACTTACATGCTCATTCTAATCAGATTAAGTAGTTTGTCCATTCTTGGTAACGTAGACAACAGTACGGTTTCTAACGCTTCAGAAGACAATATTGATTTAATTCAGAGGCTTTCAAGCATATTTTCTACAACACTAAGATCTATGTCTGTTATTGTGTTTATTTGGCTGAGAATATGCAAATGTCATTAAAATGATACAGTCACGTTTATAACATGGGAGAAACAGCCAAACTGCCCGATACTCAGACAGCAGAAAGTAGGGAAATACTTTGTAGACGTTAGGCTTTCAGAAAAAAAAACATGTTGAAAAAGTATCTCATAAAAGGAGAGGGAGATATTGGAGCTTAAAAATCTACTAGCTTTTATAAATGTATCATTCGATCAATTTCAACTGACAGATGGACGGACAGACGAACAAATGGATGAACTGACAAGGACAGACGGCCCGAAGACAATCTTAAAGTACCGGATTGGACTGAAAATGACACCAGAGTATGCAACTACAACGCATGTATAATCAGCGGCTAGTTTTGACCACTGTTAAGCTTGTCATTTTTGAGAAGTTGACTGCCAAAACAGTGGTGAACACATGCTATTGACAAACCGACGTACGGACGGATGGAAAAATAAATATATAGAGCACATATTATCTAAATGAGTGCGAGTTAATAGAAGTTACACATATATACTGTTTTCAAAGCATTTAGCCCATTTAGCTGGTCTTAAAGTAGTAATTTAAGTAGATTTTCATCATTTATGTACGTTTTCTATTTGACCGTGACCTTAACCTTTTGTACATGTTGAAATATATCTAGATAGTTAATTCAACAATGAAATACCTTGTAAATTAGTTTCTGCGTAAGACTTGACATATTTATTGTCATGGTAATAAAACAGACAAATTCTAATATTTATGTCGAAAATTGTCAACCTTTGGTAATCAGCGGTAATTAACAAACAGACGCACGGACAAACACTGTTCAAAAGCCATATTCGTTAATAGCTTCTATGTTTAGCTCATTCCATTTGTTTTCCGAACGTACAACTGGAAAATGACAAACACTTGTCTTTAGTTGAAATAAATGGACATTTTTGACATACACCGACAAAAATTGTGTAATTTTGCTGTTTATGGGTACGTAAGTTTCAAGGGCCATAACTCTGTTAGTACTCAGCTGCGGCGATGTCATCAGCCGGATCCATACACTAGACATGCTAACAAACAATTTGGTATATAACACTTGATGTTTGCAGAACCTTACCAGTCAAGTCCTTAAGAATAGCACTTTTGGGGCTCCGTCTGCTCTACTATAAAGGCTATAGTTTCAGACTTCATGTATACAAACCTTGCAAAATGAATGAAATGGAAGGTAAAAATGATTTATTTCACCTAATGTTTGAAATATTCCAGAAATTGCAGGGTAAAAGTTTGACCCCTTAATACTTTTTATGCCCCCGTGACGATAGTCAGGAGGCATTAAGATTTGCCCCTGTCTGTCCGTCCGACCGTCCGTCTGTCCGTTCGTCCGTTCGCCAAACTTAATGGTATAGAGTTTGTGTAATCAATTCCTCCCACACTTTTCAATGGATCTTTTTTAAACTTTGCATAAATGTTGTGGACATATTGAAGATGTGCATGTGAATTTTTGATGGGGCTAGAAATAATTTTGACAGAATTATGGCCATTTGGACTTAGTCATTTTAGGCAATGATTTGCATTGTAGGGTATGGAGTTTGTGTAATCAACTTCTCCCACAGTTTTAAATGGATCCTTTTCAAACCTTGCATACTTGTTGTGGACATGCTGAAAATGTGCATGTGGGTTTTTGTTGGAGCTAGCTTAAATTCTGACAGAATTACGGCCTTTTTGAACTTAGACATTTTAGGCATATGTTTGCATTTTAGGGTGTGTACTTGGTTTGTCAACTCCTCCCACAATTTTCAGCCGCTGTTTTTCAGACATTGTATACTTGTGGACATGATGAAGAGGGGTGTATGTTGGTTTTTAGATAAAAAATATAATTTTTAACGGAATTACGGCCTTTTAAACTTAGTCATTTTGGGCTACATTTTTGCACTAAAGGGTATGCAGTTTGTGTAAAGTTTTCAGTGGATTCGTTGTAGATGGTGTTTGGGCGTAAAAGGTGCTTTAGGGACGTTCACATATTTTGTGACAGGCGCTGCACGGGGGAATCATTAGTGTCCTACAGACACAATTTTCTAGTAAGGAGTATAGTTTGCTAGCCGTTTTATAAGATTACTTTCAACTCTGTAATTTTATGCTGAAAATTTTCTCAGTGTTACGCTTATGGCATATGGACCAGAAGCAGAATTAACAGTCCTTGGGGACAAAAATTTGAAACTTATTGCAGTTTTGGAAAATTCCTTTCAGAGATGGTTCTACATCTACTTGTAACTCTTTTTTTTTCCAAATGTAAAGTCAGTTCTACAATATGTCCACAAAGTTCGTTGTCCAGATTTGGGTGTGGGGGGGATGCATACGTGACCAAACGTTTATAATGTGTACATATTTGAATTTTAAGTTGAGAGGAATGCCAACCATCACCTAAAATACCAACTTAAGTTTACTTCAATTGTTCAGAAGAAGAGGATTTTTAGGATGGAAGGGTGTTATCTCGGGCAACAAGCATTCATGCCAACTTTCGTTCGCTCAAATAATGGTAGTATAGCAATAGATCAAATTATCACAGTAGGTTTTGAGCTGTTGGGGCAGTGGGTTGTTAGATTCACATGGTGTCACTGGCATAGCTTTAAGAAAGGTGTAGCTAAAATTCTGTCTTGTGTCGTCGTTTAACTATCTATTCTATTATATTCGCGTTTTTTTCTAGCATCATTTGCAGGGATGATGCTAACAAGTGTGCCGTCCTTCGGATTGGGACGTTAACTGGAGGCCCCATGTGCAGGGAGAGTCATCCCATGTACAGGTTAAAGATCCCTACTATACCTACATGGCTATATGTAGGCTTTCATCCTGCAACACCGGAGTGTACAAAAGTACACCGTCTGTGTCCCCTTCGGTGGTTAAGGCGTAAATAGAAGAAAGAAAGAAAGAAATATTCTTTTCTATTCCATAACCTTACTAGGTCGTTGGGGGCACCACAGATGACTTCGAAACAATCCCTTTCCACATTGTTCTGTTTTCAGCTGCCCTAGTTGAGCTGGCAAAATCCATCCCTGTCCACTCTTTAATATTGTCTTACCACCTCTTCTTCTGTCTGCCTTCTTCTTTTTCCTTTCACTGTTCCCTGTAGATTCGTCTTTGCTAAACCAGAAGACCTTTATACGTGACCAAACCACCTTAGTTTCCGTTTCTTGATCAGTGACGCTGATCAAGAAACGGAAACTAAGGTGGTTTGGTCACGTATAAAGGTCTTCTGGTTCATCATATTCTCCAATGGGTGCTTGGATATTTCTGCGAACCTCCTCATTGGTTCTATGGTCTTTGTACGAACTGTTCAGTAACCTTGGGTAGCATCTCATCTCAAAGGCCTGCGTTCTTTTCTCTAACTCTGCTGTCATGGTCCACGATTCACAGGCATACAGAAATATGGAAATGACAAGGGAGCGCATAAGTTTCACCTTTGATCCAAGAGATATGTTGTTATTTCTCCAAATTGGCTTCAGCTTGAATTTTGAGTTGAGAGGAATGTCAACCATCTTGAATTTAATCTTTTAACCGTCTTTGATTCTAACCAGATGCCCATTTTTATTGAGTCGACAGATAGCCGTTTTTCAGTTGTTGTTAGAGATGGGATTCAAACTCCCTACTTTCTGTACAAAGGCAAACTATTCTAGTCATTAAAAATGTTATTCTGATCGGCCAGCAGCTTCAGAGAAGCATCTGTGTGAATGTATGGTCGGTTGAAGTTGGCGGACCGTAGAGTCTGCTTATCCTATTAGCTTTGCCGTAGCTTTGCTTGGGAGATTTAGTCAAGTAAGAATACGTGGACAAACTGCTATCACAAGTATGTTCTTTTTTGGTTTAAACATATTTTATTTCAGTCAACTGTTCATATATAATCACAAATTACAAACAAGCAGTTTAAGGATTTGAACGAAAGCTATTAAAAGCTTATATAGTTCATCTCCTTCAAAGAGCTGTGAAGAGGCGGTTTTACATCTACATATGAACAACAATATAGCATTTACACTATATCCATATATATATGTTCTTTTTTAAGGTTAAACATTTTAAATTTGCATATAAATTGCAAGTCCACTGTCTATGATCTATGAATTTGGTTGGTTGGTTGATTTGATGCTTAACGTCCACGGTAAACAGCTAAGGTCATGTCGGGACGGTCAGTTAACCTAGCCACACTATTCCTGGGCAGGCTTAGACCTCCTAAGCGGTTAACCAGTACTAAGTGCACATACATTCGCCAGTAACTGACAACTGCCCTTCTTGAATCAGCGGAAGGAGAAACGAAAGTATGTGGCCAGACCGGGTTTCGAACCCAGGACCTCTGACTTATGAGTCAGGTGCCCTACCGATTGCGCTACGCGGCCCGGCATGATCTATGAAACTTCTGTTTCTTTTTTATATTTGAGAGAACTGGGAAATAATGAAAAATTTCAAAATCTGTATACAATTTATACGGCTTTTAAGTGCATATGATTTTTCTGATATATTATAGATTTTCAATACCTTTCAGATGCTTAAAAACAAAATCGGCGGCGGCGGGGCATGAACCTGCTATCCTCACAATACTGGTACGAATTCTCCAGTTAACTTTTTAAGTAACACAAACAACTCACACATATATGAAAGAAGGTAGAATATTAGGAGAATGTAGCACTCTTCTAGGAACTATTTTTTGTTTTGATCATCACAATAATACCTTTCTGTCGTGACTCAAACTTTCCAACGGGGTTGTCCGCTTGTTAAAGCTCTAACAAAATGGGGCTTTTGTACATTTTTTTTATTCAAATATCTAATAAATGCTAACTTCCGGGTTACTAACTATAAAACCTGCATTCTACTTTCGTAGAGTGCATTTTTCAGACATCCAGTGCCGTGATCAATGCTTCGTCCGCCATCTTTTCAGCCGTTTAGTGTAACTGGTGTTGTCAGAAGCCAATTCTTACATTCTTAATCAAGTCCTTGACCCCCAAAACCTATATGCAGACAACAAAAGTATGTTTATAACCCATATATGAAAGAAGATATGGAGATTTAGTGCTTTGGCGGCCACCTTGTCTGCCATTTTGTGTAACTCATATATCTGAAATAAATTTTATCACGCTTTATCGATTCCTTTACCTCAAAAGCCTATATGTAGCCACCACAAGTATGTTTTCTAGCCCATACACTGAAGCATATATTGAGGATTTTATCGATTGGCGGCCATCTTGGACGCCGTTTTGAATAATGTAATTTCCTCAAGGATGGTAAGGTTTTACCGTTCAGTTTCAATATACGGACATGTTGAAGAACACATTTATGCAAAAGCATTTTGTGCGTTCTATTCTTTTGGGCTGCACCCAAAACCATTTGGCAACCAGAGTGCAGCACGTTTTAGCATCTGGAAATGGCACATGACATAAATGTTTCACGTACGTTGTATTAAAGTTTTACAATTCCATTGTCGGACCAGAAGCCTACATGATATATGGTTCCAAAAAATAATTTGTTAATTCAAAAATAAAGGTAACAACGACCTCTTACTACACATACCTACTGCATCGTAAATACAACTTAAACTGAATCTCAAAGTATCATTCGTGTAACATCTCGATACTAAATTGACGAAATGCAAATATAAAGTGTCCCTGTGCACGTGGTGTATTAGAGATTATCGTCGAGAACAAGATACCTTTTAATACCAAGCGATTTTGGGGTATTGACAAATTATCTCCTTTATGAAATCATGCTGCATTTTTTTATACTTGGCTACAAAGCAAAATGTGTACCTTAGTCATGGTCCTTAATGATAAATTAAAGAAATTGCTGTTAAACGCTGAGTACTAGATGCCAAATTTTCACCAGCTCTTGGATACTGCACCAATTTAGTAAATGCGGAAGCTCAAAAGGACTGAGAAATGGTATAAATGTTACAAATTCAACCATTTATATCCCCAAAACTAAATTTACATTTATTTGATGTTGTTTTGAGATACTCATTTGAATAGTGACCAGTTCTATCATTTCAGATAGTTAGCACCTTCATAGCTACCTTTAAATTGAAATTTCTTTGAGATAGACTGGTCTGAGTATGCGCTGTTCGAATATGCTGCAAGGCGTATGGGTAAATTGCTATGTGCCTCAGACATTTTTGCAAAGAGGTTGTGACTTTCTGATTCCTTCCCAGGAGCATAAACCCTTCCCAAATGGAGTCCACTTGTAAAGGAAAGAATTAGCTTCTAGTGGAACAAACTAGTTTTTAAACTTTATCTCCATTAGGAGGGAGGAAAAAAAGACTGAGTTGTTGCCCTTGAAAGTCTATCTATTCACCTTTAAATAAGGGTTCTATATAATTTGGACACAATTATTTGTATCGGATAGTAATGTGGGCTGAAGTGTTTTATGTCTTAATCATGATATATTGTTATGACAATATGCAATATTATGTAATTTCAAAGTCGTTTTTTATAAGTAATTAGCTTTCAAAACTTACAGCTCTGCCAGAACCTACAGCTCTGCCAGAACTACAGAACCATCAGCCTTATCAGTCATTCAGCAAAGTCATGCTGAAAATCATCTTGAACAGGCTAAAACCTTAAGCCGAAGAGATAATCGCTGAGGAAAAGGTTGGGTTCCGAGCTGGAAGGAGTACCACAGAACAGATCTTCAACCTCAGGATCCTGTGTGAAAAGTATCTCCAACATCAGCAGAATCTATACCATGCCTTCATCGATGTCAAAAAAGCCTTTGACAGGGTATGGCATGCAGCCTTATTGGCCACCATGCGGAAGTAAAATATCAGTGCATCATTGAGCAGCCATACGACAAGGCCACAAGTGCAGCCCTGATAAATGGCAGCACAGGAGAATGGTTCAGAACAACAGTTGGAGTAAGACAAGGATGTCTTCTGTCACCCACCCTCTTCAACATTTTTCTCGAACGTATAATGTCTGATGTTCTGGAAGAACATGACGGAAAGATTAGCATAGGTGGCAGAAACATTACCAATCTGCGGTTTGCCGATGACATAGACGCTCTAGCTGAGGAAGAGCAGGAACTAGAAGCTCTAGTTGAAAGTCTTGATCAAACCTGCACAACGTATAAGATGGAGATCAGTTTTGAGAAGACCAAACTGATGACGAACAGCGCAGATGACATCCAGAGGGAGATCAAGGTAAATGGGCAGAAGCTGGGTACCGTAACAAGCTTTAAATTCCTTGGAGCAGTTGTCTCAGATGATGGCTCAAAACAGGAGGTTCTCTCAAGGATTGCACAGGCCACTTCAGCTCTTACCAAGCTGAAACCTATTTGGAGAGATAACAACATATGTCTTGGATCAAAGGTGAAACTTATGCGCTCCCTTGTCATTTCCATATTTATGTATGCCTGTGAGTCGTGGACCTTGACAGCAGAGTAAAAAAACGCAGGCCTTTGAGATGAGATGTTACCGAAGGATACTGACCATTTCGTACAAGGACCATATAACCAATGAGGAGGTTCGCAGAAAGATCCAAGCAGCCATTGGAGAATATGATTAACTCCTGACGATGGTCAAGAAACGGAAATTAAGGTGGTTCGGTCACGTCTCAAGGTCTTCTGGTTTAGCAAAGACGATTCTACAGTGCACAGTGAAGGGAAAAGAAGAAGAGGCAGACAGAAGAAGAGGTGGGAAGACAATATTAAAGAGTGGACAGGGATGGATTTTGCCAGCTCAGCTAGGGCAGCTCAAGACACGACAAGGTGGAAAGGGATTGTTTCGAAGTCATCTGTAGTGCCCCAACGGCCTAGCAAGGTTATGGCACAGAATAGAATAGAATAGAAAATAGAACTTAAGAAATTTATCATGCGTTTAAAAGAAGCTTTTGAATGTATTAAATAGAGGATCTTACATGAGTGCTCGTGTATTGTTGAGTTGGGGAAAAAGATAAGATGCGAGGCTATGCCGAGCATCTTATCGTTTTCCCCAACGATTTTAATAAATTCAATAATACAGGAGCACGAACGCAAGATTCTATTTATCATATGACACTAAAATCCTATTTTATTAGCAAAGGGGGGGGGGGGGTATCAATAAGGTGGGTTTTCTGCATCCTACCAATGTTTTCTTTTTTTAACTGATGGTATACTCCAATGTGTCTAGTTTATTGGACCATATGTGACTTTGGTCGGAAAGCCCTACTTACTGAGCTATGGGTCCACAGAAGTGGGTGGGGTAATCCAACATGGTTTTAGCCTGTCTTGTAAAAACATTCTCATTTGGTAGAAGAGTACAGCAGACAGACAGGATTTGATAAAATGATTAACAGAACATCTAAACTATATTTTTCCATATCATTTTATTTGGTTTAATTTGAACATATGTTGTCAAAAAAGACTTCCTTTGACATTCAACATTTTTTGATATTTTTGTCCTCAATTTTCAATATTTCTTGGCCTTATGGTTAAATAAACAGACCAGCTGTCATCAAACTAATGTCAAGGAAGCACCCTGACCAGGACATTCGGATGATGTGACCAGAAGTTCAAAACGACCTAGTTTTCATGGTCGACTGAACACATAAACTTGCTCAGAAGATGTTTTTTTCATTTAATTTTGACCTAGAATTACGAACCTTTGGCCAAATTACTATTTTAACTGCTATATTATGCCCTACACCCCCGTCACTAAAGGTGAAAGAATACATATTGGCTTCAGATCGGATCTCCTTGGCGTCTGCATCTGTGTCTGGGTCACATACTTTGACCTTGGAAACAAGGTCAAGGTCAGATTTTGATGCCCTTGACCTTGTTTCCAAGGTCACAGAAGGACTTAATATGTGACACATACACAATTGCAGATGCCAACGATATCCGCACTGAAGCCAATATGTTTTCCCGCACCCTTAGTGGCGGGGGCGTGGGGCATAATATAGCAGTTAAAATAGTAATTTGACCAAAGGTTCGTAATTCTAGGTCAAAATAGAAAGAAAATCATCTTCCAAGCAAGTTTATGTGTTCAGTCGACCATGAAAACTATGCTATTGTGATATTCTGGTCACATCATCTGAATGTCCTTCTCAAGGTACTTCCTTGACATGAGTTTGATGATAACATGTCTGTTCACTTAACAATAAGGCCAAGAAATATTGAAAATTGAGGACAAAAATATCAAAAAATGCTAAATGTCAAAGGAAGTCTTTTTGACAACATATGTTCAAATTAGACCAAATAAAATGATATGGAAATATAGTTTAGATGTTCTGTTAATCATTTTATCAAATCCTGTCTGTCTGCTATACTCTTCTACCAAATGAGAATGTTTTTACAAGACAGGCTTAAACCATGTTGGATTAACCCACCTACTTCTTTGGACCCATAGCTCTGTAACTAGGGCTTTCCGACCAAAGTCACATATGGTTCATGCGGTTATTTAGAGGGTTATCATGCGAACCGAACAACCAACTAAATGTTTTGTACCACTTCAGAAACTGAGGGTGAGGTTGGGCCTGTAAAATCGATTTAAGCCCCCCAGTAATTCATTACTGACCGTTCCAAGGCGGTAGTTCTGTTGTGGTTCTCTGTTGCCTGTTTTTGGTGTAAGAGTTTCTGTGATGTTTTACCTTATGTGTGTTCTTATTATTTTTGGTTCGGTTTGGGTTGCTGAGTGGCCACCTTTTGGGAACAAGCTGCTCACTCGGTTGGCCATATGTTCTCTGTATCTTGATTATTTGTAATCTTAGTTGTTTCCAACTATGGTTTGAGGGCTGGATTTGGATTTTGATTGTTTCAGTTCCTGGTCTTTGCATACTTTTTACTTCAATAAACTAGACGCACTAGAGTATAACATCAGTTAAAAAAATAAAACTTTGGTAGGATGCAGAAAACCCACCTTATTGATACCCCCCCCCCTTTCGCACTAAAACGTCATGATTTCCCAATTAGAAAAGGCGACGTTTTTATCGACGTCAACGCGTAACGCTACGACGTAATTTGCATATTTAATCCACTAGTGGATTATCGATTTTAATGCATGGCTTTATTACACTCTCGGATGCGACGTCATATGATAAAGCTCGTTTTTATACAAGTTACGACAAAATAGAGCTTTATTTTATCGTAATGTTTGAAAACAAAGTCTAATACTTTCACTTAGTTTGATGTATTTCGACAGCTTTGAAGTTTGTTTGCTATCTTTTTTGTGGCACCAAGGTTTACTCCTTTCTTCTGATTTCAAATTTCAATTTTAATAGTGCATCATTAATTCCATCAGACTCTTTGAGTAAAGTTTACCTTTTTAAAGCTACACTTACAGCGCCCCAAAAACAGACGACAAAGTATTTATCTTCGAAATTTCTAAACGTATCTTGTTTAAGCTATATAATAATTCGGGCGCGTCGGGTCGATTTTGACATTCATTTGGTGTTTTTTTCCTTTGTTTTTTTGTTGTTGTTTGTTTTTTTGTAAGAAGAAGTTAGAATCTGGAAAGTTCTTATCAAATATAAACAAAGACGAAACACATACTCGTTATTTTCTTCAACCATTGGCATCTTGATTTCCTCAGACACATCAGCCGCGACAAGAAAAGACAATCAACAAAATGACATGTGCACCAAGCGAAGACTCATATCAATTTAGGCAGCTGCCTAGTCTGATCAGAGTCTTCACTGTGCGCTTAAAGGGTAGCTTAAGATTTACGCTAGTTCATTGCCGATATCGAAGACTTTGATCAGACCGGGCGGATGCCAAAGCTGATCTGATTCTTCGCTGGAAACACATACCACTTCATTGGTATGTCGTGTTGTGGTTCACAGTACTATCACTCAGTCGCTTGATGTATTTAAACGGAATGCATACCTTTGTAAAATTCAAGTCATACAAATTATGAAATGGATCGATGGGTTTTCAGCCAATGTACCGGGGACGGGTGGGGGGTGGGGGGGGGGGGGAGGGTAACCACTGAAGATTCAAAGTTCTCTTTTCATTCATTCTGTGCCCTAAAGAAAGTTTTGGAAACTAACATAATGTTTCCAGGCTGCTTTGCTGATACCCGTTTGAACACAAGCCCTGTAAATGAATTCATATCTGGCTATGACCCATATGTCATAGACCATTGAACACGGAAAATTTTGGTTCAAGTGCTGCGTTTAGCTCAGTTTCTAAGTAACCAAAAGGAACAGCGTCTTCCAAAAACACTTCGAAAGGAATATCTGGGAAAGATTAATTGAATGCAGTGATGTATCATTGGACATAAAAAATATGGATCACCTGTTGCGTCTAGTTCAGGTTCTAAGTAACCTACAGGCTTAGGGTATTCAAACTGGCTACACAGTGACATCCTGGGAAGATCAACTGAATGCAATGAAATATATCGTACTCTGACCTATATTTTACAGTTTATTGAACATAGAAAATAAAGGTCAGTTTCTAAGTAACCAAATGAAATGCGGGTTTCATTCTTAAGTTCCAGACACAGGGTAAAATCTATTTATAGCTCTCCATTAAGCTGCTGCAGTAAACTGATCAAATCTGATCAACTTTCTTAGCCTGTGAGTAACAATATCTTGGTATACAGTAACACCTGGAGATGGAAAGCTAAATGCAGTGAACCATGTCTGATGTTGATTTGTATTTCATGGCTCACTGCACATAGATAAAAAGCTTTACTAACTGTATTTAAGTTAGTTTCGCAGTAACTACAAGAGGTGAATTTGTAAGATTTGTCATACGCTTACATCTGAGGAAGGTCAACTGAATACAATAAACCATACCTGATATTGACTGATACCGGGTATTTTATGGTTCACTGCACTTAGAACACAAACTTCACTAACTGTGATTTAGCCAGTTTCTTAGTAGCTTCAAGGGCTAGAGTCGTAATATTTGCCTACACTTCCCTCCGTGAAAGACCAACAGAATGCAGTTAAGCATATTTGGTGTTACCTGTATTTCATGGGACTCTGGTGATTACGCCTAATAGTCCTAAGATGAACGTGTCGAAAGTTCCCATATCATTAGTCGGATCTCGTAAATAATTTAAACATTGACTATTCGATGGATCTGTATTACGGCTTGGTTAGTTGTTTGGACTTACACTGCGATTGACCTCATACTAATTGTAGGCCAGTCTGACCTATGTTTCATGATCCAATGATATTAGCCAATATTTCTTACACTATGCCTTGGACTTGTACCGTGCTTAGTGTAATAGTGTATTCAGAAACAGTGATTAACCTCATATCACTTCTAGTTCAATGTGACCTATATTTCACAGTTCAGTGAAATTAGTATACCTCTTGCAATATTTGAGGGGTTAAATAATTTTCGGGATAACTATATATTTTGTCACTGCAGTTGATGTCGTTTCACTTGGCATGTTATCTTCTTACAAACGTGCTCTGTTAAAGTCAAACTCCCATAACACGTGTTTTATTGTCTTCTGACAATTCGGTAATAGTCTTTAAAGGCCGACTCCTCATAATAACGCCTTTACTTGAACCTTGGAGTAGTAAAGGCAAACTCAAGCCATTAAATACTCTTACCAGATAATAACAAATTATGAGAGAAAGTGCTAAAATGTGTCTCCTTTCAACACCTGCGAATGTGTGTCTCCCTTAACTACCCGTGGATAGCTAGCATTGATCTTCCTTTACGACCGTGGGCAATAAGCATGACATCTTTTATATAATATATGACATAAAAAGTAAGAGGATCGGAAGCCCATAAAATTTTCGAAATATTTGGGCGGCAGTCGCCGCCCCTACCGCCCGTATTACGCCACCCATGTGATTAGTAGGCAAACCAGTGTTATTGTAACCAATATTTTATTAGCGTAAACTACATATAAACAGCAATTGTATTATTATAAACAACAAATAATATGCAAATGGGATTCAGAAAAAAAGTCAACAGACATATTTAAATCCGTATCCTAAGGTTATTTAAATCTGTACCCAAAGATTCAGATTCGGATACCGATTTAAAATTTTGGGATACAAACTGGTGTTGATTAAGATGAGTCTTTTTATCTGGATCTTTTCTGTTTACACATTTAATAATTTCATGTACGGGTCTTTAAATTTGAGCCGTGATACGAGAAAACCAACAAATCGGTTGTGCGCCAAGCGAAGACTCCGGTAAGCCTGAGCATCCGCCCAGTCTTATCAGAGTCTTCGCTGTCCGCATGGCCGTAGCTTTGACCCTTAGCTACCCTTTAAAAGCTTAGCAAATAGTCTAATAGGATTAGGCGACTGCTCAGGCTGATCTGAGTCTGAGCCGGTCGCACAACCACTTTATTTGTTTTCTTGTGTCGCGGCTCATTTATAATACAGAGGGCACCTTCGGCATGATTACGTGGGTAAACCGAGCAATAAGTATTTCCTAGGCTATTGATGATAAGTGTTTTACGTAGCTTGGACATTTTGGCCCTGGACGTTTCGGCCTACGTGAGTTCGGCCATGGCGATTTCGGTCAGGGAAATGCATAAGTTGGCATTTCGGCAAACATCCCATTTATCATTAACACTTTTTGTCCTACTGACCCCTAATATACCTTTTGTATCAAGTCTTATAAAGTCTTTTCAAGCAGTGTAGGTTCAGACATCCAAGTTTAAAAAAAACTGATTTCTAAATTCACACTGTTGAGCACTCAAAATGTGAATACATAACAATAATGAGTCCATGTTAAAATGTATCGCTTTCTTAACGGATTGATTTCAGCGTATTGTCTGTCCAGCTTAGACGAGGCATTTAAGACACTCGTAGTGATTTCAGAAAAATTATATGGAAAATTAATCATCGTAAAGCCTATAAGTACTGTAGCTGGCCAACTGCAGAAGCCATGTTTTCTCCTTTATTGGTACACCATAAGATAACAACGCACACATAAAGTTTTTTTTCCTTAGTGTTGTACAATAACTTGAATGCTAGCAACAAAAGACATCAATACTTGCAGTATTATAAACATTTTAAAGGGCTACCACTCTGTTTTCTTCCAGAATTCCTATATTACAATTATTTATGAACGAATCGGATTGCTCAAAACCCCATATTCACCCAAACTGTTATTATTGACATTTTAAGTTTATGCAAATTGGATTTTAAAGCCCCCACCTCACTCCCTGATTTCTTCTGTTTTACAACTTTACTTGCAGAATGTAATCTGGAGTCCAGTTATTGTCACCATATTCTGGTGTAAAATATTTCAATTTTATTCATGAGGTGAAATAACTTGTGTCACTTAATCTATTTCAGGAGAAAAAAGAAATAAAAAAGTATAAAATATTATATATTGTATTATTATATGCATAACTCAAATGACGTCATAAGTCCTTGCATATTTTTCAACTAATTGAAATTCAAATTCCTTATAACTTAATAACTCTTTGAAATTTGTCCTTGCAATTCTCGACATTCGTTTAGATAACACACTACCACTTATCTCCAGTGATTGCAATGCAAGTTGTGAAACAGTCCATTAGCCCTTAAATATTGAAATTTGGCCGAAATGTACATCACCGAAATGTCCATGGTCGAAATGTTGATGACCGAACTGTCCTACGCCAAACTGTCCGAGGCCAAAATACCCGTGGCCGAACTATTCCACATTCGTATTATGCATAATTACTTTGAATATGCCGAAAATAATTAGGTATTACCTGGGTTTACCTATGTAATTACGGCGAAAATGACAAATGCATGTGCATATTTCAGTGGCACTTGTTCATTCAATCCCGCTTCGGCAATCTCCATGTAGCCAAGATGGTCCAGGATTGTGTTTTGGCCCAGAGTTCGGCGTAAAGATTCGGAGTTCGGAATAAAGAAACGGGTCTTTCATGAGTTCGGCAGGTTCGGAGTTCGGACTAAAAATGGGTTGTTTGTTGGTTCAGTTCGGACTAACTGTGGGTCCATGTTGGGTTCGGCAGGTTCGGAGTTCGGACAAAAAGGTGGGTCCATTATGAGTTCGGCAGGTTCGGAGTTCGGACTAAGAATGGGTTGTGTGTCGGTTCGGTAGGTTCGGAGTTCGGACTAACTGTGGGTCCATGTTGGGTTCGGCAGGTTCGGAGTTCGGACTAACTGTGGGTCCATGTGGGGTTCGGCAGGTTCGGAGTTCGGACTAACTGTGGGTCCATGTTGGGTTCGGCAGGTTCGAAGTTCGGACTAAAATGAGCCCTTTATGGGTTTGATAGGTTCGGAGATCGGACTAACTGTGGGTCCATGTTGGGTTCGGCAGGGTCGAAGTTCGGACTAAAATGAGCCCTTTATGGGTTTGATAGGTTCGGAGTTCGGACTAACTGTAGGTCCATGTTGGGTTTAGGCAGGTTCAGAGTTCGGACTTGCAATGATTGTGGCATGGGGCACTTTTTATATTTCGGATGGGTTGTACTCCCGAAATGATCTATATTGTTCCCAGTCTTTAGTCCAAACTCCAGGTTTGCCAATCCCAGGTCGGACTTGGTCCTTAGTCCGAACTCCCAAGTCTGCTGAACTCATGTTGGACCCAATCTTAAGTCCAAACTCCCGATATGCAGGGTTTACCATGTACTCAAGTTGGAACCAATCTTAACATCGGACTCCAGGTTTGCCAAACCCAGGTTTCACTCAGTCTTTAGTCCAAACTCTGAGACTGCTGACCTATAGAGATTATTAAACGGTTGTTTTGATCCCAGCCCTGATCTCAGCCCGAGTTGACCAGATTGGCCCGAGCCCGAAGTGCGAGGACTGCGCCAATATAAAGCAGGAACAGCAATAAATGACAAGTTGATAGTTGAAATGTATTTATTGCCGGAAAACTGTATCGACAATCTTATGAAATCCGCCAAACAGAGAGAGAGAGAGAGAGAAAATTGGCAAACGTAACTCTGAACGCACTAAATCAACTATCACTGCAACTGCAGATTTATAAACATATATTAAGACAAGACATAACAAACAACACAATATTGTTCTCTGGCGCTGATACAGTCAGAGGGCTGAGATCTGATCTGGGATCAAAACAACCGTGTTATGATCTTTTATCATGTACTTATTTGTACAAAAATGAATGCTCAGTTCTAGTACCGAGGAAAACTCTCCGGTATTCCGCTGGACCTGTGATGTGAGAGTTGCAGTTGCAGATACCCTTCGAGTCTAATACAACCAGAGTCGTCTTTAATGTCCCAGTACAACATTCACAAGAAAGTTAGAAATTAGAGAAACGAGGCTGCTTAAGCCTGCTTTCATGACAGATGTTTATAGAAAACTGTTTCAACACGAGTGACTGTGACAAACCACCACAGAAATCATTTCTGGGTGGAGAAGGGCAGAATCGGGAAAATGTGCGTGTTTTGAGTTCTTTTTAGCTCGTCTGAACAAAAGTTCAGGAAGAGCGATTGCACTACCCCCGGATGCAGCGTCGCCGTTAGTGAAATGTTAAAGTTTTACATTAAAGTTTTTTGTGTAATGGGCAAGGCACTGTCAGGCGAGCTATCCTGTCCATTTATCGACTGCATTTAGGGTCAAGAATGATGGTTTATATGATTTTAGGGCAACAATGCTGTCAAAACGCATTTGTTGTGTTAAAGTAGTTAGAGATGCAATTAAAACCTTTACTTCGCCAATTTTCAAATGCAGATTCAAGATGGCTGACAGGTTATATCAAGGGCGAGACAGATATCCGTCTCCGCCCTCTGTCAAGAGCAAGTTGGATATCCTTCTAGGCCCTCGACATAGCATTTTGGAGCGCATGGCCGGATCATACCTCACAGTGTGGAAAATACAGTGGGACCAAATTAGATGTATCAAAGGCAATACAATAAGCATATGATAAATAATGTTCCCAGTCTTTAGTCCGAACTCTGGGTCTGCCAAACCAAGGTAAGACTTGGTCCGTAGACCGAACTCCAAGTCTGCGGAATTCATATTGGACCCAATCTTTAGTCGGAACTCTGAGTCTGCTGAACCTAGGTTGAACTCGGTCCTTACTCTGAACTTCGAGTCTGCCAAACTCACGTTGGACCCAATCTTCCGAACTCAGAGTCTGCCAAACCTACGTTTGACTCGGTCCTTAGTCCGAACTCCGAGTCTGCCGAACCTAAGTTGGACTCGGTCTTTAGTCGGAACTCCGAGTCTGCCGAACTCATGTTGGACCCAATCTTAAGTCCGAACTCCGAGTCTGCCGAACCTACGTTTGACTCGGTCCTTAGTCCGAACTCCGAGTCTGCCGAACCTAAGTTGGACTCGGTCTTTAGTCCGAACTCCGAGTCTGCCGAACCTAGGTTGAAGTCGGTCTTTAGTCCGAACTCCGAGTCTGCCGAACTCATGTTGGACCCAATCGTAAGTCCGAACTCCGAGTCTGCCGAGCCTACGTTTGACTCGGTCCTAAGTCCGAACTCCGAGTCTGCCGAACCTAAGTTGGACTCGGTCTTTAGTCCGAACTCCGAGTCTGCCGAACCTAGGTTGGACTCGGTCTTTAGTCCGAACTCCGAGTCTACCGAACCTATGTTGCACTCGGTCTTTAGTCCGAACTCCGAGTCTTTATTCCGAACTCCGAGTCAACACACAATCCTGGACCAACCTGCATGTAGCAGCATCTGTCCAACGACCTATCGACTAGTGTGTGGGAGCGACGGCGTCACTTATGATAAGAATCTAAGGTGTTTAAAGCACTTCAATGTTTGGCATCACTTTTATAGAAGGGGGATAACTTTCGCGATATTTTATTTGTTCCCCTACACGAACTAGCCCTTTCATTATCGAGGCGAAGAACTGGCGTTTAGGGGAGCAAGCCCAGTTGAGAATAGACAAATATTGCTTATTTCATTGTTACTTATATCATCTACATGTTTATTGAATAGGAAACTGGCTATGTACTTCACGTACACATAAATAAATATCAGATTATGCATATTAAATCAATAAAATAATATGTTTTGGTGCATACTGACTAGCAAGATAATGTCAGGCAGAAACTGAGTGCTGTTGAAGTCATTCAGAAAATTGTTTGGAATGTTTCCCTTGAGGCTTTCAAAAAAGATTGACATATTACAGAATAGCTTTAGGATGGATAGCAAACATTTATATATTCAAAATATTTATGTGACACTGTTTACAATAAACTATATTTATGAACCTAATTTGAAAAAGAACAAGTGAGCAGGGAATCAATTATCACCCGGCCAGTACCTCTGCATAATAAAAAAAATGCTTAAACTAAAACCTGTGTCTTTTGTGTACTTGTGTCAATTTTTCCGTGTGTGTGTGTTCTTCTTTCCATATTGGTTTTGAGAGCGGGATGTGGGATTTGATTGTATTAATTCCTGATCATTTCCTATCTTTTTATTTTTAATGCAAACCCTGTATAAATTTCAATGTCTGTTACCTTCATCATAGGACAACAAAAGCGATGATATCGCCTAGCTAATTTCGATTTTCGAGATTTAATTTTGCTCATCATATCTAACCTAGACGTCATTCTAGTATACTGACACTATAAGCAAACATTTACAATGGAAGCCTAACCCTTAATTATTGATCACTGGCCCCACCCAAGGACCCAACCCTGGGGCTTATATATCTCTTGTCTAAAACTACATATGAAAAGAAGCTGATAGCCGATTAAAGGGATGTGAGCAACCAAAAAAGTTTAACGCAAAACTTTCATATGATAAAAATGTTTAAGTCCTATTTATTTATCCTGGCTTCGCCTAGGGCCTTACTTTAAATTTTAGCTATTCTATACGGAAGGCAATGCTGTAGAGATAGCATGTACCAAAATGAAAAACATCTGATATATGGTTACAGACATATAAACCATCAAAAAGGCTTAACGCAAAGCTTTGAAGAAGATAAGTTGACGGACGAACGAATATGATCCACTTTAGTTGAGGGCCATTTTGGGGCCTTAATGCACATAGTCCTTTGTGTGACAGTTTTGTCAGGAACTGTGCAAGCCAGAATCTTCAAGCTTTATATATGATTACATATGAGCAATATGTTATGGTATCTTAAAATTGAGATTAGAACTCATTGCTGTTATTCTCCCTTTATTTATCCATTTCACTTTCTTTTCCTGGTTCGAACAGCACAAATACTTCCCATTGTATATGCTAATCACTCTTATAGTATTAGGAATGTCGTGTCGAGCAGGAGCATTATGTGCTATTCCACGAGCTTACCATACTAGAGTTATCCCCAATTTCTTTCGGACTAATTATAATTAAGCTTTGATATTTTAATTCTGATATTTTAGCAAATTTTTTGTCTGAGGATATTCTTCATAATCTGCTTTATTTATATTTTAACAAAATCTGTCTCTGTAAAGGCTAAATTCGGATGTATACTTTATGCAGGTAATATGTGTACATTCAGAGGAGCTAGATGCAATGACCCTTACTTAACGCTTGCTTATCCAGGTGAGTGCAAAGCCATTATTTGTCTCCACAGAATATGTTCAAATACTTATTCACCTGTGTGTGGATCAGATGACAGGACTTACAGTAAGTATCGAACTTAGAGATGTATAATTACAAGGTTTAGTCTTCTTTGTTTACAAGGAGCGAGTGAGTGAGCTAGGCTTAACTTCCCAATAACACCTCGGTCATACGGAGACGGGACCTCGGTTTAAAGGCTCGTCCGAAGGACCGACAAAGCGGGCGATCGATTTTCCGATCCCTGGATTGGTAGCCAGGCGCGTTATCCACTACACTCCCGCCGCTCCTTCTTTACTGGGAAAACCATTTCAACGGGCATACACTTGAAAATATATTCCCAGATTTCATGAAATTTGCAAGTTTCAGCTTCTCCTGAAGAATTATTTACCTAACAGTAAACTCATTACCCAGTAATTGACTCTAGCAGTTAAATTCTAAGAGAAGGCATATTTACAATTTATGGCTATTTTTCCGACCGGACAAGGTCATTTATACTGCTTAGCAAGATGGTGTTTGGTGAAGTAGGCTATGTTAAAACAAAGTTGTTTTATTGCTTTACGTCCACGGTTAACCGCTTTGGTTATGTCGGAACGGTCAGTTAAAGTAACCACACTATTCCTGGGCATGCTTAGACCTCCTAAGCGGTAAGCCAGTACTAAGTGCATATACTTTCGCCAGCAACTGACAACTGCCCTTCTTGAAACAGCAGAAGGAGAAACAAAAGTAAGTGGCCGGACCGCCGTCACCGGGTACCGAACCCGTGAGACCTCTGGCTCTTGAGTCAAATGCGCAACCGATTGGGCTACGCGGCCCGGCTAGTTGTCACCGTTGTTGTAACGCTGTGTACATGCTAGGCTGTGTGATTGGGTGTATGCAAAGTGTGCATACCCATTGTCAATAATGTCTCGGCGAGAGAAGCGTGCAGTAAATACAAACAAAGAATAACATGTTACAAGGTATTTTGTTATTACAAGTATCTTATTCAAGTAACTGAACAGTAAGAAAGAGTCTAAACTTTTATGCCTACCATAAAAGCATCTTGGCCACTGTGATCTTAGCAGACCGTGTAGACCCGGCTCAGAAGCGGCAGAATTACCTGAATAAGGCTTGCACTGTTTGCATTTACACAGGAATTTCCTTTAAAAATAAATACAAATACAAGAAAATAAAATAAAAGAATATGCCCGTATCAACAGTTCGATCTTTAGTCATATCAGGACGATGAGAAGGTGGTAATGAAAGGCTGTGTGAAATGGAGTCCCATTTACGGTTGGAAAGATTTCCGCCTCCAGCAGAAATCAAACCCAGACATGCTAGATCAGCAGGCCAGCGCTTAATCCACTTAGCTACCTAGGCTCCTAAAATCACTTTGAAACAGTAACACCACATTTTGTGCCGAATAAACTTTTACTTTGCTTTACATTGATTGAAACTGTCATTGAGTGGTCAGTATATACAGCAAGAAGTTAGAAATTGTAAAAGCAACCTGAAAGTGTAAACATTTTCAGCACTCCTGCTGGCTTAATGGATTTACTGCAGATGCTAAAATTTGTTAAAGATTTAGAGTAGTGATAAGCTACTGAACAGAAAATGTTCAGTCCAGTGGGTTTATATTCCACACTGCATAGGAAATCTCTTTTTCCAACATGGGCTGCATGGAAAAAAGGAAGATTTCGCTGTTACAAAGCGAAAATGAGCTGCGACAAGAGAAAACCAACAAAGTGGTTGTGCGCCCAGCCCAGACTCAGATCAGCCTGGACATCCGTCCAGTCTGAAAAGTGTTCACGCTGTGCGCTTGAAGGGTAGCTAAGGGTTTAAGCTATCTCCATGCGGACAGCGAAGACACTGATCAGACTGGGCGGATGCCAGGTTGATCTGAGTTTGTGTTAGGCGCACAACCATCTCATGTTGCGGCTCAAGTTATTTCCGTTGAGAGTAGATACAAATTAGCAATTGCTTCAAATCAATGTGCTCTCCCTTGATAAGTTGTATATATACACATTCCATACGGGATTAAATCATTTCAGAAAACAAATTATGTTTGAACAAACAGAATATCTGATCTTGTTACTACAACTGCAGTTACAACTGCAACATGTTACTACAAATGCATGTATTGTTAATTTAATGCAATTGCTTAATTTCTTATTTTCACTACTGATATTCATTAATTGGTCGCGACACGACAGGAACAACAAAGTGGCATGTGCGTGATGCGAAGGCACAGGTCAGCCTTAGAATCCGTTCTGACTGCTCAGAGTATTTCTTATCGGCATGGAGGTACATGTAGCTTAGACCCTTTAAGCGCCCTGCGAAAAGTCTGGGCAGACTGGGCTACTGCCCAGGCTAATCCGAGTCTTTGTGTGCGTTTTTTGGTTTTGTCGCGTCATTTATCTCATTTATATATGTAGCTGACTGCTCTTTCAGAGATAAGATGGACTCAACATTGTCTGCCTTAATACTTTTATTTGATAACTTTAAATGTGTTGTGCGATTCTTTCAGTTTCTATGGTGACGAAATATAATCATTGAACACATGGCCTTAAATCTTACTTATTAAGTTTGAAAATTGCGCCAAGAAACAAGACAGGGCCTCTAAGTCTCCGTGGTTCATGCACATTTGATGCGATTTTGCATTCAAGTAGGGTCTACTTATTTTCAGACAAAATAAAGAGTTAGATGTTTCAGCTATTTTTCACATAATATTGTTATTTTGAATCAACACAATATAAATCCTTATTTCTTCTTCAGCGAATGATGGTAGTTTGGACAGAGCGAGTTGCAAATTTTCCAAGGTGACGAAAGTGTGCGACGGAGAGTGTTCCTCGTCACAGCCTGATGCCTAATTCCTTCGACCATGAACTTATTTTTGTCTGGTAAAAGTCCCTTCATCAATAAAGGGTTGACTGTTTTAGTTTGTTTTGCTCATTTTTGTTTGATTTAAAGACGAAATACTCATTTGTCTTAGTGCAATTAGTGTAGACTGTGATCAGATGCCGTGGTCGACGGCGTCTGATCTGAATCTTCACTGTTTGCAATTGTCTCTTTAAAAGGACACAAGGCAAAAATGTGTTGAAATCCAGCACCAAGTCCCAAAATAAAGTTTGTCATTGCTTACATGTTTTGTATTTCTGAGGACGGGAAATTTCAAATTTAAAGGGCTTTTTTGAGTTGAGCTTACTGACAAATATCAAATGCCAGAAATGTATCATATTTTTGTAAGAGGCATCGTTCAATGAAGAATTGAAAATAATTGAAACGAGAAACAAAAAAAGACAGTGGACACAGAAAATAAATGTTAATAATAGGTGTACATTAATTTTCTATACTCAAGCGTGAAAAACTGAAATGTACAATATTGGTCATTGGATAAGTACAAGAACTGAGAAGTTATCAAATTACAATATTTTAATTATAATGCCCGCTATGAACCTTCTAGGGTCTATATAAAGTCCATGCTTTGCACCGAATTTTCTAGACAGTTTGAGACATTCCCTTCAAAACCTATCAAATCATTCATAATTATTCATATTTAAAGCCAGTAAGTATTTGTCTTATGTGATATAAATGAGAATAAAGTGTGAGGGAGCTGCCTACAAAAGTGTCGATAATTCCAAAATTTCATATAAATTATATTTGCTTTTGTTATACCGTCACAGAAATGAAATTTTTCTTGTAAGTGGAATTTATCTGTTAAGAAAGTTTTACAAGATGTAGGTTTAAACCATGATATTTTCAATGTAAACTGGGTATATACTTAAGTTAGAAATGGATTACAAATGCAATTTCAACAGAAGTGGTACACTGACGTTCAAAATAGTTCAAAATATTTAAATTACAGAATATTTAAAACAGAGTCAACCCTTCAAAAATATGATATACGAATTGAGCCGAAATATTATATTCCAATTGCTTGATTTAGAACAACTAAATATAGATTACTGATTGAAAGGGGAAGATGGGAACAAATAGAAAGACCACAAAGGTACCGCACTTTATGTAACTACAATATACTCGGAGATAAATTTCATTATTTACTGGAATGTAACTATTTTAAAGAAATAAGACAATTATATGTACCAAGATATTATTTAAGACATATCAATGTATTAAAACATGAAAAACTACAAATATTAAACTGCTGAGACAGCTTAGTAGGTTCAATTCAAAATTTTTAAATTAAATTCTGGCCCCTGTTAAGCTGTGTGTGCATTTTAAAATGTGTTTACTGTTTTTTCTATAGATTGGTAAAAATTTCATCATGTGTTGTTATTTTACAATCTAAGAGAAATAAACGTTCCAATTTTGTTGGTAAACTGTCTCGATTCTGTATTGTTCCATATCACCACTGTTGCGATCAGCCGTCACGTAAGAATAAATTCACGATATGATCCTAAAGTGCCAACTTGTGGCCAGTATTATAGTTAGTCAGCTTGTTATGGTTTACCATATTACTCTCACCGCCACACTTCCTTTTAGAGGTCCATGTCAGCATATCTAAATACTACGGATTATCCGAATGTTTTTATGGTTTACGAAATGAGAACATATTTTGCATAGAGTGTTTAGATAAGTAACATATAGGCTCTGTATACATGGTTACTAATTCATGCAGATGGGTATGCGAACAGGAAAGGCTGAGATTTGCTTGCACACTGATAAGCCCTGATTGGCGCTTTACCTGTTTGCATGGGTCTTCTATGACTGAAACAGTCCTCAGCAACTATGGCTCTGTAGAGAAACGCCGATTGCACATTACAGTGTAAACAGCCAGACAGGCGAATGAGGACTATTCTTCAAGTCGGGCAACTGTACCATATTTACGTTAGGAAGTCTCCCCACCCCGCCTCCACCCCACTAAAATAAAACAGACTTTTACATCCGTTTCCTTTTTCTTTCCTTTTCGGATAGATAGCTGTCAGTTACTAGATCTAACTGCGTTTGATTTAAACTTGAATTAAAAGAATAAATTTAATCTTAGCCCATTTTACTTTTCAAGACTTGCAGAAAAAGCCTATTTAAATTGTAAAATGAATAGCAATAATCAGGAAATAATACAATCAAATCCCATATTCCGCTGTGAAAACCCGTATTTAGTTTTTCTTTCTGCAACATGCTGTCATAAAACTAGAATATACTATCTGCCTACAAACAGCTGTATCATTTAGTTATTTATTTATTTGTTTATTTATTATTTTTTCTAATTACTTATTATGATTTTGAAAGCGACAAATTTCTAGAAAATGGGAATATCCCTATGAAATTTGCATCAACTTAATGGAATAGATAGGGTAATTCCGTTTAACTTAAACTGGTTTAAAAATGCAAGTATTTGTTTCATATTTAGTGCATCATAACACTTCAGCAGTAGTTGGAGGAGTGTAGAATATCTGTTGAAGACGAACGGACATCAACTTGTTACCGTGTTTATTTTATCATGGAATAAGTAATTAGGTGCAGCGTAATCAAGGGAGAGTACTCTTGCACTGACAAATATGTCCTGATATGAATTCGGACTTACGATTTGGATACTTCGACTGCCTCTACTTGAAATGAATGGATAACTATCATTAACGAGCGTGATGGATACCAGAGGACTGCAAATTGATCAGTTAAGCATCGAAAATGCAATGTCGGTTAGCCCCGTGACCACCTACATGGGAATGGCTGTTCACATGGCTGCCGCTGATGATGTCTTTTGTGGTGACTTTTTCCCGCATGGTATCTTAGGTGGGGTCTGGGACTGAATCGTGTCAGTTTGTGAGAATTTGCCTATTTATTTTTACTACTCACTGCTAGCACACCTTTGTTTGGCAGCATAAATAAAAACTATGGAATAAACAAGATCAGTGATTTTGAGCTTTGTCGCGGATAGTTGTAACTTCTACTTATGTTTCTTTGTATAGGTCATTAAAATTATTGCTTATTTATTTTCTTTCTTTTTTGTTCAACCAATTCTATGACCAAAGAACTGATAATATCTCCGAGGTTTGTCTCGTTTGTTTCATTGGTCACAAAACAACCATTGTTTCATTGATATGCGATTATTAGTCAATAAAATAAACAAAAGATTATATACCTCTACACGACATAAAAAGCATAGAAAAATTATTCCCTACATTTGTCGTTGGTGATTAGATGATACAGAGAACAATGAACAAAATTGGCTAAGATACTAAACAGCGTGACATGTCGGACATTTAGTCATATAATTAGTTTTGTAATTACATTAATATTATATAACTAGTTTTCCCGATTGTTTACTTTGGGTGTTTACAGCAGCATATATACTCTTACCTCAAAGTTATCCATAAGTTTAATGTAAATGCAACCAGATTTTCAGAAATCATAGGAACTTCGTTCTTACTTTGAAAATTAGAACGAAGATCTTATGATTTCTGAAAATCTTGATGCATCCTATCAACCAAAGACCAACCATTGTAAAACGCCACGTTTAGACTGATTCTAGTAAGAACTGCACGGAAGCGGACACAGAAGTAAATGTCCGAAAATTGTATAAAAAAGGCGTAGTTTTCACGTTTATGGAGCAGTAACTTAGTATTCGCCAAAAAGGCGTTAGGGTAACTAAATGTTACCTTGAAGATATAGACAGGTCTTTGAAAAGCATTGCAACTTTGTTTTCCTCCCAAGCTGGGCGTATTTGGATATTTTGGTCTTTGCTTGCTTTGCGAAGTTGCTACTAAAATCAGTGGTATTTTTACAACGATTTTTTATTTGACATAGACATAATTTTATTCAGATGAAATAGGCCATTTGGCCCTTGAGCACATATGAATACAATACCATTGATGTAAATGATAAATTGCATTGTGCTTCACTGAAAGTGAGAAATAAATATTTGTAATTTCTTGTAGTCTTCTTATATTTACTTCCATAATGCTAAACATTTGACAAAAGGTGTATAATGTGTTTTTACTCTGGATACGATCGATGGAATAATCAATTCGGTCAGTGGTTGCTTTTCCTTTCACAATTCACGACATTTTAATTTTGGAGATTTTCTTCTTTTCCGCCAATAGTGCCAGAATAAAATGACTGCCAAATTTTCTTTGTCAAAATAAGTTCCGCAGCATTGATTTTATAATTTTTTTCCTGAAAAGGTCCCATAATGACTGGGGTTCAACATGCATTGTAGTAGTGACATGGCATTGACTTTTATTTTCAAATTTAAATGTAAACCAACGGTTTGCGCAAATTTCAGTTTTAGTGGAGTTATTTTTATATTTTTCGAGATTTCTCAAGAGACAAACTTGCCTTCCCTTTAGTTGTATTCTCTATTCCCCATCTGTTCCTCTTCAGTACACATTGAGGATCCCAAATGTTTCATATACTGAAGAAAATGGGAATTCAAATAAAATTTACCGATAATCTAGCCCTTCTATTTGCAACGTTTGTACAGAAAAAACAAACTTTCTAAATTTGCAGTGGCATTGCCATAAACATTTCAAACTGTATGTCTATCATAGTTTTACAATAAACTGACGTATTGAGGTGGCTCGGTGAGGGGCGCCTGCGCTTGCGAGTTGATATGTTGGTAAGTTGGCGTCTCTTACCTCATGTCTGTAGCTCCTGTATCTCGCAGCATGCGGCAGTAAGTATGGGTCGGAAAGGGCTGCACTGTTTCTGCCGAGACCAGCCCATCACCTTTTCTCTTTTCCTGTTTTTTAGGTTAAGCGACACTGAGGCAGATAAATACAGAAATGCGCATCTGACGCACTAAATTCGGTAAACTATTCCTGCCCAATCTGTCTTTTCTGTTTTGTTTTGTTTTGTTTTGTAACTAAAATAACAAAAGTAAGTAAAAATAGATGTTGATGCTGTTATTGGGATAGTTGAATGACCATCTTTTCGGGAAAGAGCTGCTCATTTGGTTTACTGTGCGTGCCTTTCGCAAACTTGTGTCACTTTCTGTGTGTATGTGCTTCTTTCCCTATTGGTTTTGAGTGCGGAATATGGGATTTGATTGTAATAATTCCTGATCATTGCCCATCTGTTTACTTTATATTTATGTTAAGAATATCTCAAAGGAAGTTCTTTTCATGTCCAGAAAAGCAATCTGATAATCAAATTCAAAGGGAAGTAATGTACCTTTGTTACGCAGAAGGTTTTACACAAGGTTGACACGGGTGTAGAGCCTTATGCGTCGCCAGGACGGCGGAGGGTGACTTCCGGTTAAAGGGTTATCTACCAGTGTATTACACTAACAAGGAAACTCTAACAACTTAGAATTTTTTTAAGTTTATATATAATGTAAATTCTATATACCACACTACAATTTACAACGGTCACAATTACAATAATATACAACACATATTAGTTCATGTCGCTGGCCCAAGTAAGGTGTTTGTTTCAAATCTGCAATCGATTTGCGTACAATACGCAAATAGATTACCGTCTGACGTCAACACCGTACTCGGCTCAGCGCCATGAACTAAAGGAAAATACAAAGAACAAAAAACGTTCGTTTGAGCTCGTACAAAAAAAACAAGGCCTTATGTTGGTTGACTTCAATTTGTCGTTCCCTGGATCATGTCATGGGCCAGTCCATATATCATGAGGAACACCAACTTATATTAATACGCGCACGTTTATATACTGGTCGCTCCCTGGATCGTACCAGGGACCAGTCTATATATAATAAGACACTTTAGTGGACGAACACTGTCCCACTTTCACCTCCGCAGTAATAACATGGACTTCGCCTACATTTCGTGCTTCCCGCCTCTGCTTAGGAAACATGCACAAGCGGCGTTGTAACTGCCTCTACCCGGGTTGGTATTAACCTGGAGATGGGTATAGGATCTCCAGGTGAGACGTGGCTCTAAGCCCTAACAGCTGACTGCCGGACTTGATGTGCCTAAAAATAACGAACTAACACTTAATACGTTATAACTACATAATAACAATACGTAAGACTTGGGCCTGTCTTGGAAATACCGTACAACGCCCTCGGCGAATGCCAAGCATAATGTGCACACGCCAGCCGTGTCACTAGACACAACTCGCAATCACGATGTAAAGCCAAAACTGTGCTTACCACTCCCGCCAATGAAGAAACGTAGATCCTACCACGCATGTGCGTCGAAGGATCTGACGTCAAACATTGTCAAGAAGTATACTGACGTCAACAGGTTTTACCATGACATACCCCACATAAAACATGAATAATCTAAACAATGACCTATCTTCATTAAATTGATTTACCAAAAATCTAACTCGCATATCTTTAAACTAAGCGTATTACCATTTGCCATATAATAACTTAATAAGCGTTTCTAACACATTTGGGACCATAACGTTTGATCTGACATCATGACATCAGTGATGTTATACCATTTGACGCCGTCTAGTGAAGGCAAATCAAACGCATGATGACCAAATGTTACCATTATAATGTATGGAAAAAACCCTTAATGCGGTGCATGCTATGACGTCACTTGACGTCGCGAGTATGTAAATTAGTTCCATTACAAATCAATCTACTTCTATAGGCCACGTATACGTGAAACTAATATAAAAAGTGCTGACGTCGCAATAACATATATGTAACTGACGTCACATGAATAACATGAATGCAACTGACGTCACTGGACGTCAAATAGACGCACATCATTGCAACCAACATCAGTGATGTAAACTATTTCCGTAGTTTACAAAACTTCCTAATATACAAATATCATGCGCAGCATGATCATTACCAACAAAAATCAGTCGATAATCCTTATATACAAATATTATGCGCAGCATGATCATTACCAACAAAATTAGACGACACATATAATCATACCATATCAATCAGAAGTCTCATTTTTCATTCTTAGCCAAACTGTTCTGAATAAATATAATAAAATCTTACCCTTCAGGTCTTAACACAGAATCTGGGCACACGACAATAATCTAACATCCTTCGTATTAGAATTAAACAGCCACGTCTAACTTTTCAATAAAAGATAGGCGTATCATTAGTATGCGTCTCACATTTAAATCAAGAGACTCTTGCAGGTATTCACCTGAAAATCATGCAATACGCTGTCCACAATCAAGAGACTCGTGCAGGTATTCACCTTAAAATCATGCAATACGCTGTCCACGAGAGGTATTCACAAACAACCCATGCATAACGTAGCCATAATTTCCGTAAATGTTTTATTACCACAGTTGCCCTAAAACCTGTAGCCCTACTGATTGAAAGGATTAAAATAATTTCGACGACATAGTCGACGATCGGATCCATTTCGTAACATAGGTTTCCCCTTAGGGAGAAAAAACATAACAATGTTTCTTTTCTGAAATAGTACAAAATGCGATCGAATCGTAGGCTATGTCAAAACTGGAAAAGTAGCTATATACACAGCAACGGTGCGATGCATAACGTGGCCAAACTATCTACTAAGGTAGTCCGCCCCCAAATTATCTTGGCCGCGGATAGCAACGATCCTGAATCTGTATGGCTGTAATTTCATGGCCCAACGCATGATTCGGGGATTGAGCACCTTAGCTGTCTGCATATAGGACAAAGGTTTGTGGTCGGTTTCAAGTAGGAACTCCGCCCCATACAGGTACTTACGAAATTTCTCAACACCCCAGATTATACCCAAACATTCCTTTTCAATTACAGAGTAGTTCCTTTCCCGAGGTAACAATTTCTTACTAGCATAAGCAATCGGCAAACGACCTTCACCTTCGAATTCCTGAAGCACAATAGCTCCAAGACCAACGTCTGAAGCGTCTGTTCGGAGTACAAACGGGTTACCTTCTTGAAAAACAGGTAAGCGAAGAATAGGACTAGACGTGAGCCTACTCTTCAGGGTTTGAAATGCCCTTTCATGCTGATCTTGCCAATCTTTGATAGAATTAGGTCTATCCCGTTTAGTTAAATCAGTCAGAGGAGAAGCTATGGATGAGAAATTTGGGATAAAACGACGGTAAAACCCAGCTAATCCCAGAAAAGATTTAATTTGCCTTTTTGTACATGGACGAGGAGCATCTCTGATAGCCTGTGTCTTGTCCTCCTGCGGTCGTACCGTCTGTGCGACGATATTGTGACCAAGGCACTCGATACTGCCATATTCTATCATGCATTTGGATGGTTTTGCCGTCAATTTGGCCGACCTGAGCCGATCTAACACTTGACGTAATGACGTCACATGATCCTTCCATGTTTCAGTAAATATCCACATGTCATCAACAAAGCTGTCAACATTTGGGAGATTGGACAATATGATTCTCATTAACCTACAAAACGAGGCTCCCGAATCGACCAAACCGAAGGGCATAGTTTTAAACTGGAATAAACCCTTAGGCGTTTCAAATGCTGTCAAAGGTTTAGACCTTTCAGTAAGACTGACTTGCCAATAACCCTTACTCAGGTCCATCTTTGTAAAGAATCTATGTCCCGACATTTTATTGATAACCTCTCCATATTTGGCATAGGTTCTGCATCGAATTCCGTCACTTTGTTAAGCATCCGGAAGTCGATACAGAATCTACATGACCCGTCTTTCTTCGGAACTAGGACAACAGGAGATGAATACGGTGAAATCGACGGCTCGATTACCCCTAAATCTAACATATCCTGTATCTCCGTCTCCATGACGTTACGCGTCTTATACGGGATAGAATAGCCTTTCGTCCGTATGGGTTCTGACGTGAGTAGTTTGATATCGTGCTGTATTTGATCAGTTCGACCGGGTAAACTTGATAGTACATCCGGGTACTGTTTAATCAATGCTTCAACCTCCATACGTTGTTCTGACGTTAACGTATCTGAAATACTGACGTCATTATAAGTTTCCGGTTCTTTAGCTGTCGGAAAAGCACAGTCATCAAGAGAAAATTCATCACTACCATCGTCATCAACCGATTCTGTAGTCTCAGTCGACAATAAACAATGTGACAGCACACTACGACGTTCGACATACTGTTTCAGCATATTAGCATGATATGTACTCACGACACGATTGAGGTCGATTTTGTAGTCCATTCTATTTACCACCTCGACTACTTCATATGGACCCTTCCATTGCAATAACAGTTAATTACTGTCAGTTGGCAGTAATAGCAGTACTTTATCTCCCACATTAAATTTACGTGACCTAGCGCGTTTGTCATAACAAGCCTTTTGCTTTATTTGTACTTTCCGTAAATTATCATGTGCTAACTTACACGTCTGCTCTAATCGTTCTCTCAACTCAATTACGTACTGGTACGTAGACAGAACCTGCTCATCCTGTACCTCTTCAGACCATAATTCACGTAATATTGCCATAGGGCCCTTAACGTTACGTCCGTATGACAATTCGAACGGAGAAAACCCTAATGACTCCTGCGGAACCTCCCTTATTGCAAACAGTAGTGCTGGGAGATATTTATCCCAGGCTTTTGGACGTTCTGCGCACATCCTACGTAGCATTTGCTTCAACGTCGCGTGAAAACGCTCTACAAGACCGTTACAGATAGGATGATACGGCGTCGTTGTTACTGCTGGAGTGATAACAGCCTGCTTACTTCTCTCATAACTTCAGCAATAAACTGACTTCCGCAATCTGTTAACATTTCATCAGGTATGCAAACTCTACTAAACATCTCAACTAATGCTTCGGCTACGCGTTCCGTCTCAATGCCGGGTAACGCTACCGCTTCGGGATATCTCATCGCATAGTCTATCATTGTTAACATATAGCGGGATTTCCTGTCAGAACGAGGTTCTATCGGTCCGACTATATCAACAGCGACTCGTTTAAATGGTGTGTCAATCTGTGGCAACTTTCCTAAAGCTACCTTAGTGACACGACCTTTTTGAATAGTCCTTTGACATATGTCACAAGATTTACAAAACCTTGCCACATCACCACAAACTCCAGGCCAAAAGAACTCAGTTAACACTCTATCCATAGTTTTCTTTATGCCCAAACGACCTGACATCAAGGTTTCGTGCGCCAATCTTAACACCTTTTCACGAAAACCTTCAGGGATAATAAGTTGCAAAGTGACCTTGTTTCTCTTAGTAAACTGCCTAATACAATAAATCTTTCTTTCGGATAAACTTAGTTTCACCCCGGTTCAATCCACGACTAATAGTCACATTCCCAGATTCCACTCTTTGCCTAATACCATTCAATTTCGGTTCAACAACTTGGGCCTGCCTCAACGCCTCCTTATCACTAGCAATAATTTGATCAGGAACTTTAAGTTTCTTATAGACCTCTTCACCTTGCTTAGCTTGTGACCTAGTCACTGCCGCCATTGCAAAATGGGACATATCGGGACGTTTTGACCCGTCAATATTTCCAATAACCAGGTCATACAATGTATCTTCCATGCACAATGCCTCAGTTTTTCCTGAGAAAAATGGACAATCTATGTCAACCATTGCTAAGGGATACCTTTGGGTAGATTCATCAATCAAAGTTACATCAGGTTCTCTACCAAGTAACTGATCATTAGAAACCAAGTTTCTACGAACGACACACCCAGTACAACATGTGTCCGTTAAAACTACAACAGTCTTACCATTAACCGTACCCTGCGCTGTTGGTAATCGCGACCTTAAAAAGTAATAGACACCTTCCCTATCCACGTTATCATTGATTAATGGACTTTCTTCCTTACTGTTATAGAGACCTTCAATTTCATGAGACCTATTCATTGTAGTTTTACAAAAGCTCATTTGATGTCCGCCACCCCGACCACGTCCGCGGGAATAACCCCGACCACGCCCACGATCTGAATGACTACCCTTCGTCTGCACAGTAACGCTCTTACTCTGTGATCTTTGTGTCTCATCTTTCGGTGCATAACTACTCCCCTTATTTCCGCTATATCCGCTTGCACTTGCACTTACCTCCGCACTATATGCTTGCTTCCTATCGATTCTTATAACATTTATATGTTAAATGTCCCTTACCACAAATACTACATTTTATCTCTGGTTTCGTACTCGGCTTATTATCAGATCTACTCTGAGTTACGCCCTTACTATCACGCTGCCCCTTATTTACACAAGCGTAGACGCCGCCACGTGCTTCTGCAAATAAATCTGCTTCTCTAGCCATCACACCTAGATTAGTGAATGTTTTCGGTTTCAAATGAACGTATAGTTCTTTACTACAGGATTCTAAAAACTGATCTTTAGCGAAAAAATCGCAAACAGATTCATAAGACTGGTCTAACTTCGCCATTTTCAACCATTTATTAAGATACGACCTAAGTCTACTACTAATCTGAATAAACGTATCAGACTTTTCAGGCCTATCATAGCGAAATTTCTTCCTAAATCCGCGTTCAGTCATATCAAAATTCTTTAACAACGCATCTTTAAACTTGTCATAATCTGCTGCATCATCTACAGACAATCTATCATAAACATCAAGCGCGCGACCTTTAAGTAATGCGCTTAAATATGCAGCCCAAACGTTTTTATCCCATTTATTCGCCGTCGCGTATTTCTCAAACCTTGATAAGTAACTATCCATTTTGTCCACCGGGGCTCAACTGGTGACCTTCTTTTGCTTCAGATTTCCAGTGGGGTTGTTTGGCAGGACAGGGATCTCCACCTGTCAGACGGCCCGTTGTATCTGTTGAGTCCTCGTCTTTGCTTCTTCATGGTGTTGAAATTTGATTTATGTGTTTACCGTGATGATTCATTGACGGGTTAGAGGGTTATCATGCGAACCGAAAAATCAACTAAATGTTTTGTACCACTTCAGAAACAGAGGGTGAGGTTGGGCCTGTAAAATCGATTTAAGCCCCCCAGTAATTCATTACTGACCGTTCCAAGGCGGTAGTTCTGTTGTGGTTCTCTGTTGCCTGTTTTTGGTGTCAGAGTTTCTGTGATGTTTTACCTTATGTATGTTCTTATTATTTTTGGTTTGGTTTGGGTTGCTGAGTGGCCACCTTTTGGGAACAAGCTGCTCACTCGGTTGGCCATATGTTCTCTGTATCTTGATTATTTGTAATCTTAGTTGTTTCCAACTATGGTTTGAGGGCTGGATTTGGATTTTGATTGTTTCAGTTCCTGGTCTTTGCATACTTTTTACTTTCATCAAAATACGGTAAACGGGATCTCGCGCATGCGCTAACTTTTCAGCCTTCTGTTTTTCTAATTCAACTCTAAACGTTACCTTCTGCAACTCTATCTGATTCTTCAACTCGCGTTGCTGCAATTCAAAACTATACTTCAACTTTTCTAACTCAACTTCGCTCGACAACTTTGCTTCCTTATCGCTTTCGACTTGAGACAACCTAGCTTCCCTATCTTTCTCGGCTTGCCGCTTTATACTTTCAATCCGCGCCATCTCGATTTCCCTATCCGCCGCAATCTTAGCTTCTTCAGTCGCGATCCTAGCCAATTCAATTTCCCTATCTTTTTCAGCCTGCGCGATCCTCTCTTTCTCCGCCGCGATCTTCTCTTTATCAAGTTCCCTTACCGCGTGCCTTTCTGCCCTCTCAGTCTCTTGCTGTTGCTTAACAAATTCCTGCAAAGCCTGTCCCTCGTAACCTAACTCCTTTCCCGTCTTAACTAACTGATCTATGCCGCTTAACGTAATGCTCACGTTAACCTAACTGAAACCGACGTTCACTTAAAGTCACACACGTTAACTAAAACGTTAACAATAATAATAACAAACTAATCCAACTAAAACGTTGATTAATTAGTATACTCGCGATCTGGACGTAGCCATTAAAGTTACGTTCATAACAGAAAGGAATTGACGTCATAAACTGACGTTGACTTTGCCGAGAACTACTTTTCACTATCAACTGACGTAATTAGATGACGTAAATAACCCACACCACACTTACGCCCAACTTGATCTAGCGTATCGGATATACAAACGTAACGTATGTAACGCAACGTATTAACACTGACATGACAACTGTACGCCTTACATTACAAAACCTTATAAGATTTCAGCGGTAACTCAAACAAGATTCTGCTATTAGGTTTAATTCATTGTAACGATATTATATTACGTTACGAGTAACCTACGTTACTAAATCAGGACATAAAATGCATCTCAGTAACGGTTACGACACAACGTACAAAACGTTTAAGTTAATAAACTAACAGATTGTCATGCAACAGCAGTGCCAAGGTACTCAAACGCACCTTAAAGCTAAATATGTATCATCCGTGCTAAGACAATTCAGGTCTATATACCTCAGTTTCCCCTCTCAGATATGCAACCTGTTACATTCTATCACAAATTAATGCATGGGCTATCGCACTTCATCACGCAGGGAATAAGGATACTTGACCTTAATTGAGTGTAGGTTACATTTACAAAGAGTTTAGTGGCAAAATTGCTCCCCTAAAATTCACATCAATGCAATTAGACTTACGTCACCTTAGAAAAGAACAATCAGAAAGTCAATAATAAAAAAAATGTCTGACAAAATTGTGCCTAGATTCTATATATATTGTCAAGGTTTTACACTGGCAGATATTAACCGGAAACCAAATCCCGTTACTTATGACACCATGTTACGCAGAAGGTTTTACACAAGGTTGACATGGGTGATCTACCAGTGTATTACACTAACAAGGAAACTCTAACAACGTTAGAATTTTTTTAAGTTTATATATAATGTAAATTCTATATACAACACTATAATTTACAACGGTCAAAATTACAATAATATACAATACATATTAGTTCATGTCGCTGGCCCAAGTAAGGTGTTTGTTTCAAATCTGCAATCGATTTGCGTACAATACGCAAATAGATTACCGTCTGACGTCAACACCGTACTCGGCTCAGCGCCATGAACTAAAGGAAAATACAAAGAACAAAAAACGTTAGTTTGAGCTCATACAAAAACAACAAGGCCTTATGTTGGTTGATTTCAATTTGTCGTTCCCTGGATCATGTCATGGGCTAGTCCATATATCATGAGGAACACCAACTTATATTAATACGCGCACGTTTATATACTGGTCGCTCCCTGGATCGTACCAGGGACCAGTCTATATATAATAAGACACTTTAGTGGACGAACACTGTCCCACTTTCACCTCCGCAGTAATAACATGGACTTCGCCTACATTTTGTGCTTTCCGCCTCTGCTTAGGAAACATGCACAAGCGGCGTTGTAACTGCCTCTACCCGGGTTGGTATTAACCTGGAGATGGGTAGGTGAGACGTGGCTCTAAGCCCTAACAGCTGACTGCCGGACTTGATGTGTCTAAAAATAACGAACTTACACTTAATACGTTATAACTACATAATAATAATACATAAGACTTGGGCCTGTCTTGGAAATACCGTACAACGCCCTCGGCGAATGCCGAGCATAATGTGCACACGCCAGCCGTGTCACTAGACACAACTCGCAATCACGATGTAAAGCCAAAACTGTGCTTAACACTCCCGCCAATGAAGAAACGTAGATCCTACCACGCATGTGCGTCGAAGGATCTGACGTCAAACATTGTCAAGAAGTATACTGACGTCAACAGGTATTACCATGACATACCCCACATAAAACATGAATAATCTAAACAATGACCAATCTTCATTAAATTGATTTACCAAAAATCTAACTCGCATATCTTTAAACTAAGCGTATTACCATTTGCCATATAATAACTTAATAAGCGTTTCTAACACATTTGGGACCATAACGTTATATCTGACATCATGACATCAATGATGTTATACCATATGACGCCGTCTAGTGAAGGCAAATCAAACGCATGATGACCAAATGTTACCATTATAATGTATGGAAAAAACCCTTAATGCGGTGCATGCTATGACGTCACTTGACGTCGCGAGTATGTAAATTAGTTCCATTACAAATCAATCTACTTCTATAGGCCACGTATACGTGAAACTAATATAAAAAGTGCTGACGTCGCAATAACATGAATGCAACTGACGTCACATGAATAACATGAATGCAACTGACGTCACTGGACGTCAAATAGACGCACATCATTGCAACCAACATCAGTGATGTAAACTATTTCCGTAGTTTACAAAACTTCCTAATATACAAATATCATGCGCAGCATGATCATTACCAACAAAATCAGACGACACATATAATCATACCATATCAATCAGAAGTCACTTTTTTATTCTAAGCCAAACTATTCTGAATAAATATAATAAAATCTTACCCTTCAGGTCTTAACACAGAATCTGGGCACACGACAATAATCTAACATCCTTCGTATTAGAATTAAACGGCCACGTCTAACTTTTCAATAAAAGATAGGCGTATAAATAGTATGCGTCTCACATTTAAATCAAGAGACTCGTGCAGGTATTCACCTTAAAATCATGCAATACGCTGTCCACAATCAAGAGACTCGTGCAGGTATTCACCTTAAATCATGCAATACGCTGTCCACTAGAGGTATTCACAAACAACCCATGCATAACGTAGCCACAATTTCCGTAAATGTTTTATTACCACAGTTGCCCTAAAAACTGTAGCCCTACTGATTGAAAGGATTATAATAATTTCGACGACATAGTCGACGATGAGATCCATTTCGTAACAACCTTCTAGTCCATTGTAAAAGTAAGGGGAAGAAAATGTTCATGAACTGACCAAATTCAATGCAAAATCCAACCCAAGACACCATGTGGGAAAGAGACAACACAAAAATAATCACTACCCATGTAAACAGCCATTTCCCGTGTAGGTGGTCAACGGGCTAACATCACAAACAATATATCAATATAGACATAGCAACCAAAAACAAATAAAAACACAAAGAACCAAAACAGAACTGTCGCCTTGGGATAGACGTAATGCAAACACTAGGGGAAGGGGGACTTAACCGGCTTGTGGTCGACCCACCCCCACCCTTTGTAAGATGCAATTTGTATTTGATTTTGATGCTTTCAGTAGTGTTTCCAGTTGTCAGTAATTGTTTTGGTTGGGTTGAACAATTACGGAGACTAAGGTCGAGATTGGGATCAAGGAAACTAGTTTGAGTCCCCCAGAAAATGTTTGCTGACCATTCCAAGGCGTTACTTGTTGTGATTCTGTGTTGCATGTTGTTATGTCTGCTTGTCTATCGTCTCTATCAGTCTGATCACCTGAATAGCTGCCTACTATGCTTTTTGTTTTGTAATTTAAAATATCAAAAAAGGTATAAATTGATGCTGCTGCTGTTTTAATTAGGAAGGCTGAGTAACAATCTGTTTTGGAAAGAGATGCTCTTTCGGTTTCCCGTGCGTGTCTTTCGTGAGCTTTTGTCAATTTTTGTGTGTGTACTTCTTTTCCTTTCGGTTTTAAAAGCGGGAAATGGGATTTGATTGTATTTGTTCCTGATCATTGCCTATTTTTTACTCTGATTTTGCAGACGTAAAGGTACTGCGCCTGCGCAGTAAAAGCATAGTCTCGGTGTCCAGTGTTTACTTGTTATGCGAGGTAACTATGTTCGTATAAGCAGGAAACTGAACTGTTAAAACGTTTCAGTGAACATAAGTTTGGGCAAACAATTTAAAATAAAAAGAAAAAGAAAATAAAAATATTATATCCGAAATAGATCGTCAAAAGCACGATTGAAATTGCGGCGAAACTTATTTTAGCGAGTATATATTTTTATAGTTGCGACAGACATTGGCTGTAATTAATGCTTATCGCTTGGTCCCAGCTTATAGTCATTGCTGGTTGCTATCAGTTATACACACCGCCACCAGCCTTGGCTTAAGCAGTGTGAAGGTTCAGCCCATTCAGTAAAACTCTTTAATTGATCGATTGATTATGTTTATTTGGTAACATCAGCATACAATACAATAGTGATATTTAAACATATAAGGTACAAATCATCATATACTGTAGTATAAAAACAAGCCATATTGCATATTTAAAAGCTAAGAAAATATTGGAATTTAAATATAAAGCACAACATGTATAAGGATGAAAACAAATACTAATTAAAACATTTTAAGATATGGTTTGAGTATTTAAATGAGAGCAAACCGACATCGTAAAAATTAAGTGTAAATTTAATGAAGTTAAAGATAGATATTTTTTAATAGCGAATAAAATCTCTGATGTAATAAAAAAAAGTATCACAGTTATCACAGACATTACCTGTACTGGGACATGACTAGAGTTGGAGAAATAAAATAAAATTGATAAATAAGTAAATTTGGCAGCTTGGACTGAGTGCTCGTTCAACACAAGACTTACACCACGATAGGGCTGGAGTTTGTACACTGGGCAGAGGTCTTAGCAGAGATACAGGCTATGGGAAATTCAAGTGGTTTCAAAATATACTAATTGCCGCAACAACATCGCGAGAATACATCGACATTAGTGCGACGTTATTTCAACATACTAAGCGTAATAATAATTTTATGCGAATGAAAATTTTCTTTTGCGTTGCGGTTACAGTTTTCCGTGTGTGAGAGGGATCAGATTCATGGTAGCTTTACACTAAATATTCATGAAGTGTGGTTCCGCCCCTTGGAGGGGGCGGGGGATGGGGAAGCTCAGGTCCAGAGGAAAACTCAAATGGAGTTTGTCATTGAGCAATGAGCCGTTTAAAACTTATAATGTAAAATTATCATTCGAAGAAAGCCCATTCTAACTGTAATAATATGTAGCCACTTTAAGAAGCAAGATGTTTCGTATGCGAAAAGTAAACTACGTAAAACAGGGTAGGAGTCACTAAATACCTTCACAAGTGTTAACACACTGACAAATGCCCACTGGAGTGAAATCTTTGTGTCTACCCAACTACATAAATGAATTTGAAGTCTTAAGTGGAAGAGTAAATGGATTCTAATGGACTCGGTTTTAAAAGGAACGGAAGCGACAGACAGACTTCTTTGCAAGCAGACAGCACTGTCCACAAAAAAGGTTAAGAAGTGAAATACGCATCCGTATTCTTTTTGCATGCCTAAAATGAGCAATTTTATGGTTAAAACGAATACAGAACTTTACAAATCCACAACTGCAGAAGCGTGTTACCCACAAAGCCCTACCACCGGGGTTTAACAAACCTTTGGTAGCACTCACTATCATGCAAAGTGTAGAAACACAAAGGATTTAGAAACACCAAACTCTGAAGTGTATAATCTGTGACATTTTACGACCAACCTCTATATTGTCAGAAGAAGCTAGGCGTGACGGATTCCAAAAGCAAAATATTCTTGGAAGGTGGAAATCACCGACTACTTTAACTGTGGAGTTTTAAAGTTCTGCAACCAGCTTAACCCCAGCATTGTTCATTTTAGGCCCGTCTTAAGTAACACAGATACAAATTGGACCTCTGAACATTTTTACAGTATCAGTAAACAGTGCTGTTTGCTTGAAACTGATGCAGACATGAATTAAAATTTTCCTGTGCTTTCTGTGTTTTTCCGTTTAGAAACAATGCTAAAATCGTCTTCCGAATTTAAAATTTCAATATCACTTATGCAGTTTGTTACCCATAGAGTTACCACTCAAAGTTGTCATTTTTCATTTTATACCAATTTGTAAAACTTTTCGGGTGACCTCTACCTTGTTTGATTGAGATTAACTCAGGCATATAAAACTCTTCCATTTCAGAATCTCATCTTTTTATTGCATTTTGAATGGGCTTTCCTCATGTAATGGTTTTATGTTATCAATTCAAGCGGATATATAGACAAAACGTAACCCGAATATCCCTAGCTCATTTGCCACGTACGGTCAAACCTGTCTCTGTGGTCACCTCTATTTAGGTGTCACCTGCCTTTAGCAGCCACTTTTTTCGGGTCCCTAGAACCAAAATACGGTGCAAATGAACCTTAATTAAGGGGTCACCTGTTTTAAGCAACCAAGTTTTGGGCTTCCCTTGGGCGACCATCAAGACAGGTAAGACTGTATACTGGAGACAGTGCTGAGCGCTGTCAGCATTCAGGCAGCGGTTGGGAAGCAAAAATGCACCCCGCCCCCCCCCCCCCCCCCCCTTCAAAGCCACAATAGATAACCCCCGCCCCCCCCCCCCCTTCAAAGCCACAATAGATAAATCTCATTAATCGTTTAGTGTAGTAAAATGGTACATCGGCAAAAAGGGCTCACAGCGGGATGGTTTCTTCTTACAAATAATAAGCACTAAAAACATATTGTTAAGTGTTCGTTTACCAATTTAAAAAGTAAGTACACTTCAGGAACTGACTGAATCAGATTTCAAACCCTATCCCCAACATCAAAGGGAAAGATTGACAAAGACATCCCAACAAACAATAAATTACAAGCGATAAGCTGAGTCAGCAGTTCTTTCCCAAATAGGTGGCAACTCAGCAAATCTTTATTGAACTAAATAATTTAGACCAACAGAAGGTTGCAACAGACTAAGCACATTATACGAAAAACATTTAACAACTATTTTTGCCTAATTTCTATTTTTATTATAGAAGGGTTAAAATGAGAACTCATAAATTAAACAGCACTGAACATTAAACAAATGCAACTGCAATGAAAGTACCGCCTTGGGACGGTCAGTAATAACTACTGGGGGGTTAAACCCGGTTTTACTGGGCCCAAACCTTCACCCTCACGCTCCGCCGCGATGCACACAATTAGGTGGTAGTTCGGTTTGTATGGAGGTCCCCTAACTCATCAGAGAGTCAAGCCCTAATTCGAGCAGACTAAGAGGTACTACCTGAGAGTCTTGAAATCGCGTCTATGAAAATAGTATACTACTACTTGATGCACTTGCTCTTGTTAAATTCCAACGGCCAGATACTAGACGCCAAGTGAGAGCAACTATGGCTACGTACCGCTGAGCCACTTCGTTACGAGAATCGAAACAAAACAGAACTGTTAAATGCCACTTTTCTGAAAGATAACAAGATAACAAAGCCGGTCGTTTCAAGCCGAATAGTTTGGTCAGAAAGTTATCATCAAGTGTTTTTAATCTATTTTTGGTATAAAACTATAAAAGTGTTCAAAAAAGAAATAAAGTAGGCAAGAGGTAAGCAAACGAGCTAAGATCTAATTAAGCTGCAATTTTTTTTTTTTTTTTTTTTTTTTTTTTTTTTTTGTTAATTTATCTTTATATAATAATCGATAAACGTGTTCAAAAGTGTTCTCTTAAAGTCATAGCAAACAGCTCGTATGATCATATTTTTTTGCGTATTTTCAAAAGTACAAACAGTTTGGGGACACATCTGATGAACAGTCTATGTCCGAACCTTGTTTACCTATTTCGAATTTAATATTTCGAGAAATCAGATAGAAATTTGCTTCTCATTCAAACAAATCTGGTAAAATAAGTTTATTTTCCATCGAAAACACCATTTCCTTTATTGCAAACATTTATATAACACCAAAGAAACAAATAATAACTTCTATAACTATCTCGTATTTCTTGATACTGCCACACGCCCTCGCGGACATTTCTATGCAGGTTGCGCTTGCCTGAATTACAAGAAATAAGTATAAAATAGATGAAAGCAAAACATAAAACTAAGGCAGTGAAAGAGGACAGTGAGGGAGATAAAAGGAGGCGCTAATACCGGGTATTTGCGCCGCCTTTGTAGATTTGGAGCGAATCGGCCGTTTCCGGCGTTACAAACACATTTTACCGGTGTTTCAACCGTTTCGCCGGCTTCAGGGTTGGACAGGGTGATCAAGCAGACCTTGAACTGTTTCTGTTGTGGTCTACGTAAAATATTTAGTGGTAAGCCACCTCATACGTTTTACGTTCTTGTTTACAAGCAATAGCGTTTATAAAGGCGTGTTATATAATAAAAGTATTGCGTACAATAAAAAATCAGTACACCACATCCGGATAAAGTATACTTCAGCCGCGTCACCTGAAACGATAATGCAAACAGAAAAGACCAGCCTGCGCATCCAACAGTTTCCAAGACTCAAATTAGATGCGCATCCAACACTGTGTTAGCTCCATAAGAAATCCATACACCAAAAAAATGCGATGGCAAATAATTTCAGTCTCGGCTATTCGCCAAGGCTATAATGTATTTTTCCTTGTTTGGAAACATGAATATAATATATTAATATGGCTGGTGCACTCTGGACAACGTATTTTAGCATTATAATACTGCTTCACTGGTGTGTTATGTTTTTGTGAGCTGAAGATGCTGATAATTCTCGGACTTCTACTTCCTATATTTGGTAAGTATTGAATGATTGTCGAAGGCAAGATTACTTGTCCATGTAACTTTGTATGAACAACCACACTATTTATTTACCAAAGCTTAAACAAGACATTATAGATACTTTTTAGAATAAATATAATATGAAATAGGCGCCACCTATATTGCATCCAACCAACATTATGACCCAAAAAGCAACTGAAACAATGTTTCAGCCTTTTTTGAGTCATAATGTTGGTTGGTTGCAATATAGGTGGCGCCTATTTTACAATACTGGTTTCGATGGTACAGCCAATGGTGCCAATACTGAAACTCAAAGCGGCATTGGCATGCCAATGGTGACTTTGTCAAAATCCCGAACGCAACCAGTATTAGTTTTGACGTCACACATAAATGTTGCAACGTCACACTGGTGCTGCAACCAATCAATTACTAGATTATTTATATAACTGAGGGGAAACCGATAGGCATAGTAGAAGTCATAAGCTGTTTTGCAGAAAGCCTATGTTTCTCCGTCAGCCCATGTCGTTTCTAGAAAATTGTAAAGCTTGCTAGTTACAGCACGTGTGCACCTGCCTGCTGGCGACCTGGAAATATAACGCGTGTCACCAATAAGCAGGTGCCGAGAAGCCGCAGTGAAGAGGTAAGGGTTGTTGTTGTTTTCAAGCTGTACGGCCTTCGGGCTTCTAGCCTAATTCTGACGGTCATCATAGTATTTTCTTTGGAACACATCCGCGTGTTCCCAGGGAAATGGCGGCGGAAGTCCAATAAAAATGCCAGCACCCCATTTCTCCATAAAAAGAAAAACGCCGACTGGAAATTCCGTGACACAAAAAATTCGAAGCCTTAGAGGAACGGGACAGAATAGAATAGAACAAAAATACGCCTTATATCGTAAAGCAACCAACACTCGTTGGTTGGTTGCTATTAAATAGCATTGCTTTAGTCTTGGTTTTGAGATATTTGATTTTTAACACTTATAGTAAAGTCTGAAATATGGAAAAGCATGCAGAAATATGTAAAAATAAAATGATATATAACCTTTTTCCCGGTGTCTTCAATGTATTAAATGAATAAGTGAACTCGAACTTAACTTCCCACCAACAACTACGTCATATGGAGACGGGGCCTCGGTTTAAAGTCTCATCCGAAAGACCGTAGCAGCAGGGGATCGATCTCGCGACCGCTGGATTGGTAGTACAGCGCGTTATCCACTACACTACCGCAGCTCCTTTCAATATATTAAACCGTTAATATTCGGATAGATATGGTTGTGCAAACTGTGACTGTTCCCGAAGAATCCTTTGCAGAAGTGGTTTGAAAGTCCAGACACTCATGGTAAATAGTTTAGGAACCCTGTATTACAATTTATTATGCATCTGCTCACCTGATGAGAGGGACATGATTAGATGATGTGACATCATGTCAGTGTAGATCTGCGCATGCGCGAATGTTATCAGGCGATGTCTTTAGAAGCGAACTCTGAAGACGATAGGCTTCATACTGACGTAGGTCTTGATAACAACGTTCGATTAGTGAAATGACGTCAACGGTTTACGTCATAATGCAGTTGCGACAACAGAAAGTTCCAACAAAATTGCGTTTTTGTTTTTTTTTTCATTTGTTTAGCTTTGTTTATGCCGTAAAATCTTTTAATGATGCATGAAAAATAGAAAACCATGATAGTGTTATTTGATATCAAGTTTATCAGGATCGACCAGGAAAACGTCGGGCTGGCTCGGCAAGCCTCGCCATTTCTACGCTGTTTCTGGTCTCGCCTGATAAACTTGATATCAAAAGACACTAACATGATATTCTCTATATTTTCAGTTGTTGGTGTCTTATCACAACCACCTGGCCGTTGTGACTGGGTATGCCTCAACATTCATCGTCCATTGTGTGCAAGCAATGGCAAAACTTATGGTACGTTATATCTTCTCTTGTTTACTTTTTTGTCGAAGACAAAATAAGGGTTTGAGGTTATAAAACTTGAGTACATTCTCAAAATCAAAATAAAGCACACTAATTGGCTGCTTCCGAGCACATGCTCGGAAGCAGCTAATCAGTGTGCTTTATTTTGAGTTTGAAATTATTTTCAAGTTTACAATACTTCTCCATGAGAACAACTCTTGTTTTCTGACTAGAGGTATGACTACAACTGCAGTGATAAACAACTTTTGTTTGAAGACTAGAAGTATAGTTGCAGTCAAACTGCAAGTTCTATGCTTTGGTGCAAGGAGGACTTAACAAGTCCGGACACAGACATGATAGAAGACCAAAGAGCAGAGCAGCCCAGCAAGCACATTAGATTTTTCTAACGTCGCATTAACGTCAGTGCAACGTTGCAAGGGTATTGATAACACGGCATTAAATGTTTGATATGAGAAAATCTGAAGTTTCTGTTGAAAGAATTTCAATTTGTAATGTCATTGAAAAAATGGCTGAGCATGGCATACACTGTTCGCCATGCTCCTATACCAATGAGGTCATAACCTGTTACCATAACAACTATGGAATAAGAACTCTTGTGCTTAATACCTTGGCCGAATGAGTATCTTGGCAGAACGACATGACGTCTCGATGACGTCACTTTGACATCAATATGAACTCTTAGTTGGTATGGTTACATATCTATGAGGTATGCCATCCTTCACCAATTTTTCAATGTTATTACAAACTGAAAGTCTTTAAACAGAAATTTCATATTGTCAAACAAATAATTATTCTTAAGGTGTTTAATTCCGTGTTTGATGCGATGTTGCCTTAAAGTTATGTTGCCGTTGGATAAATGATGAAAATTCTTATATACAAGGGTTGTTTCAGAAGTAATGTCACAGCGCCAATTACGTGCTTATTTATCGCTGCATTGTCATCAAAATTATATCAAGCTACACTGTAATTCAGCTCCAATTGACAGAATAAATATAAAATTGGAATTTTATTCCGTTTCAATTATATAGATTTTCAAAGTATGCCACGGACGCTATGACGCCGCACGTTAAAATAACATTAATCAGATGAACATAATTTTCAAATGCAATGACAAAATAAAAACAAACTAACGCGCAAAATCAGATGAAAATTATGTACAATGGCGAAATGTATGTCTGAAATCTACTTTTGAACTTTTAAGAACGCTATTGCAGTTAAAAGATTGCTAGTTAGTGCAAATAAATGTTACTGCCGAGTGGAAAAATGTTGATTATTGACCGTAACGCGTCAGTGCTTAGTTATGCGGTTTAGTCACAAGTTAGGCAATATCGTAATTGAAAATTCTAGACATACGATGATATAACATTGATTATGAGGCATGTGTAAGGATGGAAGCAGGATTGTAGTGATGCAGATGAGCCGCTCATGGATAATCTGAGAACCAAAAGACCTGTATGTGCAATGTCAGACAAAAACGTCACTCTTGTTTAGACCCGATATGAAGATCGATGATCTGCAATGCAAAAAATGTGTAAAAACTTGAGCATGAGCTGCGGGGCTGTTCAAATATACTCAAAGATCAGGTAAATCTGGATGATCAGACATATGTTCTATACTGGACAACGAATATGCTACTTTCGACCTGACATAATATCGAAATTTCGCCTGGAATCGCAACGACATATTATTCTATACGAGTTTATAGCTACAGTGACACAAGTAAAGCTTTCAAAAACATCTTAGTCTTCGCAACCACAAATAGTTGATGCTTATCAAATAAACCATTGCAACCATATAACTTTTGTCTATAACTCAAAAGTCGACCCAAAATCTTCATTGGCAGATTTCAAGCACGGGTGTGAGTGGTAGGTGTCATACCATTCCATGGTTGAAAGACAGTTTAACAGGCTATAAAATCACAAGTCATTCATTCATCTGTACCTGGTGATACATTCTGCTACCTTGTGATACCATATGTGTAGTTTTTTATATGACCGCTCACGACATCTTTGCGAATAGCGCTGACAACATATTTGCGAACAGCTTATGGCCGCTCACGACATCTATGCGAATAGTGCTGAAAACGTATTTGCGTATGGCCCCTAACGACATCTATGCGTAGTTGCATAAAGGTCAAGCTGCATTGCTGTACTTCCCATATTGAAAGCAAGTACTAGATAGTCTACGCCCATGGGTATAGACAATTACTTCTTAATCAGCCGTTGCACATGTATTTAAGACATCATGACTCTTTTACCTTCGATACTGTCCTTTTTAAAGATGTTTCTTGTTTTCAGATCATTTTATGATACAATTCAAGGAATCTAACTCTGTTTAGATGAAAGGATGGAGGAATCTCGATTTTACGCCCTTGTTGTATTTCAGTCATGTCAGGACAATGGAAGGATAATAATAAAAGGCTGTGTGTATTGAACTCCGTGTATGGTTGAAAAGATTTCCGCCTCCAGTGGGATCTAACCCGGAACCGCTAGATCAGCCTAGGCTGGTCTAACTTGTTGTCTTTGGATAATGGGTTAAAATTCAGTCTGTACTGTAGCCTTAGTAAACCGTTAGTTACCTCGCTTACACCGCAAATAGATGCGATGCTCTTTACACGTATATCAAATATATTCATGCTATTCCCACCCCCACATAAGTTTCATTTTGTTTTTCAAATTTTATTGTAGCTAAAGTAATGTCAAATATTTCTGTAACGTTATTCTAGTTTTACATTTATATGCCACCATGTCTCAGTGCATTATACTTGTTCCTTTCCTCATATGTCTGTATAGACCCGAGTGCTAATTAAGTTCTGTTCTGTTCTGTGGTTACCTTAAGCATGTGCGAGCTTTTTTGGTTGATTTGATGCTTAACGTCCACGGTAAACAACTAAGGTCATGTCGGGACGGTCAGTTAACCTAACCACACTATTCCTGGGCAGGCTTAGACCTCCTAAGCGGTTAACCAGTACTAAGTGCACATACTTTCGCCAGTAACTGACAACTGCCCTTCTTGAATCAGCGGAAGGAGAAACGAAAGTATGTGGCCAGACCGGGATTCGAACCCAGGACCTCTGACTTACGAGTCAGGTGCCCTACCGATTGCGCTACCCAGCCCGGCCATGTGCGAGCTAAGCCTACGTATCTGCACTGACTGATCAGAGCCTTCTCTGTTCGCTTGAAGTATCTGTAGACCCTGCATAATCTCTATAGCAAAACGCAAAGACTCGTTTTATATTCTACATGTACACGCAGGCTAATATTAACATAAAATGCTCATAAGTATTTCAAACATATTGTGCGTAACACACTGCCATTTTTGCAAATTTTGCAAACCTGTTCCTGTTTTTTTTTTTTTTTTTTTGGTTTTTTCTTCTCCAAAACATATTAGCACACTTGGTTTTATGTGTGCTAGAAGACTTAACAAACATTTTCATTCAGGTAACGATGTTTTGAGCAGCTGGGCCCCAATACTACATGAGATGGAATCGAAACAGTGATCTTTGAATGGTGAGTCCACGGCTTAACTAGTCCCTCACCTCAGCCAAAGACCGGAGAGTAAATGAGCCGCGACACGACAAAACCAAAGTGGCATCCGCCCAGTCTGATCAGAGTCTTCGATGTGCGCTTCAAGGGTAGCTAAGGGTCTAAACTACCTCCACGCTGACGGCGAAGACTGAGCAGACCGGGCGGATAGCCCTTCAACACTATAAAGGTATTTTCGAGTGCGGCCATTTGGCATAACTCCACCAGATAATGGTTAACCAGCAGACGTCCGTAAAAAAAAACGAGAAATGGACTGGCAGCTGGTTGCCAGGTATTCTACCATAAAATCTACAAAATTCGTTTACAGTGTATATGATCCAATCGTAGACGAACCTGTGCGCTTTCCTAATTATAGTCTGTTTGTTTCAACCTAGGAAACATGTGTGAACTGATCAGAGCTATCTGCAAGGACCACAAAATCAGATTCGTTCATTTCGGAGGATGTAAAACTGTTCCATGTAAAACAAACTGTGACGATGTTGATGATCCTGTGTGTGGGACAGACGGAAAAACATACAGTAAGTTCATAACACTCTCCTCAGTCGACGTTCATTATCTTAAAGTCTAAGCGAAAAGAATCTCAAGTTTGAGTTATGAGAAAATTGATATATCAGGGGATGAACTGAAATGAATATATTGGAAAGATTAGGTCATGCCCGGTAATTTCGGACAGCGGGTAAATTTGGACATACCATTGCAAACAGTAAAAATCCAGATGAGACGCTCATCATGAGCCGTCTCATCAGGGGTTTTACTGTTTGCCTAGTTAATTTGCTTTAGTTCCAAACAACTGACATATAAAGGAAACCATGTTACTGTCCGAATTTACGTGCTGTCCGGATTTGCCTGACTCTACGCTAACCCATTATGCTCAGTGGACTCTTCCAGCCTGATGCACTGGATGAGTCCATTAGTCATTTAAGAGGTGTCTGGCTTATTTCATTTTATTAATTTTGTTTTCTTTTAAAAGAGAATGCCGAATTTTCTTTTACAAACAGTGAAGACAATGCTTAATTAAATTAATGAGCCGCGCCACGAGAAAACTAACAAAGAGGGTTGTGCGTCCAGCGAAGACTCAGATCAGCCTGGGCATCCTTCCAGTGTAATCAGACCCTCCGCTAAGCGCTTAAAGAGTATCTAAGGGTCTAAGCTACCTCCGTGCGGACAGCGAAGACTCTGATCAGATTGGGCGTATGCACAGACTGAGCTGAGTCTGCACTGGGCACACAACCACTATGTTGGTATTGTCGTATCGCGGCACAATTATTTGTAATTACTTTTCATGAATTTACTAAAAACGTTAAATAGTACTTTGAGGTATCATTTTGTGAGAAAACGAGTCACCTGTATTTTTCCTATTCATAATCTTTGTCACACTTGATGGATGGATGACTTGCGATTTTACATACTTTTCAACAGTACTTCAGTCAAATCAGGTCGAAGGGACGGTGATGATGAAAGGCTATGTGCAATGGAACCCTGTTTACGTAGGAAAGATTCTCGCCTCAAGCGGGGCTCGAACCGTCCGCTAGATCAGTAGGCCAGCGATCAATCCACTGAACTACCGGTGCTCCCCCTCTTTGTCCCACGGAGCTTCGGCAAAGTTATATGACTAATACGACTTGCGATTTAACGTCCTTTTCAACAGTCTTCATTCATATTAAGACGATGATAGGGTGGTAATAAAAGGCTGTGTGCACTGGAGCTCCATTTACGATGGAAAAGATTTCCGCATTCAGCGGGAATCGAACCGGGACCACTGGGTCAGCAAACCAGTGCTTAACACACTAACCTACCGGGGCTTCTGAACTTCATCTTAATTTTGATTATGAACTTGCAAGTTGGATAACATTTATTTGCTATCTTTGTTGTAGCCTGGTAACCCAGTTTTAATGGAAGTCTGGTTTGGCACTCGGTAATCTTGATTTTTAATTCATTTACTATTTTATCTTGGTTGATTGGAAAGCTCGTTCCGGTTTGAGACTGCATTTGTTCATGTTTTTCTTCACAAATACGAACGTTTCATCGCAACAAGCGGAGAACTCGCCCGACTTTGTCTATTTATATCCATATCTGGTTTACCGCATCTAATAAAAAATAACAGCTGGAATTTTACACTGTCGGTCGCATTGTCGCCAACGGTTGGCACTTTCCGTACACATGACGCTTATCAAACAAGTATTAGCTTTTCCAAAAAACTTGCTGTTTTTAGCAAACGGCGGCGTTTGGGCGAAAAAAAAGCCTTAGGGTATTGTGTAATGTAACTACGTGGAGCAGACACCACGCTAGAACTGATGCATCCGTGCAGACTGATCAGGATCTTTCTTTTACGGTATTATATTCTAAATTATCCAGGAATTAATACGTCATGCTGAGGATGGATTGATCAGACTGCGCTGATGCGTGTGGAGATTTGTGTAACTGGAAACCCTGCCAAAGCAGAAAAAAAAAACAATTTCAAATTTATTTTTTAAATTCAACTAGCAGGCGTTTCTGAAATTTTTTCCTCATCACTCATCACAGTTTACCAAATAAAGTATCCCATCTATCTGTGTGTGTGTGGCTAATATGCACAGTGACCGTGTTTATATATGCAAACTACGTTAACGCTGGTGTAAAAGTAACGTGTATTCATTGTAAAGGCCATGTCGATGGCAAGCAGCGATGTAATGTACATTATTCAACATCTAATACAATACCGTTTGACCGTTCTTGAATAGTCTGTCCTGGAAACCTCTTGTAGGGATACATGTAACGAAAAGAGTGGACAGTTTCAGAACCGTTGAGATTTTAATCTCTCAGAGGGATTCATTGACAGTTTTGAGACAATGGATGAGGCACTGGTCTGTCTCTTTCAGCCAGAACCGAACCAACACTCGAAACTATGGAAACGTCTCGCCATGTCTCGCCATGTCTCCAAAGAAGGCAATGACTATGCCTTCAGCTGACAAAGTGGTCGCTTCAGTCATTCGGGATTCATAAAGTGTTTGCATGTTAACCACCTGTTTAGGGACAGGTAAATAGTGGGATATGCGAGGTCAATTACTGAAGCAGCTGAGACAGAAAATCAAGATCCATCGCCGAGAAAAATTATCAAGGCGTGTTGTCCATGCAATTCTGTTGATTACTTCCACCGTTTTCAAGAATTAGCTGGAAAGCAGTTTGCAAGTGATTATGACGTCATTTTGGTTGTAGATGAATTTCTCGACATGCAAGAAGAACCTTTTTATGCAACTGGAATCCAAACACTGCAGAATCGCTGGCCTTAGAGGGGATATAGTTAAAAAATAAATTGTAACGAGAAGTGTACGACAACAACTTCATAATTAGGCTAAATTCCTTTCGTTTAGTCCTCATACGCTAGTTCTCGTAATTCCCGTTCCTTTGGTATTAACCTAGCGGGCACATAACGTCAAAATGACGTCGGTGCGACGTCCTTACATCGCAGAATGACGTCAGTAAAAACTCGGCAAGCCTTTCCTTTTAAAAGGAAACTTTATCCCTAGTATGGGCCTAGTAATTGTTTTTAATCTCTATTTACAGGCAATGCTTGTATGCTGGACATAGCACAGTGTAAAAACAATCCTAAATTAAAGATGGCACATAGAGGCAGATGCGACAGGATATAAGTAGAACAGAGTTCTTGTTTTTGTGTTTTAAACCCTGCCTTTTTAATGCGTGCACTGCGCAAGCCTAGACTCAGCCTGCGCAGCCTGTGCAAATTTGCAGTCTGGTAAGGACATGCGTAGTTCGCCATGGTTATGTTGACATGAAACAATGAACAATCCATACCCTGATCAAGCTTTGCTTGAACTTACGCTCGCACATGCACAGGGTTGACATGCTCAGTGGGCGAAAACCTGTACACAGATTTCAGCAAGATGTAGCTTACCTGTTGTGTTTTCGATTTTAATTAAAGTTTGTATAAAATCGGTTTCGTATTTTTTCTCTACAGGGTAAATTATTAATTTGATGTATTAAGGTAGGGTGCACAGAAACCCCTATAACTCTGCCAGGTTCGTTGTTGTCTCCCGTCTAAAAAGCGTCAGATACTTAAGGAAAGAATTTGCTTCTAAAGGAGCAAACTCTTTCACATAAGAGCAGACGCCATTGGGGAAGGGCTTGATTTACAAGGGACGCAAATAGGAAGCCACAAAGTTGCTTTCATTTATAAAGAAATAGTGAAACACATTAAGGTGCAAAATACACCTTCAGGATATTGGTCCTGTGCACAATTCAGCAACAGTAAACAGTGTTGATCAAGGTTAATCTGCATATGATTCGCGACACGAGAACACCAACAATGTGGTTGTGCGCCAAGCGCAGACTCAGATCAGCCTGGGCATCCGCCCAGTCTGATCAGAGTCTTCGCTGTCCGCATGGAGCTAGACCCTTAGCTACCCTTTAAACGCTTAGCAAAGAGTCTGGTCAGACTTGGCAGATGCCCAGGCCGATCTGAGGTTGCGCTGGGCATACAACCACTTTGTTGGTTTTGTCGTGTCGCGGCTCATATGAAATAACTGTCATATATGCGGCTGCAACGTTTGAAGTTCTGACACATTTCCAGACAGGATGAAAATTGATCATAGAGGCTTCCCATCTGGAATACAATGTTAAAACGACGGTGACTCAACGTCAAAACATCGCTGAAAAACTGTTGGCTGTAGGTTACATCATTTAAACATGGCTGATACAACATAATAACACCTTGAATCAACATTATCGCATAAAAGGCAGTGCCGTGCGGTATTAACAACCGTGCATCAGCAACGAATTCCATTCGCTTTTGATGCACGGGTACGCAACTTGCAATATGCTCGTCCCGGGGCCACTGAAATAATTCCGTCATGCAGCCTTGCCTCTGCCCTTTCGGTCAGAATACAAAAATTGGTGGTGGCTACCTATGTATACTTATATGACGTCATCATGCCTTTGTACTCTTACGTCATTAACTTTTGACACACGTTTTAAAGCGATGTTGTGTGCATTCTTGCAAAGTTACGATGCCAAAGGGAGAGTAGATAAGTGTTAAAGAAAACATATATCCCAAGCTTTCAGCAATCAAGAACTGCAGGATGGTGCATGAATGGATCAGGCTTGTTCTGCATTGAAATAATTGCTCAAGGTATCTGCTGTTTTATTGACTAATTTGCAATCTACTTGCATCGATGACTACAACGACCACCTTGGACACATTTCCCGAGGTTGATGCTCTCGGGCCAGGAAGACGGATATTAATAAAAAGATGCGCTAGCGCGCTTGGCTGTCAAACGGTAACAAAATATAGTGCCTTTTTTGCATATGTTAACGCACATTTCGTTGAATTTATACAATTAGAGCCTTCGGCCTCGGTTTTGAACATTTGCCTGGGGACCTGGCAAACGTTAATGCATGAAAAACCATGTTTGATCCGTATTTTGATTTAACATCCAACGTTGTTATCCCTGTGGCTTGTGTATTATCAAAGTATCGTATTCTTATAATGATGCTTTGCACCTGCGATAGTTTGACATATGATTATACATTGCAACAAGCTAGGGAACCCGGACATCTGTTCAATAATTACGTGAAATTAGACCATCTTTGTGGTTATTACTGCTGGAGTTTTAACACGAAAATATACAGACTTTTCTGGAGCCACTCGTTGAGTTTGTCGTAAGTTAGTTTTTTTAAACAGTTATTATTATACATGTATGTGTTAATAGGGAGTAAGGAAGAGTATTGAAATTCAAGCGTAAGGTGAATGTGAACACTTCCAGGGAGAATAACTCTTACCAAGAACAGCTTGCTTCTCATTTCATTGTGGGCTACTTTTAAAGGAAACATTTGAGACACGCAAATTTTTTCCTTTAAGAGTAGCTCCATTCGGAAGGACTTCGTCGTCTAGAAAGTCAAACAGAAAACCACAAAAAAAATCTTCTTTCGAAGAAAAGGCGGATAAATACATGGTGGTATATTCATACGACTTAATTAAGCGTTGTATACCACTAATATAATATATAATATATACATATATATATATACATAATATATAATATATACATGAAGCTTTTCATCCTTTTGTAAACGGTACTAAGTACACGAGGAACACGTGCTATTTCCTGACCGATTCGGTTAAACGATTTCAGATTCGATATATTGATATGATCAACTATAAGAGAATATATATGTTGTAAAATTTTTGTGGACCTAGCTGCATTCATTTTTGAGATATTTAAAGTTAATGGGTGGAAGGTTTTAAATCCTTTCAGTATATTTAGGTGCATAGATATACCTCATAAAGAGAATAATCTAATTTAGAGAGATATGAAGCGGACACACGACGTTGAAATGAGGTTGTACTGACGTCGATGCGACGTCATCAGTTGGCAGCGATGTTAGTACGTTGTTAGTACGACATATGTGCTAGGAGACCCTAGCAGAAATGAATAGGTTTTCCTGACATGTAACCCCCTGCTCTTAGCAGCCGTTCTTAACGGAGATATTTTATCCCCTGGGAGCACATTCTTCTGCCAATGAAATATAGTCAGTACCACACAGACACATGACGTCGAAATAACGTCATACCGATGTCGATGTGACGTGATGACGTCGCATCGATGTCGGTGCAATGTCATTTAGACCTCATTTGCCCGCTGGGTATTAACTATCCAACAATAAAATAAAAATCATTGTTCGATATAAACAGCATTTAAATGATTAAACGAAATACTTTCCTTTCTGACTCAGTTCAAGTTTCCTCTTAATAAAACTGCAACTAGTTGGTGACTCAGTCTAATGATATGAGGATTTGCTTGATATACAGGTGGTAGTCTAAAGTTTAGACTTTGAATTTTTCTCTGTAACGAGTTTGTTCATTGAAGCTAGATAGATGGTTGGAGAAAAAGGTTTGATCACTGTACAGATTTAAGCTGATAAATATAAGTTTTAAAAACTATTAACTACACCGAGTGTAGCCGCACAATGGTGGAGTGATGGATGTGTCGTATAAGGAGTGTGTCTTTTTCGGGATCTAGCGAAGGCTTGGTGAGTAACCGTTAGTTTTTCTGCCTTTGAGCATGCATATTTGCTCTACAAGGAAAATGCACGGAATAGATAAGTTTCTTAGCGTCTTAATCGGCGTGTTAGATACAAATTAACTGGTGTAATAACAAAACTGACGCGTGCAGCATTTGCTCGGTCCATGTAAATGTGTTTAACACATCAAGAAGTGGCTTTTAAATGTCAGTTGATATGACTTTCAGACGTTTGCTTTCCTATGCAGCCAAAGATTTACCTTTCAATAAGTGAGAAGTAGATACAAGTACACGGACTGGTACTTAATAGTCCCAATGAAGGCCACAGAATGACAAAATTTCGATGTGCAGTATGTGGAATAGTGTCACTGTGCAGAATGTGGAATGGTATTTTGTTTCCTAAGGTTCGTGTGACAGACTTTCCAGTCAAATTGAAGTCAATATATCAGTACAGGCATGCTATAAAACATAATCATATAAACTACATTGTTAGATCATTTTTTCCCTTCAGCACAAATACAAAATACGCAATACTCACACAAATACATATACTCGCGCATGTATACGTGCACATTCTCGTCCGCAGGAAATAACTGTTAAAGGAAAACACTTACTAAAATATTGACGACTTTCAATTGTATTCCTCGATTAACAATTAAATTTGGTGAAAATTTCATGAAAATTGGACTTAAAATAAGAAAGATATGAAAATTTAAAAAAAAATCAAAATGGCTGTCTTGGAGGCCTCCATTTTGAAAGTAACTGTCACCTGATAAATATTTTAACCTAGAATAAGTGCATAAATTGCTTACTTTAGCAGTATTATTTAAGAAATAGATTATTGCTAACAGTGATTTGTTGCTCAATATGACTGACCGACAAACAGTGATATATTTAGCAACAAATCACTTGTTAGCAAGAATCTATTTCGATTCTAACACTTTAACCCGATTTAAAGACGGACTCTTTAATCTAAATTCTCGGTTTGATTGACACCTAACTGTCAAGTTCAGTTGGTCTGGTGACAGGAATTGACCAATGAGCGGCAGCAAAAGTGACCTGTATTCCGCTCTTCCCTTCTTTTCACACCCGCAAACAGTTACGTATATACAGTGAAGAAACGACAAAAAAGCTGTCAAAATTTTTATTTTAAGACACATTTAGCCATGAATCAATGAACAATATATTGAATCTAGTGGAGCTTATGACGAAATTCATAAGTAATAGATGGTTTATCCAGACAAGCGTCAGTCTGGGTGTTAGGTGATTTCAACTACCCAAAACTGAATTGGGAGGAAAGTCAGCCTGTCCTTAAACAAAAGTGTCCAAGTCCTGAAATGTACCAAGACTTTGTTTCTACTCTAAATGACAGCTGCCTTACCAAAGTGGTATGTCAGCCAACCCGTGAGAGTAACATCTTAGACATTTTTCTAACAAATAGTCCAACTCTGGGTGACTCTGTAAATGTTTTTCCTGGCATTGCTGACCATCAGGCTGTGTTAGCAGCAGTCAAACTCAGGCCATCAATACAAAAGGTAAAACCAATTGTGCACTTATTACCTAAGGCTAACTGGAATATCATGAGGCAAGAAATGCTTGAATTTCAGGCAACATTCCTTCTCACCTGTGAAGGAAACTGAAGAGCTTTGGCAGAAATTTAAGGGTACGGTTGAACACCTTATAAATGGGTATGTTCCCACAAAAACTCTCAGATGCAGGAAGAACCTGCCTTGGATTACACAGGGAATGAGGAGAAAAATGAACAAACGAGACCACCTGTACCAGCTACAAAAAGCAACTGGGAAGGATTCTGCCAGAGAACTCTTCAAGAAGGTAAAGTATGAAGTTGACTCTATGATCAAAACACCATACAACAATTACCTTGATAGTCGTGTAGGCATTATAGATGACTCCCCATGCACTGATGGGCCTCGCCCAAATACCATAAACCTTTTCTCCTACCTTAAGAAATGTAGGCAAGACAGCTCGCCTCTCAAACAGGATGAACAGCTGCTCACAAATAATGCACAGAAGGCAAATCTCCTAAATGAGCAATTCCAGTCTGTCTTCACCCCTGAATCCCCCTTAATGCTCAAGCAGTTATGCATTCAGAAGGTACAAGACCTTCAAGAATCAGGCCACCTCAGTCCAGAAAGTACTCCAACTGAAGCCAGAAGTACTTTCCACAAAATGCCAGACATAAGTATCTCAGTAAATGGTATCATGAAATTGCTCCAGGGTTTGAAACCGGACAAGGCACCGGGATCCGACCGTATCAAACAATTGCTCCTCCAAAATCTTTGCTCTGAGATTGCTGCTATCCTGAAAGTGATCTTCTCTAAGTCCCTCCTGGAGGGATCATTACCCTCTGATTGATTGAAAGCAAATGTCTCACCCGTTTACAAGAAGGGAGATAAAACATGCCCGGCTAATTATAGGCCAATCTCCCTTACATGCATTCTGTGTAAACTCTTAGAGCACATAGTTACTTCTAATGGGGTGAAACATTTGGATCAAAACAACATCCTTAATGATTTACAGAATGGTTTCCGTGCAAAGAGGTCCTGTGAGACCCAACTGACAATGCTCATTGAGGAATTACACCAAAACCTAAAAGGGCAAACAAACAGACGTCATATTGCTAGACTTTAGCAAAGCCTTTGACAAGGTAAGTCACGAAAAATTAGTACACAAACTTCATGGCTACGGTATCCGAGGCAGAACCCTCTGTTGGAATAAGGCTTTACTTAACGGTGGGTCACAGACTGTAGTCCTGAGGGGAATTGTTCCAAGGAAGTGCCAGTGACTTCAGGTGTCCCTCAGGGATCAGGACCAGTCCTCTTCTTGGTCTATATAAATGACCGGCCTGAAACAGTAAAGCCCCAGGTAAGACTTTTTGCAGATAATACGGCAGCTTACCAAGCAATAACTAAACTTGCTGAGTCTAAGCAAATCCAAAATAACCTTGAAAATCTTCAAAATTGGGAAAAGAAATGGGATATGGAGTTTAACCCAGGTAACTGCCAGGTTATCCGTGTTACACGAGCAAGATCACCCCTCCCAACCTTATATACCTTGCATGGTCAAACACTTGAGGTGGTATCTTCTGCTAAGTACCTGGGTGCAGACATCACAAATGAATTGTCTTGGAGAACCCATATCAACAGTATAACCAACAATGCGAACAAATCCCTTAAGGCCAAAAACCCTGAACTTAGAGAGAAAGCTTACAAAGCCATCGTCCGCTCCCAACTGGAAAGCCTGCTCCAGTCTGGAACCCCTACATTAATGAAGATATATACAGAATTGAGATGGTCCAGAGACGAGCGGCTCGATGGGTCCTAGGTGACTTTTCACCCTACTCAAGTGTCTCAGATATGCTGGAGAGACTAGGCTGGCGCACCCTTGAGCAGCGGCGTGCTGACTCGCGACTGGTCCTCTTCTATAAGATTGTCCATGGTCATGTCGCACTGCCACTTCCAACGTACGTCATCCCACTGGCCCGCATATCTCGGACATCCCATCCATTGGCTTTCAGACAAATCTACACTCGGACAGACTATTATAAGTACTCATTCTTTCCCCTAGCAGTTGTTCAGAGGAATAGCCTCCTCGACAGCTTTAAACGAGCTGTCAGTCAGGTGTGCCACCAGAAAACATAATTTGACCACTGCTGTTTTTATCCTCACATTTCTTTTTCCACTGTATAATAAACTAACAATTTGCACTTTTACTCAATTTCTCACTGTTCGCTTTGTTTTTATCTTTTACTTTCACCACTATCATTTAAATCGCATGTTGCGGGAACCCGGCACGTAATACTCATATGAGGGTGTATGCCGTATGAAGAGATAGATTTATGCAAGCGAAATAAACGTTCGTCTAGTATTCTCCAATGGCTGCCTGATCATCATCACCAGGCCATGGTCTTTTCCTATGTCTGCTCCAGGAAAGCTCCTTGTCCTTCGGATGTTTACTCCTGATCGGAGCCGAATCCATACCAATATAAATTCAATTTGGTTGTAATGCTTCATTTCTGGTCTGAGCCACATCTATCTTCTGGATGGTATCTGGTCTGCGATTTCCTGGAGTTGCTGGTAGAAGTTGTCGACCTCGTTGTCATCGTATCCAGATGTTGTTGCATAAACCTAATTGAAAATGACATTTAAAGTATGTGCCCTCAAGTAGACTGAAATTAGTCTGCCGGAGACCGGCCGGAAACCCAAGGCAGCACTCACTATGTCCTTATGCACCAGAAAACAAACACCATACTTGCGTCTGTCCTCTACTTCAATGATCAAGAATTGATAGAGCTCCACTGAAGAGGCAATGATCAAGAATTAATACAATCAGATCACATATCCCGCCCTCAGAACCAAAACGGAAAGAAGTATATACATTAATTGTCAAAAGTTCCCTAAAGACACGGACGGTAAACCGAATGAACAGCTCTTTCCCAAACAGGTCTGCCATCTGTTGACATCTAACTAAAGTTATTACGGCGAACAACGTTAGGCGCGGTCATTGATAATCCGGACTGAGACCGATCAGGTATTAATACCAATTCTCTGTAACCATCGAGAATGGTGGCTCACGCCTAGTCACAGATTTTAACGAAACTTTCTGAGCATGTTCCTTGTCACTTAAAAAGAAAATATTGAAATACAACTACCTATTTTTTATGGCCCGTTTCCATGGTAACGGGATTTATAATATTTGGCCTGAAACTCTAAAAATATCAGTGAAAATTGACTATTTTTGCACAATTACATCTTCTAAACTTTAAATATTTATTGTAAATCGTAAATTGTTCTTTCAAATATTACTCAGGATGAATTCTATAGCGAGCTACTAAAACGAATTCAGTTGACTGTAGAATCACACTTGTGCTTCAAAGGTGGGTGGGGTATCAAGATATTGAAATTCATCATTTTTCATAATTTTTTACCTAATATTCCAAAGCCCCGCGGGCACTTTGACACATCTCCACATATTCACTGTCAATAATGGTACTTCATGTTTAACATTATGGAAAAACATGTGTGGGAAGTTACCATCTTCTTATCGTTACCATGGCAACAATTATGTTACCCTTTTAAAAACGAAAAGTGGAAGAATCACATTTAAATAAGTCTTTGTTCATCCACAGCACTTTAATATTGCAATATGTTAGTAGATAAACACAATTATTCGTCAGGTCTTTGCTTTACTACAGTTTATTGATTGTGGGCCCAGATGGGCAGGTGTTAAGGGTCATTTTAGGGGCCCGAACAGGTAAATATTTTGTGCCAAAAATAGGCAACAATCCAAATATGGTTTACCACCTACCCACTTCTCCTAGCGGGAGTTCTGTAGATTACAGTTTTCTTAAAGCCTAGCATCTTACAAGTATTTTGCAACATGTAAGCCCTCCGGCGATTGTCGGGTTACGCAATAACAGCATGTTACAAACGTTACCCATCAAAAATGTAAATAAAATATAAAATTATTGAAACTTACAAAAGTATGGAAGTCACATTCACATGTTTAAAATCATAATATGGTCTATAAGGAGAATCCAGTAGCTAAAAAATTATGCTCTTTGAAAGATCATTTTAGCTTACATGGCGTTACATACGTTACATTTGTCTTTACACTTCATTAAAATTGCTGTTTCCATCCAAAATGATTTATTCTTGTAAGGTTTTTATTTCCGTATTAGACCATAGGTTTGCTTCTTTCTAAAAGGCAATTTATTTATCTTTTCGAATCAGTCAATATTATTATCTTAACTTTTATACTTTGGGAGAAATAGGATGTTGAACACACTACACTCTTAGAAGATATTTCATATCTCAATTATCACTTGCTGGACCACAAGTCATCTATGGTTACCTCCTCCTCGACCCCTCTCCGTAGGAAGTTTATAGATCATGATTTACATAATGCCCAATGTCTTACAAGTTTTTGTATTTTAGCCCTCTGGCAATGGAAGCGCTATGCTGTAACAGTTTGTTAAAAACGTTACCCATCAAAACGGTAAATATAATATGAAAATAGTGAAAGTTACAAAAGCATGGAAGTCACATTCACACGTATAAAATTATAATATGTTCTAACATAAGAATACGGTAGCTACACTTTGTGATGTTTTAAAGATCATCTTAGCTTACGTGGCGTTACATACGTGATATTTGTCTTTGCAAATAGATAAATAAATAACACTCCATTAATTGCTGTTTTCATTCAAAGTATTTTCTTCTTGTAAGTTATCTTTTCCGTATTAGACCTTACTTTTGTTACTGTCTTAAAGGCAACTTATTCATATTTTCACTTCAGCAGATATTATTGTCATATCATTTATACTTTGGGAGAAATGGGCTGTTGAACACAGTACCCACTTACAAAATATTCCATATCGTAATTATTTATTGCCTTATAATTCAAATGCTTGAATAACAATATGGGAATTTAAAACAACAGTATAAGGTAAATTGCCTTTGTCAGCCTATCGAAACAGCAATTATGGGTGGGACAATATATTGAACGCATCTCTATCACTATTTCTGATAGTCCCTTGGCCGTAACTGTCGCTTATAAATGTTGCCTGTGACTTTTTTCTTTAAAATCATATAATTTGAAGATAGAACAGTTTGGTTTTCTTTTGTTAGCAGTTTCTTCATAAAAGAATCTTCGAGTATAAGAAACATACATTCTGGTTTGTTTTTGATCATTAGCTATTACTAGTAGTGATGTAAACAACATTAATGTATAAGATAGTTCATTACAATACCACCAAATTCACCGTCTCTTAGAAAATTAACGCAAATAAATAGTTGCAGCCCTAAAGATCTTTTGTGTACATGGTACATGTTTCTTTGAACACTTTCATCAGCTAGTAGACCTTGAGCTGGCCATAGACCCCTCCCCCCACACCCCCAGGGGGAGTTTTGTATCCTAATTATTTATAAAACTACATTATATAAGAAACAAAATGACTTATGTTAACCCTCTGTACGTTGGGGCGTTAATGTTTAACTTCAACGTCAATTACGTCTACCCATATTAATATATTCACGTTATAATTGAAAATACGCATTGTTATACACGTGTAAGTATTTACCCTAAATAATGTTGGGTTTTGTATGCTGGTACATAAATCGCTGTTTCAAAGTTATTGACATGTCAAAGATATGTTGAAAAATCGGTATAACGTAGCTAACATTGTATTTGACGTTTTTTCCTTCTATGTCTATATACACGTAATATAAGGAGCAAATTGTAAGAATTGAAGCGTAGAGAAAGCTAAGATCACAAACATGTCTATTTTAATAATCTAATACATAAAAAAGTAAAGTCTTACAACAATAGTCAGCAGTCACAATAAATATGTAATGAATATAACCATAAAATAATTAAGAAAAAAATGATAAAAAACCGAATGAGACTAAATTGCTGAATTGGTGGACTGAAATGTATACATGCTCCATCACTCTTCTTCGAATCATACCCAGCTGAGATAAGTTAGGTAGCACTTAGCAGTGGAAATATTAATTGAGGACAGAATGTATCATTTTAAGAATATAACCTACAAAATGATGAGAAAATCTAGGAAACCTAACATCAGCTGCTGTAGTCTTTCAATGTTATCTGCATTACGGTATGTCTTAAGTAGACACTGCTGTACATGTAAATATGAAGAAACACCAATGTTATGTGTTTTCAAACTTAAAAAAAGAATCGGATAGTGTATATTTGAAAGGCAGTCTAACAGTAACATTACGTTACATGTTTGTAATATGTCTGAGGATAAGCTTTGTGAGTGACCTGTTACCACAATATTAGTTCCCTGACGGCATAAAGCATTCATTGTTGTAACATTAGCTTACCACTAGTATTCAGATGGTAAATTTAGCTCTTTGAAATGCACAAGGGTTCAGCAAGACGCACATAGATCGTTACTGCTGAAGCAGTTCGACCTTGCCTTCTATTCAGTTTCATTTAAAAGTGACTTCATAAAAATGCTATTATTTTTTTATTTTATGCATCAAATGAAGTAAGTATAAGTTGATATATAATGTAACTATCACTATGTATGTTTAGAGTCATAATAGGGATAAAATCAATTTTGCTACCTGTGCTGTTGATTGAGCCATTGAATTGCCCTACATACAAATATTTGACTGTGACTGCCCGGTGAGGCAATCAAAAGCAGTATCAACTCGGTTGACCGGCATTAACACCATTATTGCTTTGCTGTCAGTCGCTTCTTCAGCCAACAGCCTCTTTGCACAGTAACGGCTTTGCATAGGTTAGAAAACGTGTGGCTCCTGTGATCATAACTTGCTTGTTAAATTGTTATCTACGTGATCTGTTTACACAGCCCCCATCGAATACATTGCAACGTATTAACAATATGAAAATTTAAGGGTTACAGAAATGGACATTGTTTATAACGCATACAGCATTCTGTCATCATCCTGTTAGAGTTCTATTTGTCATTCTGTTGATACAAATATTTAGTTGTAACTTTCAATGACTAAAGATCTTAAGAAAGACAATTTTCAGTCAGACGTTTCAATATGTTAGCTTCTTAAATTGTTGTTTGGATACTGCCAAAATGCTGTGTTATCTAACAGCATTTAAAATACTTGGACAAAATGATTTGATTAGCAGTATGATATCATGAATACGCAATATACAACAATATTTATTGCTAAACAGTATGGTTATACAAAGTCATGGACATGAAATGCAGTAAATTATTTAGATTAGCCCTTCCTTTGCATGTATAGGTATGCACTTCCTCTATTGTTTGATTATTTGCTGTTCAGAAATATTGTATTACTGGTCAAAGGAATTGAAAATGAAGATTTTATAAACTCTCAATGAATTGTTGTATACGTTACTTGCTCGTTTTTTGTTTTGTTTTTTCTCATTATTATGCTGCAAAGTATAACTCCAGTGTAGGTGAGAACATTCTGAATGAGAACAATTAACATTTGCTCATAAATATCTGAACAGCAATGACCAACATTAATATACTTTGTTATTTTAATTTTCCTTTTCATTAAGTTGTTAGAGCTCACTGTTACACTGTTCCTGGAAAAATAACAATATTTTTGTCTAACTAAACATATCTATGTGTTCTTTTGTAGATCGATTCGTTAAGCGATGATTTAATATAGCCAGACTTAAAAGAGCAAGAAACAAAAGGATAAAAATATAGATTATCTTAAACATAGCACTTATACATTGCTATTATATTATGCATAAGCTGCGAGTTCTCTATTTATGTCTTAAGTGTTTCTGATGCTATACTCCCAAACTCCTGGCTGACAAATTATTGTTAGGAACTACATGTTAAATGAACTTAATTAAGCAACGTATTAACACTACCATTTAACATTTTCAAACGTATGTTTTTTTTTCACTGAAACTGAGCAATGTTGTTTCCCTTGGTAACGTAAAATACACGATAGTTTTACACAAGTAAGTATACACTACCAGCAAGTATTCATGTTAGTTTTGATGCATAACTGTTTTTGGCTGAAGTCTTCAAACCTCAGATTTACTATTCTGCTTTAGAATTTTTTAGTGTGAACGTAAAAACTTTCCCAAATCCTGTCAATAAACAAGTTGTACCACATTTTGTATTGTTGATTACTGATTATTTTATAGTTTTATACGAAACAGGACGAAACTGCTCAAGTTCCGCTCAAGTTTTAACGTTATCAAACTTATTTTATATCATTTTATTCGAGGCCTATATGCAAAATCAATGCTGGCTTTTAAAAAACAGTGGCTTTATCTTCTCTGAAGTTCTATTTTTTATTATTATTATTTTTTTTTTTTTTTTTTTTCACCTTCCTGTTTTTTTTTGTTTTGTTTTCTCTCTCTCTCTCTCTTTGTGCATTTTTTCAGCTTTATATAACAAAATTTCATGACTGTTACCATCCTTCAAACTCAACTGTAAACATTCTAAAAGAAAGATGGCGAGAAATGTCATTATTAAATACTTTGATTTTTTATATAATGACCAAGTAAATAGCAAAACCAGGTTTGCATGTTTAGAATATGTCATGTTTCTAAACATTACAATTTGAAGTATATAAAGTATACTGTGTTTAATCGCGTATAAAACACTCCTCATGAATCCTTAAAACTAATCAAGGATGAAAGTGTTGATAGGCCCCATACACAAAATATCACAAGAACTGCCAGACTTATATTTGTTATTGTTTTCTATGTGAAAATGAAAAAAAAAACTGATTAGAGGTATAATAATGAACTATCTTATACATTAATGCTATTCACATCACTAATAGAAATAGCTTATGATAAAGAATAAACCAGAATGTATTTTTTCTAATATTAAAAGATTCTTTTATGAAGAAACTGCTACCAAAGAAAACAAAATGATTTTATCTAAAATTTATATGATTTAATAAAAAATAGTCTTAGGTAACGTATATAACCAATCTTTATGGCCGAGTGAGCTGCTTTCAAAATATTGTGCCACTGTTCCTTGCTATTTTAATAGGCTGACATATTCGACATTACACTATTCTGTTGTTTTCAACACCAACAGTGTAATTCGAGCACTTGAATTATACCGCAAGTGATAACTGTAATATGGAACATTTGTTAGGGGTTACTGTGTTCAACATAATATTTCTCACAAAATATATAAGATAGGATAAAAAAATTTGCGGATCTGAAAAGATGAACAAATTGCCTTTAATACAGTAATAAATATATGGTACAATATGGAAGGAATAGTTAATAAAAAGAAAGTATTGATCGAGTGTAAAGACAAATGTCACGTATATTACACCATGTAAGCTAAAGCGATAATTTAAACATCATAACTTTTAGCTACTGGGTTGTTCTATTAAAATCAAGTATAATTTTAAACATAGGAAAATGACTTCTATTTTGTTTTATAATTTTCAATAATTTTTATGCTATTCTTATTGTTGTAATGGGTAACGTTTATAACAGGCTGTTACAGCGTAACACCCCATTCGCCAGAGGGCTAACATGCTGCAAAATACTTCTAAGATACTGGGCTTTTAGAAAATGATGGTCTACAAAACCATATCTGTCTCACAGCTTATATATTCCAGAAGTAAAATAAGATTTGTGTGTGTTTTGAGTGGAGTGGAAATTTCCCTTCTTTCTTCTTTGGACTCCCCCCCCCCCCCCCCCCCCCACCCCCTTAGAGGCTAACATTAGTTTGTTCACAGCATATTTTGTTTCCTCCTGTATTCTCATATGCAAAGTTTAAGATTTTGTCAATAAGTGCAACGGTTACATATGATTGCATTATAATGTCTTAGAGATATTTCACATTTTCTATATCCCCCCCCTGCCTCCCCCATTTTTGAGCCCTTTCTGAGCCCCTTTTTCTGTAAAACAAATGGTCTCAGAGCATACAAAGTGTCATAATACAATGCATGGTATATTCAGAACAGCTTTTAAGCATATTTAAGTGTTGTTAGTGCTGTTTTTCTAGAAATGAAACGAGATATTATTGAGTTTTGTATTGAAATTTTCACTTTTCGCCCCTTTTGGTGCCCCTGAATGGCCTAAAATTAATTTTTTCACAGTCTCTGTTGATTGTTTACACAAGAGTGAAATTAAAATAACAATTCTGACTGTATGAAATTGTTCTTATCACACCATATAGAAATAAATGAATTCTTTTTTAACAATATTGTATTTTTGTAGTTTTTCAATAGGGGAGGTTTTGTTGCCATGGTTACGACCATATGATGGTAACTTCCCATACATGTTTTTTCATTTTATGAATTTTTAAACCCCACTGTAAAATTTAATAGTATGCGTATATGTCGGAGTGCCCGCGCAACTTTGTTGTACCAATTCAAAAATGCCTAAAAACGACATTTTTCAGGACCTGCTTACCCCACCCACATTCCATGGTATGTGAGACTACAACAGCAATTCAGTAAGGGAGATATTAAAACATATTTTTATTTAGATAGGTCTGCATTTTCACAAACAAGATATATTTAGGCCAAATAATGGCAATTTTAGCAATACTAAAAGGACTAAAATGTTCAATTTTAAGAAATTTTTTGTTCATTTTTGGCCAAAATCCTTGGGAGCGGTTACCATGGCAACGGAAGTGTGAATGAAAGAAACAGTGGTCATTCATTTGTTTTTGTGATACATCTCACACTGTCAGAAAGTTTGAACAAAATCTGAGACCATGCGTGAGCCACCCCTATTATAAAATTCTTGATGATTACAGAGAATTGATATTAAGGTGTCATCGTTATTGGCCGACATGCTTAATCTTGGGCAAAATTCAGCCTAACGGAGTACATCTCTCATTCACTGAAAGAGTCCTTCCGTCCTGGTCATTGACTTCATCTAGGACCGCCCTGTGATGTTATGTTCACACCATCCCTAACTGACCCATAGGGTTTGGAGACTCTTGGAGATAGGAGCGTCTTATTTCCTCCCAGCAAGTCACTTACGTACCGCCGGGCCGCGAAGCGCAATTGGTAGTGCGTCTGACTCAAGAGCCAGAGGTGCCGGGCTCGATACCCGGGACGACCACATACTTTCGTTTCCCCTTCCACTGGTTCAAAAGGGCTGTTGTCAGTTATTGGCGAAAATATGTGCACTGAGTACAGGTTAACCCATTAAGAGGTCTAAGCCTGTCCAGGAATAGTGCGGATAGGTAAATTGACCGTCCCAAATTGACCATAGCTGTGTACTGTGGACGTAAAGCAACAAGACAACAACAAAACGGGCTAACTCATGACCTTCAATATAAACAACCAGTCTCAAAGGGCAAAGGTGATTTGGTCTATCCGTATCTACAGTTGCGCCCTTTAAATCTAGATGTTATACCAAGCTAAGCAAGATCATACCGGTGACATATAATTGTTAAACACATGTTGGAGTTCTATACCGGCCGTTGATTTCTTCTAGGTACACTACCACCGGTGATGCTGTATTCACAGGAGTGGTGTTGTTTTGTATAGAGACCGAGAAATGAACTCTTAGGTGGAATGTCAACAACGGCTAGGTGTTGCACCGACCCTTGTTGTTTTAATTGGAGACTAGAAACACTTAGATGGGTTACCTTCCCAGGCTGCTTACATGCAACAGGTAGTACCGGACAGCATGGTACCAGTCGAAAGTTTTGACTGAGTGATCTGACCTGACCTGAATATATACCGCCAGCTTACAGTCAACTGCCTATTTGTCTTGTCTGTTAGCCGCGAGTTGTCAAATGCAGTGCTAACTTGACCCATGTGCAGGTTAATATCTAAATATTGACCCTCCATTAGTTGCTTCTAAGGGATCTAATTTTTATTACATTATGTGCATTTTAATGCACATTGTAACAATAACATTGCACATGCCAAAGTACGTGCGTCAATACGTGTTCCCTGTGTTCTATGTACTGGCTACCTCCTGCCAACTGCGTTCTGTGTATTGTCTGAAGTGTAGTTACTCTTTAAATTTCCTTAATTTGCTTGGCATTTGATAACAGAGTCCAGTTTAGAGTAAGGGTTCTCATGCTGACAGGCAACGTGTGTATGAAACGAAAAGAAATATATTGGGTTGAAATCTATGACCTGCTTCATATTTATATAAAATTGCGGTTGTGTGTCAGGGATACACAGAGTTTCTTATCGGATGGACGCACGGTGTAACTCCAAAAGTATGATGACATCGAAATCATCTTAATTCTGTCATATCACTTACGTCCAAGTGCACTTGCGTTAATACGGTTAATAGTTTTGTTGATAAAATCATGAATATTGGAAAGCCCTTTTCTATTAACTCTTCCCAGAGCTTCATGTGCAATTCATCTTCTTAATGTAGCACACAAATGGTCGACGAACAAACAATCCAATAATCTTTCAAATTCTGCCATTAATTGGACCCTGATCTGAAATCATTAACACATTTTAAAATTTGATGTATTAAGGTAGGGTGCACAGAAACCACTGTAACTCTGCCAGGTTCGTTGTTGTCTCCCATCTCAATAGCGTCAGATAGTTAAGGAAGGAATTTGCTCCTCAAGGGGTAAAATCTTTCACATAAGAGCAGACACCACTGGGGAAGGGCTTGATTTACCAGGGACGCAAATAGGAAGCCTCAAAAGTTGCTTGCGTTTAAAGGCCCCATTGCTCTATCAGCATGAAAAAATGTTATCATGAGGTATCGCTGCATAGTTTCGTCAGTGTAAATGACTGTGACTAGCTCGCTTTAAACAAACAAAACATCCTTGAGTTTCAAATAAACAGGGTTTGAAAACTTATTTGGGTAATTTTAGTTGGGAAACTAAAATGACCTACTTTCGATATTATTAAGTTGAATAAAATGGTAAAAATACAATATACAGGCGTGGCGCCCCAATAACTATCCCGCCTATGTTTATACAGCATTGCTAGACGGGAAACCAGAACAGGAAATCTTAATTTGTGGAGCGACTTGTTACTTTTTCAAAATCTTGTTGTCTCTACTTTTTGCCAGGTTTATACTCAATATATACACATCAACCCACATTTTTTTACCAAGCGTGAAGGTTGAACCGTCTTTTACAATGCTTTGAGTTTAGACGTTTTTACCACTGATAGGACTATGGAGACTTTAAAAAGAAAAGTGAAAAAAAAAACATGGAGGTGTACATTACACCTTCAGGTTATTGGTCCTGTGCAAAACTGAGCAACACAGTAAATCCTGAGTTAACAATGTTGACCAAGATCAAACTGCATATAAAATAACAGTCAGATATGCGGCTGCATCGTTTGCAGTTCTGCCACATTTCCAGACAGAATAAAAAATGATTAAAGAGCCTTCCCATCTTTAAAACAATGTTAAAATGATGTTGACACACCGCTGAAACACTGTTGACCGTAGGTTACATCGTTGAATCAACACTTATACAACATCATAGCGCCGTTGTATCAACGTTGATTTAACATCTAACGTTGTAAGGCCATCTGGCTGTTGTGTACTCCATGAATGTTTAAGTGTATCTTATTTCTTTTTTAATCTTCACTGGCTTACACTGCGACTAGCAAGGGAGCCTGGACATCCGTTTGGTAATACCAAGGTGGTTTTTACCGCCGGAGTAAAACAAATAAGTGCTGAAAATAAACAGATTCTTCCGGAGCCGGTCGTGGGGTTTGTCGTAAGTTAGTTTTTAAAACAGTTCTATATATGTCTGTTAGTGTTAATGGGGTTCGAGGAAGAGCTTTAAGTTTAAGCTTTACCGATAAATGACTAGCCTTCCATTAATGAGACATAGGACATATGCATTAATAGGATATAGGCAAACAGTGCAGACCCAGATAAGATGCCACAAAACGCGGCGACTGATCATGATCCATATCTTGGTATGAAGATGTGCATTAGGGTTTTGATTTTAAACTCTGCCCCTTTTTGCCTGAGTTATGCACCTTTTTGATATTGTTTGCCCTATTTCATAGGGTTTTTGCATGAAATTTGCTCCAATTTGTTTCAAATTTTGTCCATGGATGCAGCATTAGAAAATAGTGGATACATATTTTTCATTATTTCCTAGAAGGTTTTTATTGCGGAGTTATGCCCCTTTGTATTTTTCGTGAAATAAGTTTGTTATCGCAACTCCTCCTAGGTGGTTTGACGGATTTTCTTGAAATTAAGTATTTGAACAGATATTGGTATGAAGATGTGCATTAGGGTTTTGATTTTAAATTCTGTCTCTTTTTGGCTGAGTTATGTCCCTTTTTGATAGTTTTTGCCCCATTTTATAGGGTTTTTGGATTAAATTGGCTCCAATTTGTATTCAAATTTTGTCCATGGATGCAGCATAAGAAAAGAACTGATACATATTTTTCATTTTTTCCTCGAAGGTTTTTATTGCAGAGTTATGCCCCTTTGTATTTTTGTGAAATAAGTTTGTTATCGCAACTCTTCCTAGATGGTTTGACAGATTTTCTTGAAATTACGTATGTGAACAGATACTGGTATGAAGATGTGCATTAGGGTTTTTATTATAAATTCTGCTCCTTTTTGGCTGAGTTATGCCCCTTTTTGATATTTTTTGTCCCATTTTATAGGGTTTTTTGGATTAAATTGGCTCCAATTTGTTTTCAAATTTTGTCCATGGATGCAGCATAAGAAAAGAACTGATACATATTTTTATTTTTTCCTCGAAAGTTTTTATTGCAGAGTTATGCCCCTTTGAATTTTTGTGAAATAAGTTTGTTATCGCAACTTTTCCTAGATGGTTTGACAGATTTTCTTGAAATTACGTGTGTGAACAGATACTGGTATGAAGATGTGCATTTGGGTTTTGATTTTAAATTCTGCCTCGTTTTGCCTGAGTTATGCCCCTTTTTGATATTTTTTGCCTTATTTTATAGGGTTTTTGCCTTTTTTGCTTCCATTTTATTCAAATTGGGTTACTAGATGCAGCATATGAAAGAGCTGATACATACTGTTCAGTTTTCCGGAAAGGTTTTCCTGCTGAGTTATGTCCATTTGTAGTTTTCGTAAGAAAAGTTTGTTATTGCTACTACTCCAAGACCATTTGACGGATTTTCTTGAAATTAAGTATGCGAACACAAATTGATATGAAAATGTGCATTAACCCTTTTTGCATGAGTAATACCCCTTTTTTATATGCTATGCTCTATTTTGAAGTTTTTTCCCGCCATTGTCACTTCCATTTTATTCAGATTTGGTGCACAGATACAATAGAAGGAAAGAGTAGGCACATATTGCTCTGTTTTTCTCAAAAGGGTTTTCCAGTTTTGTTGTGCCTCTTTGTAGTCTTGGAAAACAGAGTTTGTTGTCGCTACTTCTCCTAAACCGTTTGACTGATATTAAATATGTGAACACATATTGGTATATAGATGTGCACTTGTAGTTGTCATAACATGTATGCTGTGTAAATGTAAAACTTAGATGGCAAAGCTGCATGCTGCCTAACTGTTAAATGCGGGGGGTATTTAGTAAGCTATGCTTACTGCTACCTCTAGTTTGACCTTCAGGTCAAGAACAAAACAGCGGTGGTGGAAACAATTACACAGATATGCCACTTTTCATTAACAACCTGATAATAGCTGTTTGGAATTCAAAATAGACAATGGCAAATGGCTGCCATGACACATATAGAATGGTGTCACTCATATTTAGAGTATCCCTCTCGGTGAGTGTGTGTGTGCGTGGGGGGGGGGGGGGGGGGTATGCTCCATCGCCCCCTCGAAGGGTATCCTAAATATTAAATATACATGAAACCATTATAAATGTATAACTTTGAAGAAGTCAGGTGCAGTCTGACTAGAGTCTTTGAGTTGCACAATACAGATTCCACAGGTTCCATACATTGTTGATTTGATATGATACTGACCATACAGTGGGGATGTACAGGCTCATCTGAGTGTATGTTGTTTGCAAATGCAGAAAGACCCTTATATCCTGGTGCTGCTCAGTTCTTCAATAAATCAGACTTGACAGAGTCCTGCTTTAAGTTGCCCATGCAGTATATAAGAGATATCTGAACAGTCCTCCAGGCACACTTCAGTGTCAAATGAATGCAAAGGTTGAGCTCTGCCTATCTCAAAATGGTCTTACAGTGCAAGTTAATAAAGTTAATGAACAGGCTACTTCAAAAGAAAATACAGAAAGCCATGATACAATATAAGTGTATACATGGACAGGTATCAGTAACAACAGCATACTAGGGCCTTGAGTTAATCGCTCTAAAGATGTTTGATTTCTTAATATGTACTAGCTGCAGCATTTTATGATGAAAAGCAACAATATCTTCCGCTCCAAAATCTGACTCCACTCCATCCAAGACTCCACTCCATAACTCCACTCCATAAAATACAAAGTGCCATTTAAACCTTATCTTACGCTCAATGGACATAATATCCCTGCATTCTAAATTCTACATCCCTAAATTATTTCAGGTGAGAAATAGTCAGTACGTCGCTTTCTACAACAAGAAAATGAACGATCATTAAATAAAAGTAAACGAAGATAAATTGCATTTATTCCTTTCTCACCCGGTTCAAGTTTCTTAATTAACATTATGAAACTGGGTTGATGACTCAGTTTGAGGGTTGATTAAACGTACAATAGTCCAGCAATTTATGCGTCGAAGTTTTGTTTTCATTGAGGCTAGAAGGATTACTGTTTACGTCCGATATCGGTACAGTATTTTAAGCTGAAAATGAGAGAGCTTTTGTCGAAATCAACTCAAATACCTATTCTAAAGCCTTCTATACCTGTTTATTTGTTACTCGACAAGCAGAACTCGTAAAAAGTACAATTAATTTATTCAGAAATTAGCAAAACAGAATAGAAAATGCTTCACTCATGAAACTGTCATTTTATCGTTATACATTTTATACCGACTCTGTGCATGTCTGTAGACGTATGGCACACGGCTATTTTAAAGCAATATTTTGTTCAAATTTCTCTCATAATCAACTTAATAGCTTTTACATGCAAGAAATTCCGTCATGGGTAGCGGATAAGTCTCCAGCAAACTAGTCTCAATCCACCCGACAGCAGTTCCTTTCGGTACCACCAATATGCAGGTTTATGCACCTACATTTGGACATTATGACATTAGGTCAAGAAGTTCCGCTAGCAACTTCAGGCAATCATAGACCCCACATTTCGCTTGTATACTGGCACTGGAAGGGTTTCACAGACGTTTGCTGGCCCTACTGCAATATCGAGACAAATGATTGATGTCTCAAAGAGATTTCACTAACATAAATGATATTCGTGATGCACAATGAGCCGCGACATGACAAAACCAACAAAGTGGTATTTGGATCCAGCGAAGACTCAGATCAGCCTGGGCATCCGCCTAGTCTGATCAAAGTCTTGGTTGTGCACTGAAAGGGTAGCTATGGAGAAGACTCAGATCAGCCTGGGCATCCGCCCAGTCTGATCAGACTCAGAGTTTGCATGGAGCTAGATTAGATCCTTAGCTACCCTTTAAACGCACAATTAAGACTCTGATCAGAGTGGGCGGATGCCCAGGCTGATCGGAGTCTTCGCTTGATGTACATGCCACTTTGATGGTTTTGTCATGTCACGGTCCATTAATGTTTGAAAAAGCTCGAGAACTTATATGGTGTACCAAGAGGGTCACAAACACCGATACGGGTCGACCTGTATTTTTGAAATACGGACCGACCCGTAAAATACGGGTCAACGCGTATTTTTATGGGTCGACCCGTATGATACGGGTCGACCCGTATGATACGGGTCGACCCGTATATTTGCGAGTAGATCCGTAAATATACGGATCAACCCGTATCTGAAATACGGGTAGACCTGTAAATTTACGGTCGACCCGTATTTCAAAAATACGGATCGACCAGTATCGGTGATTTTGACCCTCTTGGTACACAATACACTTAACCGTTTTCGACAGTACGACGGTACAGAATTCGTAGTGCAATTTTGTTTCACACAGACAGAAGTGCGAAGGTTGGAGTGGCTCATAAGGTACCTGGTTGAGGACCTACAATATAACAGGGGAATAATATCAAACCGATGGAACAACAATTTTTGTTACTAAGAGGCAATCGGCAATGGGTTGTTTCTAAAGTGTCACTTCCTATTTTGGTGCCTAGGCTTTACTTTTTTATTCCTCACGTGACCATGTCCTCGTCTGCCTGTCCGTCCGTTTGTCACACTTTACGGTATAGAATCAGGTCCTCCCATCTTTTTCACACCTGGGCATGTGGAGTTTTGATGGAGTAAATTTCTTTACGGAATTGTATCCTTTTAAACTTACAACAACAGACGCGCTACTTTCTATACTTTCGTGTAGAAAAATGAAATGGGAAGTAGGCAACGACCGAACACGTACTGATGCCATTCGCGAGACACATTAGCTGCGGACAACAAGTAAGAGATGCCTACTTTTTAAATGACGAGCGCAGGCGGTCCCCTCTGAGCCTCCTCAAACAATGCGTCCCGGAGGAGGCGAGACATAAAAGCACAAACAGGCGATATCTTCATAATGGTGCTAGTTACCCTGCGCTAGCAAAGAACAATATCTTCTGAGGCAGCCCTAGTTCTGCTGCGACATCTTGCTGCGCTATCAAAACAATTGTGTCTTCTGAAGTTGCTTCAATTCCGTTGCACATACCAGGTCCTTGGTGCCGGTCATTCTACATGATTTCGTACATGAAATAACAGTCAGCTTAGCAAAACCACGGTTTTGCTGAATCATGTAGATTTTGCGCACGTGAAATCGATTTAAACCGTGGTTTTATAGGCAGTTTAGCGAAGCCACCGCCGCAGTTTAAATAACTAAGAAATAATTCGTGGACGTGAAATTGGGCCTTAGAGTTTGACACCTTACCCCATTCATGCCTAATGTGCTCTTCTATCTTTATAAATTGATTCGGTCCATTAATCGTTATAGGGGTGTCTGTTTTTTTTTTTTTATCATTTTTGATAGATGTGGCATATTCATTTCAAGCAACAACAAACGGGAAATTGGTACCACTCAGCGATCTGAGAAATGAAGACATAGACATAGATACCATGATTACTATTTGCAATGCAGTGGTGCCTAACACACCGCCAGTAAAATCCTTACTCGAGGAACGTCGCAGCAAAATGCCTGGTCATTAGAGATGTTCTTTACGCTATGATGAGATGAGTGGAGGAGCCCCAGTAGCTCAGTGGGTTAAGTGCTGGTCTGCTTTGCTAGCGGTGCGAGTTCAATTCCGGCTGGAGGCGGACATCTTTTCGACCGAAAATGGAGTTCCATTGCACACAGCCTTTCATTATTACCCTTCCACCGTCCTGATATGAATGAAAAGGACATAGAATTGCAAGTCCTCCATCCATCTATAGAGTGACAGGTTGCAGATTCGTACAGGTTGCAGATTCGTACACGTCGAGTTTTAGGACCTCTACTGCACGCTTCATGCAAGTTAAAAAGAAATTAATTACCTGACTGTTTAAATCAACTATCGTGCCCGTCATTTTCAGTGCACGCTCGCGCGTGACCTGTAGATTTCAGTCGTTGCAGACGATTTTGTCCGACCGTTATGGCAGTAGACTCTCCCATACGGCAGTTTGATTTCATGACCGAGGATTAGAATTTCAAGGTCCACAGCTTATTTAAATAACAGATGGTGCGAAAATTATCCTTCTGTAAGCTACATGTATTTACATTAGTGAAAAATTTCACGACTTTGTTTAAATTTCCATTTTCTGAGCCGAATCCCGCTCGCTGACTCAACGTATTCGGTTCCGTTATGTTTACAGACGTTGTCGGTAATCCGTAATACCAGCTGTTTTGAAGTGCTCAAAAACTTTATTTTCTACTTACAGACGGACTTGAAGTTCTGCACAGCTTAGTAAAAGAGATTGCTTTTGAACCAAATAATGTTGTTTCATGTGTTTTTTGTGTTCTTATGTAAATACAGCGGTGTACGAATCTGCAAACTGTGTCATGAAAAAATCACTCTCTTTTCCGACAGCGGGCTAATGATAGCCCCCGAGCCGGGTACCAAAGCAGGATCTAATTATAGCTTTTCAAAACAAACAAGAAATGTGTATTAGGTTGACACTGATACACAAAACGGCATTTTGCAAGTGTAAGAAAAATTTAGTAAAAATACATGTAAAACTGTACGAATCTGCAACCACTCACTCTACCACTGAATAAAAAAAAGGGTCTGTTTCGTCCTGATCGTCCCTCTTTTAAAGCGGAACTTATGAAGTTGTGTGATAAGCTTTTAATAAAAGTATTTGTTTCCCTAAGGCCTGTCCTATTAAGAAAAATTAACACACTCTTACGGAAAGCAGCTCTGTCATTTTCATGTTTGCTGACGTTTTCAAGGGGTCAGCCCTTGAGTAAAAGAATTAGCTCCTCTAGGAGAAAATTCTTTCTTTTAAGAGTAGACCCCGTTATCAAAGTTTTAGTCGACTATGTAATCAAGCAAGAAACAAGCCCCAAAACTTGTCTCCCCTTTTAAAAGTGGCGTAAAACACAGCGGTATACCCATTCACCTTATATGAGTCAAAATATTCACTCGGCAGACACTTTCTATTTCGAGAGGTGGATACACTTACTTTCTTATTAAAACAACGGAATTTTGATCCAAGGTTTCGACTACAGATTTTCTTGAGCGCACAAATTAAAATTAAAGGATTGATTCAGAAGTACTTTCGCATCGCCAAAAAATCAAGGTGAGTTAACAAAAGATCATGATCTGCTTATTCATGAATCAGATCAATTTCGATTTCGAGTCGCTCTTAGGCCCAATTTCACGTCGCCGATGAACCGGGAATTAAGGCCGTTGGATGCTTATCTTCGTAGATAATCTTCGGAATAAATTTCATATGCAAAAGCCGGGCCGCGTAGCGCAATCGGTAGGAAGTCAGAAGTCCTGGGTTCGAAACCCGGTCTGGCCACATACTTTCGTTTCTCCTTCCGCTGATTCAAGAAGGGCAGTTGTCAGTTACTGGCGAAAGTATGTGCACTTAGTACTGGTTAACCGCTTAGGAGATCTAAGCCTGACCAGGAATAGGGTGGTTAAGTTAACTGCCCGCCCGTCAACATGACCATAGTTTTTACCGTGGACGTTAAGCAATAAATCAATCAATCATGTGCAAAAATTATTTTCCCTTGTGAATAAAATTACGGATTATTTTTAGCTTCGAAAAACGAAAGATTAAGGACTGACAAACCTTGAGTCTGTGCGAAAAATGGATGACAATAATGATTTTGTTAATATACATGAAATTTGTGATACACAATAAGCCGCGACATGACAAAACAAACAAAGTGGCATGGGCACCAAGCGAAGACTCAAATCAGCCTGAGCATCCGCCCAATCTGATCAGTTTATGCTGTTCGCATAGAGGTAGCTCAGATCCTAAGCTACCCTTTAAGCGCACAGCCAAGACTGATCAGACTAGGCGGATGTCCAGGCTCATCTGAATGCCACTTTATTGGTTTCGTCATATCGCGGCTCATTAATATTTGAAAGAGCCCGAGAAATCATGTTCAAAGACTGGACCCGTCTTCAGTCTACGTTTGAATATTACGATGGCTCACAGCGCAGAACAGCGAAGACTGGAGTGGCGTATAAGGCACCAGGTGGAGTACCTACAACAGGGGAAATAACATTATGCCGAAAGATCCACTCGTTCATTCGGCAATATAAATTGTTTCTAAAGGTTTAGGTCACTTATGATTTTTGTGCATAGCCTTTCATGCAGCCTCCAAACCATGACCATAGTCAGAAAGAAGGAGGGGGCATTAAAAATTTTCCTGTCAGTCTGTCTTTCCGTCCGTTTGTCACACTTTACGGTATAGAATCAACTCCTCCTGCAGTTTTCAATGGATCTTTTGCAAACCTAGTATACTTGTAGCAAATTTGATGAAGATATGCATGTGGACGTTTGATGAAGATGAAATTGATTTTGACAAAATTACGGCTTTATAGCTCACCTGCGCCAGCGGCTCCTTGGGAGCTTATAGGATGGTAAGGCTCCGGCGTCCGGCGTCCGGCGTCATCCGGCCTCTGCCAAAAATTTCAAACGACTTCTCCTCTCAAGCCACTAGGCCGATTGCAACCAAATTCCATGTAGAGCTTTTGGGGGCGGGAAAACAAACGGTCCAGGTCACATGACCAACATCGCCGCCATGCCCATGTATGGTAAAAACCTTTAAAAATCTTCTTCTCCAGAACCAATAGGCCTTGAAACTTGGTATGTAGCATTGGGTACGCGAGTACTACCTATGACCTTGGGTTGACCTTGACCATTTAACGGTAAGGTAAAAATTTATTCATACGGTCGAGGTCACATGATCAGCATGGCAACCATGCCCATATATGGTAAAACCCTTTAGAAATCTCCTCTAGAACCAAATTACCGATGGCCTTGAAACTTGGTATGTGGTATAGAGAACCAACTGACCGACGGCCTTGAAACTTGGTATGTAGCATTGAGTACTCTAGTACTATCAAGGATGTTCAAATTATGACCTTGGGTTGACCTTGACCGTTTTACAGCAAGGTCAAATATTGGAAAATGCTAGAACATAAGATTTAATGGAAAGTTTCGAAGATTAAGACCTACAATTGGTATATGCAGTTTTCTGTATGAGTACATGAAATTGTGTGAGTTCTAGAGATCAAGGTCATTCTTTGACCTTTGGCCCAGAACTCTAATATTTGGACAATTTCAAACAATCTCCTAAACAAAAACACTGGGCCAATTGTAACCAAATTTCACATAGAGCCTCCAGGGGTTGAGGGAATGCAAATTTGTTCAAACGGTCCAGGTCACATGACCATCATGGCCGCCACGCCCATATATGGTAAAAACCTTTAGAAATCTTCTCTAGAACCAATTTACCGATGGCCTTGAAACTTGGTATGTGGTATAGAGTACTCGAGTACTATCAAGATTGTTCAAAATGATGACCTTGGGTTGACCTTGTTTATTTTACGCAAGGTCAAATATGAGAAAATGCTAGAACATAATATTTCATGGAACGTTTTGAAGATTTAGGCCTAAAATTGGTAAATACAGTCATCTTAACGAGTATATGAAGATTGATGAATACAAGAGGTCAAGGTCGTTATTTGACCTTTGACCCTAAATTCTCATAGTTTGACAATTTCAAATTTCTTCTTAAAAGTAGCTGAGCAAATTGTAACCAAAAATCATATAGAGCCTTCAGGGGTTGAGGAAATGAAAATTTCTTCAAATGGTCTGGGTCACATGATCAACATGGCCGCCATGCCCATATAAGGTAAAAATTTTCAAAAATCTTCTTCTCCTGAAACAATTGACCTATGTCCTTGAAAGTTGGTATGTTGCATAGAGTACTCGAGTACTATCAAGATTTTCAAATTATGACCTTGGGTTGACCTAGACCTTTTCTACGGCAAGGTCAAATATGGGAAAATGCGAGAAGATAAGATTTCATGTGAAGCTTTGAAGATTTTGACCTAAAAATTGGTATATACAGTCGTCTTAATGAGGTCATGCAGATTTATGAGTACAAGTGGGTAAGGTCATTATTTGAGCTTTGACCCAGTTCTCTCATATTTTGACATTTTCAAACATTTCCTCAAAAGCCAAAGGGCAAATTGTAAACACATTTCATATAGATTTTAAAGGGGTTGATTGAACAAAAAATTGTTCAAACGGTTCAGGTCATATGACCAACATGGCCGCCATACCCATTTATTGTATAAACTTATTTTTTTCTTCTCCAGAACAAATTGACCGATGGCCTTGAAACTTAGTATATAGCATTGAGTTCTCCAGTACTATCAAGATTGTTCAAATTATGTTCTTGGGTTGACCTTTACCGTTTTTACGGCAAGGTCAAATATGTGAAAATGCGATAACATAAGATTTCATGGGAATTTTTTTTAAGATTTTGGCCTAGAAAGTGGTATGTACAGTCGTCTTAATGTGTTCATGAAGATTTATGAGTACATGAAGTCAATGTCATTCTTTGACCTTTGACCCAGATCTCTCATATTTTGACCATTTCAGACATAAGAAAAGGCCACTTTGCCAATTGCCCAGGTGAGCGATTCAGGGCCTCATGGCCCTCTTGTTAAACATAGTCATTTTGTGAGATTTGTTTATTTTATTATAGGATATTGAGATTGTGTAATCAACTCCTGTCATAGTTTTAAATGCATCTTCTTTAAATCTTGCATAGTTACTTGTAATGGACATAATAAAATGTAAATTGGATTTTTGATAGAGTAAAGATTAATTTTGACGGAATTATGGCCTTTTAAACTTAGTCGTTATGGGCAGATTTTTTGCACCATAGGGTATGAAGTGTGTGTAATCAACTTCTCCCACAGTTTTCAATGTATTCTATTTAAATTTTGATACACATATTGGTCAATAATTAAAATGTGCATGTGGTGTTTTGATATAGATAACTTAACCTTTGGCAGAATTACGGCCTTTTGAACTTAGTCATTTTGGGTAGGTTTATTCGCATTATAGGATAGGATTTGACACGGAGTTTATATAATCAACCGCTCCAACAGTTTGCAATGGATAGTGTAGATAGTGTTTGTGCTGAAAAGGTGCTTTATGGATGTACACGGTCCTGTGACTGGCGCTGTACCGGGGCATCATTTGTATCTTACATACACAATTAGTTCCTCCGACTTTCCAGTTGTTTTCTACTGCGCATGATTAAACCGGATTCGAATTTTTTTTCATTAATGCCTCCCATTTTTTTGAATATTATTATTATAAATAATATTATTATTTAATTCCGTTGTCCGCTTGTCCTCACTTAACGGTTAGCTTATCGTTCACAGAACACGATTTGCCATCCTCGGTCTAAGTAATTATGATGAACAGTTTAGACTGCTCATTCCTGTGTAATGCCTTGGATTTTAGATGTTAATTCTTGGCTAGTTTGGCGTTCCATGTTTCATGTCAAAAAAGAAAAAAAAAACGTAAACGGAGATGGTGGGTAGGCAAAGTGTACATATAATAGTAGGCTTCACTTCAGTGAATGAGTGAGTGAGTGAACTTGGGTTTCACGCCCCACCAACAAATAGGTCATGCGGTTTAAAGTCTCATCCGAAAGACCGGAGAAGCGGGCTAGCGATCTTGCCGTCCCTGGAGTGGTAGTCTAGCACGTTATCCACTACACGACCGCCGCTCCTAGTACACATTTTGCATAACAGCTGAACTAAGTCTGCTTCTTTTTAGGAGCGCAGTGGAAACAGCGATTCTTCCAAAAACAATATCGCCCTTCAGTAGCGGAGCGGAACAAGCTCCAGTTCAGAAGACATCACCCATTTGAAGCGTAGTGGAAGTAGCGCTGCCTCTGGAGAAATTATCTTTTTAGTGGCGCAGCGGAACTAGCGCTACTTCAGATGACATCCCCTTTTAGTTGCGCAGTGGAACTAGTTCTATTAATATATCAGATTGCATCCCATTTAGTACAGCAGCAAAATTAGCGCTACTTCAGAAGGCACTATCCTTCAGAAGTGTAGCGGAGAAGCACTACTTTAGAAGATGTTTGTATGAGGACAGAGATGAAGATTGGTGAGGTCTGGTCTAGCACTGGTTTCGCTGCGCGTCTGAAGGGTAATGTCTTCTGAAGAAGCGACTGTTCATCTGTGCTACCTAAGAGTGAAGTGTTCTAAGAGTAAAGTGTTCTTAACTAGCTTTAGTTCAGCTGCGCTAAAAAAAGCTGATGTTATCTGGAGAGGCGCCTTTTCCGCCGCGCTACTAATATAAACGTCTAAAAGCAACGGACGCGGGTTTCTGTATTTGACTTAGACTGTGTCGCTGTAGACTTTCTCAAGACCATATATTATCTTAATTTCACTTTCAAAATGGAAAGTCCCTTTAAGTGAAATAATATGAGAAAGTCCCTTTAGAAGTTCTCTCTGAATATAGGGTCTTTTAGGGATTGAAAATTTCACCGACCAGCATCGAGTCGGTGGGTAATACAATATCCCATTTGTTAATAACAGCATTAGTGTCTGCAGTCAGTGTTTATATAATAAATAAACCACCCACTTGCTTGTGCCAGTTATTAGCTGGCGAAAGAAGCCTCAAACATTTATACTCTGTTTAGACGATACCTGTTTCGATTCGGAACAGATTGCTCCGCAATAAGGTAATCCGAAGCGAACCCACTTGTCTGTTTAGACTATACTGTTTTCGATTCGGTGCAAATTACTTCGCAGTAAAGTGAATGCAGCATGCTCAAATGTTAACATGACCTAAAATGCCCGAGGTCAGTACAAAAATAAATTCTAATGCGGTTTCGCTTCGCTTTGCTGTTTAGACACGACTTTTAATTCGAAGTAAAAGTTAATTCGGTTTCGATCCAAGGTACTCTGTAGGATTAGTTTACTCCGAATTAGTTTTTAATTCGAATTAGATTTGCTAGTGTAAACAGTTAATTCGAAGCGAATTCGGATTCGATTCGGCTTAAAACTCTAGTCTAAACAGGGTATTAGACTTTGCTACTTTTGAATCCAGCCCTTGTCGTTTGTCAGGGGTTGATTCTAAATAATGTTGTCAAACCAGGCAAATCCTGATTATACTGCTCAATGTGGACTCTTGATTAGAATCTGTACTATTTACCAAGGCATTTATAATCAAATATTTGGGAGAATCACAATACCCTTGATTTTGTGCACTACAACAGAAAATCTTGTTACTTTTTAGCTCACCTGAGCCGAAGGCTCAATGTGAGCTATTGTGATCAGACTGTGTCCGTCGTCTGTCGTGCGTTGTGCGTTGTACTTCGTCAGTTTGCTTTAAAGTTTAAATGACATCTTTTCTGAAACCACTAGGCCTAGGGCTTTGTTATTTGGTATGAAGCATTGTCTAGAAGACCTTTACCAAGTTTGTTCAAACAATGGCCCTGGGGTCCAAAATGGCCCTGTGGCTTAATTAAAATATACAAAAATCTTCTTTTTCAGGACTGCTAGACACAGATGCTTGAAATGTGTTATGTAACATAACCTAGTGGTCCTTCACCAAGTTTGATCAAATGATGGCCCCAGGGTGCAAAAATGGCCCCGCCCCAAGGGGTCCTGTGTTTGACCCATAAAAACACATAGAAAAATATTTAAATATCTTCTTCTTCAGAACCACTTTGCTCAGATGCTTGAAATTTGTTTTGTAGCATTGCCTAGTGGACACTGACCAAGCTTGTTCAAATGGAAGTCTCAGGGTCTATAATAGTCCTACCCCATGGGGTTCTGAGTTTGAACCTTCGAAATATATAGAAAAATGTTCAAAAAACATTTTCTTCTTCAGAATCACTACGCGCAGATGCTTGAAATTTGGTATGAAGCATTGCCTTGTGGACCTCTACAAAGCTTGTTCAAATTGTGGCCCAAGGATCCAAAAGGGCCCTGACCCAGGGGTCCTGGGATTCGAACCATAGAACTACATAGAAAACTATTCTAAAATTTTCTCTCCCTCAGAACAACATAGCTCAGATGCTTGAAATTTGGTATGTAGCATTGCCTAGTAGTCCTTTACAAAGTTTGTTCAAATGGTGGTCCCAGAGTCCAAAATGAACCCACCCCAAGGAGCCCTGGGTTTGAACCATAGAAGTCCATAGAAAAATATTCAAATTGTTTTCTCTTCAGAACCGCTAGGTTTCAGATGCTTGAAATCTGGTATGAAGCATTGCCTGATAGAACTCTACGAAGTTGTTTTTTCAAATGGTGACCCGGGGGTCCAAAACGGCCCTGCGGCAGATGGTTTTGGGTTTGAAAATAAAACATACTTAGAAAGCATCTTCTCCACAACTGCTAGGCTGAGATGCTTGAAATTTTGGTATGTAGCATTGCCTAGTGGAACTTTACCAAGTTTATTCAAATTGTGGCCCCAGGGTCCAAAATGGCCCCACCCCAGGGGTCCTGGGTTTAAACCATAGAACCATGTACGTAAATATTCAAAAGGCTTCTGCTTCAGAACCACTTGGCTCAGATGCTTGAAATTTGGCATGTTAGGAGTTCAGCAAATGAAAATTTGTTCAAGTGATCCAAGTCACATGACCAACATGACGGCCACACCCATATATGGTGAAAACCTTAAAAGATCCTCTTCTCCAGAACCAATCAGCCGATGGCCTTGAAACTTGGTATTTAACATTGAGTACTAGAGTTCTACCAAAATTGTTTAACTGAAGACCATGAGATGACCTTGACTTTTTTTTATGGCAAAGTCAAATTTGCTTTCTGGTGCTTTTATTCGCGCAAAATGCTTAAACATAAAAGCTCATGGAAATTATTGAAGATTTTGGCATAAAATTGATATATACAGTCATCTAAAACAATATGCCCCCAACCATATGCCTGGTCCTAGTACTAGAAAATTTTGACGGAAATCATTCAAAAGTCAAACAGTCAATCTACTTATCATCTCCAATCAGCTGACCAAGGTTCGAGACCCTAGCTAAAATACTTTTTGAGATATCTTGCTGCCAAGTTTAAAATGTCAGGATTTTCAAAAGGACATAACTCGGAAAAAAATCACGAAATTCGTTCATAAGTCAATCAATTAATTTCAAGTTTCAAGTCCCTAGCTTAAATAATTTTCGAGATATCTTGCTGACAAGTTAAGCTGCCAAAATTTTCAAAGGGCCATAACTCCGAATATATTTGACAGATATCATTCAAAAATTGATCAATTCATCTCCACATCATTCCTAATCAGCTGGCATTAGTTCAAGCCCCTAGCTCAAACACTTTTTGAGATATCCTATTGACGAAGCTCAAATGCCAAAATTTTCAAAGGGCCATAACTCCGAAAAAAAATTATGGAATTTGTTCTGAGGTTAATCAATTTATCAAGCTATCATCTCCAATCAGCTCATAAAGTTTCAGATCCCTAGATCAAATACGTTTTAAGGTATCTTGCTGACAAAGTTGAAATGCCAAAATGTTCAAAGGGCCATAACTCCGAAAAAAACTGACGGATTTTGTTGAAAAAGTTATTCACTTCATCTACGTATCATTTCTAATAAGCTGGTAAAGTTTCAAGTCTGTAGCTAAAATACTTTTTGAGATATCTTGTTGACAAAGTTTCATTATGAATTTTTCCCAAGGGCCATAATTCCTAAAAGGGAGACAACTTGGACAAGAAAAAATATGTGTTAGCATTTTTTTTGACGACAAGTCCACATGTATATTTCAAAACTCTAGCATGCATAGTTTCCAAGATATGGTATGCGTGACTAACGGATGGACGGATGAACGGACGCACGGACGGACAAACCAGAAGCAATATGCCCCACTCAACTGTTCAGAGTTGGGGGCATAAAAAAAAGAAAACACAATATTTAGTCTTTTCAAAATGATATTCAATGCAGCTGTTCAGTGTGCTGTGGTTTTTTTCCACTCCGACAATAAATCAAGATAACACAATAAATCAAGATAACACGCTCTGCAGCCAGGCCAGACCTTATCTAAACAAACATCCTAATTATATCTGACAATCATCTTTACTTAGGGTGAATGGGTTCATTCAATGATTACAAGTCTGTAAATTTAACACAGTGTTAAACAGGAACATTTTCTTTTTTTTTCCAAAAATGTTAAAAAATAATAAAATGGAATATTAATTTACAGACTTGGGCAAGTCTAGTGTCGCTGAATCTCGAGCTTTTGATAAATGAAAAGGGAACGTCTCGGTAGACAATGACCGAACACTTATTGATGCCTGCCGCGAGACACGGTAGCTGCAGACATCAAGTAAGAGCTGCCTAAGTATTAAATAGCAAGCCACTGAGCCTCATCAACCAATGCGGCTCGAAGAAGGCGAGAGACAAGAGCACTAAAAGGTGATGTCTTCATAATGGTGCTAATAACCCTGCGCTACCAAATAAATATCTTCTGAGGCAGCCCTTGTTCTACTGTGATATCTTGCTGCGCTATTAAAGAGTCGTGTCTCTTAAAGATGGTCTAGTTCCGTTGCCCATATCAAACTCTTGGTGAGTCAATTTTACATGATTTCTTACATGAAAGAATAACCAGCTTGGCAAAATCATGGCTTTCTGAATCATGTAGATTTTGCAAACGAGAAATCGATTTAAAAACGTGGTTTTATAGGAAATTTAGCGAAGTCGCCACCGCAGTTTAAATCACCAAGAAATAATTCGTTGACGAGAAATTGGGCCTTAAACCGGGAAAGATGGCCACTGGACGTTTTTCACGAATTTAATTTCACGTCGAGAACAGAACCGGCATAGTCATTTAACTTGGTGTTTATTGTAAGCTGCCGAAAAGGGAGGTTTAATGTGGTATACATCTTGATTTAGTGCAGAAAATGGAAGCGTACAGTACATGTACAACTGACCCATAGTACCGATCTGTACCGATCTGTATACTGGACGCATCATTGTCCCAATATGTCGGGTTAATTTCAGAATTATGTTTTAAATCATTAAGGGTCAATTTCACGTCGCCGATAAACCGAGAATTAAGGCCGTTGGATGCTTATTTTCATAGATAATCATCTGAATGAATTTCACGTGCAAAAATTATTTTTCACTCTGTATAAAATCACGGATGATTTTTAGCTTCGAAGCTTGAAAGATTAAGGTGGTGATTTATGGTAAATGTAAAAATCTGCATAAAACCATAAAAAAGTAATGTATCTCCCTGAAAGTTATCAGACTTCTTATTTTTGTTGTTCTTTACAGTTTTGAATACAAAATAGACGTACATGCTGCTTTAAATAGTGTTTTTATATGGAAAGATCAAAGTGTAATTTTCTGCGAATATGTCTGAAAAAATAATATCGTTAGTGAAAATTTACGTAGTGTTGAAGGTGCATTATTGCATAATGAAGAGCGTCCTAGCAATTATTTATTCCAACTCTTTCTTAAATTGTTATGTAGACCAGATGAAAACGGTAGCCTTTTCTCAAATGTTCAACCATATACAAAGTAAATGTACACTGGACGCATTTATTAAATATCGGGTATTCAAGCATACCTATGTTAACACCTACAGTACAAATAATACATCACTGACATGATCAGTGGTGTGTAGATGAAATTGTTCAACCTTGTTAAAATAGTCTCACCTGTCTCACCGGTGTGTTTTGAGAAAAACATTTGGACACAGACTCATCTTTTTTCATCTGCTCAGCCTGATAATGCGTGAAAGAGTTTGAAAAAAATAATTGCTAGGACGCTCTCCATTATGCAACAAGGTACTCTAAGCAATAAGTATATTTTCAATATCGATTTTATTTTTTTCAAATTTATTCCCAGAAAATTACCCTTTGATCTTCCTTTGATCATCTGCAGCACCATCGCACCACCAGATCACCCCTAGATAAGTGTTACGCAGAAGGTTTTACACACGGTCGACACGGGTGTAGAGCCTTATGCGTCGCCAGGACGGCGGAGGGTGACTTCCGGTTAAAGGGTTATCTACCAGTGTATTACACTAACAAGGAAACTCTAACAACGTTAGAAGTTTTGAAGTTTATATATAATGTAAATTCTATATACAACAATACAATTTACAACTGTCACAATTACAATAATATACAACAAATATTAGTTCATGTCGCTGGCCCAAGTAAGGTGTTTGTTTCAAATCTGTAATCGATTTGCGTACAATACGCAAATAGATTACCGTCTGACGTCAACACCGTACTCGGCTCAGCGCCATGAACTAAAGGAAAACACAAAGAACAAAAAAACGTTAGTTTGAGCTCATAGAAAAAAACAAGGCCTTATGTTGGTAGACTTCAATTCGTCGTTCCCTGGATGATGTTATGGGCCAGTCAATATATCATGAGGAACACCAACTCTTATTAACACGTGCACGATTATATACTGGTCGCTCCCTGGATCGTACCAGGGACCAGTCTATATATATTAAAACACCTTAGTGGACGAACACTGTCCCACACTTGATGTGACCTTCAGATCTTATCACAGAATCTGGCAAAACTGTGCTAACCACTTCTGCCTACATTTTGTGCTTCCCGCCTCTGCTTAGGAACCATGCACAAACGGCGTTGTAACTGCCTCTACCCGGGTTGGTATTAGCCTGGAGACGTATATCGAATCTCCAGGTGAGACGTGGCTCTAAGTCCTAACAGCTGACTGCCGGACTTGATGTGCCTAAAAATAACGAACTTACACTTAATACATTGTAACTACATAATAACAATACGTAAGACTTGGGCCTGTCTTGGAAATACCATATAACGCCCTCGGCGAATGCCGAGCATAACCTGCACACGCCAGCCATGTCACTAGACACAACTCGCGCTCACGATGTAAAGCCAAAATTGTGCTTACTACTTCCGCCAATGAAGAAACGTAGATCCTACCACGCATGTGCGTCGAAGGATCTGACGTCAAACATTGTCAAAAAGTATACTGACGTCAACTGGTATTACCATGACATATCCCACATAAAACATGAATGAATCTAAACAACGACCTATTTACAATAAATTGATTGACCAAAATCTAACTCGCATATGTATTAATTCATTTCTTTAAACTAAGCGTAATACCATTTGCCATAGAATATAATAGCTGAATAAGCGTTTCTCACACATTTGGGATCATAACGTTTGATCTGACATCATGACGCCAATGCTGTTATACCATATGACGCCGTCTAATGAAGGCAAATCAAACGCATGATGACCAAATGTTACCATTATAACTTATGGAAAAAACCCTTAATGCGGTGCATGCTATGGCGTCAATTGACGTCACGAGTATATAAATTAGTTCCATTACAAATCAATCTACTTCTATAGGCCACGTATACGTGAAACTAATATAAAAAGTGCTGACGTCGCAATAACATGAATGCAACTGACGTCACTGGACGTCAAATAGACGCACACCATTGCAACCAACATCAGTGATATAAACTATTTCCGTAATTTACAAAACTTCCTGATATACAAATACCATGCGCAGCATGGTCAGTATAAACAAAATTGGTCGACATATGCACAGCCTGATCACTGTCAACAAAAAATCAAATCAGTCGACACATATAATCATACCATATCAATCAGAAGTCACATTTTTCATTCTTAGCCAAACTATTCTAAATAAATATAATAAAATCTTACCGTTCTGGTCTAAACTCAGAATCTGGGCACACAACAATATAACACCCTCAGTATAAGAATTAAACAGCCACGTCTAACTTTTCAATAAAAGATAGGAGTATAAATAGTATGCGTCTCACATTTAAATCGTGGGACTCGAATATAAGCGTGCAAGTACTCACATTAAAATCATGCAACACGCTGTCCACAATCAAAAGACTCGTGCAGGTATTCACCTTAAAATCATGCAATACGCTGTCCACGAGAGGTATTCACAAACAACCCATGCATAACGTAGCCACAATTTCCGTAAATGTTTATTACCACAGTTGCCCTAAAAACTGTAGCCCTACTGATTGAAAGGATTAAAATAATCTCGACGACATAGTGGACGATTAGATCCATTTCGTAACAATAAGGACGGACAAACCTTGATTCTTGATTTATGCCTAAATTGGATGACTATGATGATTTTGTTAACATAAATGATATGAGCCGCGACATGACAAAACAAACAAGGTGGCATGTGCGACCAGCGAAGGCTCAGATCAGTCTCTGCATCCGCCAAGTCTGATAAGAGATTTCGCTGTCCGCATGGAGCAAGCTTTGATCTTAGTTCACCTGCGCTACAAAAAACGTATGTTATCTTGAGTGGCGCTTTTTCCGCCCCTCTACTAATATAAACGATCCTTCGCCAAATATAGAGCAACAGACGCGTGCTTCTGTATTTGACTTAAACTCTGTCGCTGACTCTCAAGCTTTTGATAGAAAAGAAATGAAATTGGAACGTCTCGGTAGGTAATGACTGAAAATTTATTGCTGCCTTCCGCGATGCACAGTAGCTGCAGACACCAAGTAAGAGATGTCTACATATTAAAAATAGCGAGCGAAGGTTGCCCCCACTGAGCCTCTTCAACCAATGCGTCCCGAAGAAGGCGAGAGACAAAAGCACTAAAGGGTGGTGTCTTCATAATGGTGCTAGTTACCCTGAAGAATAATATCTTCTGAGGCAGCGCTGGTTCTGCTGCGATATCTTGCAGCGCTATTAAATTCCTGTCCTCGAAGTTGCTCTAATTCCGTAGCGCGTACCAAATTCTTTGTGAGTCAATTTTACATGATTTCTTACATGAAAGAATAACCAGCTTGGCTAAACCATGTTGATTTTGCACACGTGAAATCGATATAAAACGAGGCTTGATAGGCAGTATAGCGAAGTCGCAACAGTGGTTTAAATCACCAAGAAATAATTCGTCGACGTGAAATTGGGCCTAAGTGTAGGTATAACCGCTAGACTGGCTCCAGACTCCAGTAATGACTATAAGCCATTTCAGATTGTTGTTCTGTTCCTATATGAGCCATCACTGGATATTAAATTCAGCTATCAGAAGATGCTTAATTAGTATCATCATTCGTTTTATGTGATTTTTTGCATTTTTGGTCATATTATCATTTAATAGACTGATGCCAGTCTAGTAGTACCGCTAGTTCGAGAAGCATTACTACAGGTCTTTTTGACATGCCATTTTGATTTTCTGTATATTGTTGTGCTGTACTTTATTTTCACGTTTAACTTGAGAAAATCACTATTCTGCTTTCGATTTCGAAAGTTGCACTGGTACCATTTGTTCACTTTACATGAAAAAACAGTATCTTCATTACAATTTTTTATGATGTATTTCGGTTTAGGAGTGATTAATTTTGTTAGATATCATACTATGTAAGGGCAAATATTATAGAAAACGATGGAGGGGTCAAACCCGATTCTGTATAGTGTGTCGCAAAACCAATTCTCAGTGAGTCATCCCATACAGTCAGAAAAATTTGAGGATGCTCAGTCTAGCTTGCTCTGTGTTTTCGTCCCGTATTTACATGATATATATCATGAATAAATCTCATCATATATTATTAATCTATCTTAAGAGAAGAGATTAACTAATATATTTTTCGAATTAAAAGGTAAACTCGGTCGATTCTCTGGTTACACATGAAGCGTTCTTATTAAAGTGATTTGCAGATGAAAATATAGATTGAGAGCAAAGAAAGCAACATCTAGCCATCTCCATAGAAGACCATAATGAAAACTTTAAATAGATAAAAAAAACTCTTACCAAGTGCTTTAAATTCCAAAACAAAAAAACAAACAAAAATAATTAAGTAAATAAACACATTTCACACAAACATACCTAGACTTTTGTCAGCCGAAGATTTTAGCTATTTTCTTTTTATTTTTTTTTCTTGTCCCTCTCTGATACTTTTTTACCTGACCCAACATCTTCGACTTTTCAACTCTGCAAGAAACATGTAGCTTTCTTGACCGGCCAATAAATCTCAAAATAATAGCACATGTGCTGTAATTACAGCTGACCACTATGCCATCAGTGGCTTATCAAGACCCCATACGAAGCCTTAGTGCTTTATTGCTTAGTCTGAGAACCAGATGTTTCATTACCCTGTTCAGACACAGATATGCTTTTTGATAGAATGAGATTCTCACGTTTCCCTTCAATAAAGCGGATTTTTAGTTTAAAAAAGGATTATAAGTTTAAGAAGGTTGGAAAAGTATACCTAATAAAGTTTGCACTTTTGCATTTGTTTTAAAAACGCTTGGCATATGGTGGAAACCCTGTTCATACTTCATATAAAAGGAGCTGTCTGATCTGTGGCTGAACGGTTTGTTCTGACAGTCGTGTCCATGAATTGTTCTATGGTATTTGTCTATTTTGTGCTAAATGGTGGTTTTATATCTGAGTAGCATGGCGTGAAAAAGACACAACCATAGATGCATTCAAGGCAGACTCAGCCTTTATGCCGACACAGCAGAGCCTTGTTTGTTTGAACAAACAGTCCATGAATCCAGCATAACTGAATAGTGAAAAAATGTTTGCTTGTGCAAAAAAAATATATACTGTAAAGTAAATCAGGTTAGTGGAACAGTGTGAAAAGGAACCTTCAGACATGTGTATACGCCAGGGTCACTTATTATTCATAATAACTGAGCCTTCTGTGCAAGCAGATCAGAGTAGTCCTTCTTGACTTTTCAGATTCCCATATATTGGTAATGCAAACAGGACACTTGATCAGTCTGCTCAGACGCGCAGGCTGATCTGTGTGTGCCCTATTTGAACTTATGCCATAAGGTACATTTTCAAACTAAAAACCAGTAATCTTACTTATTAACTTTTAATAAAGAGGGCTTTTAGTTTCTGTGATGTTTTACCTTATGTATGTTATTATTATTTTTGGTTCGGTTTGGGTTGCTGAGTGGCCACCTTTTGGGAACAAGCTGCTCACTCGGTTGGCCATATGTTCTCTGTATCTTGATTATTTGTAATCTTAGTTGTTTCCAACTATGGTTTGAGGGCTGGATTTGGATTTTGATTGTTTCAGTTCCTGGTCTTTGCATACTTTTTACTTTCAGTATCTTGAGACACATGCTTTTTTTCACGATTTACAAATTATCTATTGTACATTAAACCCATCTTTCGAATTTGCGAATTTGCACAACATTCACATTTTAACTAACAGTAAAATTTTTGGTATAACAATTTTGGCATTTTTAACCTATCCAACTCTAATTTTGACCATGGTTTACAAACAGAAGAATTCTTACTTTAAGTTCAGAAGATCGGCATTGTCTGGGGGAGCCCTTTTATAAGGGTCATTAATCTTTGTGTGGTCAGCACTTGACCGCTATCATAAAATGCTTAACCAAGAAACGATCAAGTACTGTTTGTGAAATTATAGGGAAGGGCGCCATTCTGTATCAGAGAAACAGATTTGATCAGTCGAAGATGTTATTTTAGAGAGAAGTAAAATTTGGAAATTTTAAATATGAATATAGGGTTAAGAGAATTTTTAACATCTTCGACTGAAATCAGTCTAAAACATACCCTGAAGGTCATAATAACAGGCAGAGATCCTTCTGCGGATCTCTATTTTCAAACCGATCTCCAGAATAGATCCAATCATCCCAACTGGCCAGAAATGTTTTATCTGCACTATGATAAAGTACAAGGAGACTAATTTTCGCTGTTATTGTGTAGTTCTGATAATTCTAGGGAAGGCAGTTACTTTTGATTCATACGTATAGTGAGATAATACTTACCTGATAATGTTGTTTCTGCAAAACTATCAGTAGAAAATGCTGCATCTAAAGTTCAAAGCATCTTACAGTCATCTGCGACAAAATAATTCAGGCATAACCGTAAAAGCAACCTAAATGTCGAGAGGATTGAACTACAGTTAGCTTTCTTGGACCAACAGCGAAATATTAGCTCACAAAATGAAAAGCGGACAATCTTTTTTTACCCGCCTTTTTACCGGTAGTAATATCAGAATGAAGATCACCATGGTATTTTATAAACAAAGCCGCGACTCTGATACCCGAAAAAAATAGAAAAAATGCGGATGCTGGAGGAGCACGCTTTTAATTTCTTTCTGATCCGTTTGGTGACCGAGTCGAACTTAAACCTAATTGTCTCCCAGGAAATTTACGTGTTTCATTCGTTCTTCATTTGCCTTTCCGTTTTTTTCTTTTATGTTGTCAGTCCATTTTTCTTTTATATTTGGGATGTTCCATTTGCTATATGATGTAGATGTTTCTCCAGTCTGGAGAAATCTATTCTTTTCAGAACAGGCTTTTAGTGTTAGTACTTCAAGTCATCAGTCAAATACGTTTCGTGCAGGAGCATTATAATTTCTCGAGAAATTATATGCTCCTGTGAAAACTTATGTGCTCCTGTGAATACTTATGGAGTTTTTTCCTTTACATATTTTAACCTGTCTGAACACTGAAATATCTAATCTTCTGTTCAGGTTACGTCACTATGCTAGGTATTTCCAGTGTTAAATGCCAGACTCCAGTGACTTGTGTAAATGATCATCTCACAGACTTAATGAGGGAGCTATTAGAGAGGCGACGTGGTCGAGTGGTTAGAGTGACTCTGCTATGGTGCAGAAAGTCGCTAGTAGGTCATGAGTTCGCGGCTTCATCGTCGCCATACTCGAAAATTCTCTCTGTCAACCCAGCAGTAAATGGGTACCTTTTTCGAATCAGGGAATGATAAAGCAGCAAGAGGAGAAGGATGGGCTCTGCCTTTCGTCAGCTGTGCCCAAGATACAGTGTGTCCCTAACCCCCACTGCCCCTACGGCTATTAGGCTATGTAAAACCTTTACCTTGACCAGTGACCTATACATATAGGACTGCCTTTACATTTTATTAGAGAGGGATTCAGTATATGATACTCAACATGCACAGATCTTTCATTTTATATTCATTTTCCCCAAAAATCAAATTCTTTGCCTACTTTAAATAACTATATTATATTTGGGCTATAAAAACTATTTCAAATTCTTTGCCTACTTTAAATAACTATCTTATATTTGGGCTATAAAAACTATTTTCAATTTCAATCAACACCCTAATTTGACATTTGAGATGGCTATGGATGAAATAAGCACTTGTGTCTTATTAAAACAATGCAAGAGCGCTAACACTTGAAGACAGTAAAACGACAGTATTAGTTATTACGTAAACAATTAAATATGTTTGGAACATAATTATCTGACCAGCAAATGTTGATCCAGATCGTTGTCCTTTTCACGAACATTTCCGATCATGATCAGCACTGGTTCCCATTCCAACAATATCTTGACTCTTCGCCATGAGCAGTAAAGGTGTCCAAACACTTACGTTGCTTTCCGCGATATGTCCTTTGCAAGTGTTACAGTATTTTAGTCACATTAGACAAATGGGAAGTTGATTCTAAAGTGCGTTGTCTAATGGAGCGCTGTTCAATTTTGGTCAGAATCTCTCCGTAAGCAGAATCCGGACCCTCCACCCTGTGTACTAAGTCGAAAGCACTTACGACTCGGCCACTAGGACGCTTCTGACGGCGTTCTTGCTTGAACGCAGATTGCATCTAACATTAAAACAACGATGACTGTCAATGTCGAAGCAATTACATGGCATTGAAACGTCAATTCCTGTGACGTCGAAAAGTCACGAAGTTGCTTCGACATTGATACGATGTTGCCATCCAGCATATTATATTCGATGAGCTGTATGTTAAACTCTGATATGAATGTGGAGGTACTCATACTCATCCGTATTTTCACTTTTTGATCAAATAATATACATCGAGGGAGAGAAAGGCGAGAGACAAGCCCATAATAATGATGATGCGGACAGAAACGACTCCTTCGAGCAGTCCGATCTGGGTCTATGCCTATTGTTAAACGCGTAGGCAGTTATTATCACTACGGTAAATGCGTTTACTCAGTGCCTCAGGTTAACACAGGTAATAACAACCGGGTATTATTTGCCCAACTATTCGCGAAAAATTTCGTTTTCGGTGTATGATCTTTGGATCAGTGCCGATTCTATATAGTGCTAGGCCCAAAATCTGTAGCTACGCTAGATAACACTTTCGCTCTCCCTAAAGAGTAGAGTTTGGCAACCATGTGGATGTTATAGCCTGTACCCATCTGGACATAATAAAGGCCGGAGACATTCTGAGAAATCCATCTGGGGCGCTAGAGGGGTGAATTTATAAAAATGACAAAAAATGGCTATTTTTCTCAGATTTTTTCAATTTTCGAAAAAAATCCGGTTGTCTTAATTTTGTATTAAATTATGCCCATATATATGTTGCCACAAATGTGTTCTAATAAATAAGACCTTCCACGGTGATGTAAATGTCACCAAAGGGGCCCCACGAAGGGATAATTACCAGTAGTATAATTTTCGTAATTTTGACCCCACCCTTGAAAAATGTTATGTTGTGAATCACTTCTAAAAGATTTTGATTTTATTTAAGTATGGAGGTTTTGCATATAGCCTGTGACAGTTTTTAAGTGCATAGCATTTTTGTTCGAGATAACGGGCGTGCCACGGTAAAATGCGATATATGAATGCAAAATTCTCTTAATCCAAACTATTTAAATTTAAACTACAACTGTCTCTCATTGACATTATATAAGGCATTTTGGTTGGAATTTTGTTGACGAACACTGAAATGTTTAAATAAATATATAAACGTCCAATTTGATGCAAATTTGCTACACATGTCAGTCATAAATATTTTATTTTATACAAACCCTGAAGAAAAAAGCTACCCTTCATTAAGCCGCAACCCTGTTTAATCTGTATCAAAATAATGTAGTAAATAGACCCTTTCATAAAGTTCCCTTACAAAGTGGCAGCTTTTTAAAGGAGAATTTATACATATTTATATGTGCTACTGATTTATATATGTTACATATTTATGTACGGTTTATATGGACATATTTATATGTAAAATACAATTTATACAAAATGTACAATATGATTCGATTATACTGTATAAAGATAAAATTTCATTTCAAAAACTTGTGGGACCAGGGCTTTTTCGAACTTAAAATTGTATAAGTGCATAGTATAACCTAATCGTCATGGTACCATGTTGTCCAATACTAACGGTTGCATGTGGGCAGATGGATCTCATCAACCTGGGAGGGTAATAAGAACTACATGTAGAAGGGTAGGTGCAATCGTTAGCCTTGGTTGGCAGTCCACGTAGGAATTCATTGCTAGGTCTGTGGACAAAACGTGCTAAAGAACACCTGTGAAAACAGCATCACTGGGTTGAAGACTTCCTAGAAGAAGTCAACGGCCAGTATAGAGTACCAACATGAGTTCAACAGTCGTGTGTTAGCTGCAAGACCCGAGCGAGCCTTGCTCGGCTTGGTACAACATCTAGATTTCAGAGATCACTGTTGATTAGGATAGGCCTAATCAGCTTGGCCCTTTCCGTATGTTGTATTATATTTAGTGGCTTGCTTGGAGAAACCAAGAAGCCACTTCCACCTCCATAGGTCTCCCAAGCCTAGGGGTCACTTTGGGTTGGTGTAGACTCAACATCAAAGAGTGAACGTCCTCCTAGAAGAGGTCAACTCCCGGGGTGGAATAATACTTTGAGCCAACCGACACGTGCTCATGACCAAGGCGAGCCATATAATTTTCTTGGAATTCGGTTATAGTCAACATAATCAGCCTGAAGAAGTATGGTCTCCATCAGGTTGACTTTTGCCCAAGTAACATTTTGGAAGGCAGACCCTAGGATACTTTTTGTTGTTGTGTTATTGTTTAACGTCCACGCGTCCAAGCTATGACCATGTTCCTGGGCAGGCTTAGACCAGTACTAAGTGCACTTACTTTCACCAGTAACTGACAACTGCCCTTCTTGAATCAGCGGAAGGGGAAATGAAAGTAAGTGGCCGGATCGGGTATCAAACCCGGGACTTCTGGTTTAAAAGTCAGACGCGCTACCGACTGCGCTACGCGGCCCGGCCCCCCAATGATACTTATACTGGGTCTTTCGGGGCCCAGCTTAAGAATGATCACGCCTACCGTTTGACGTTAGTAAGTATATGTAGTTTATAAGTGTGCGACTGATGTGACTAAGGTCGAGAAAATGAGAGGTATGGAGAACATCTCAGTAGAAAACTGGTATGTGAGGGCTCTGAGGCCATCTGGGAAACTTGAAGAGCTGATCCACAAAATGGACAGGTACTTCTGGAACATACTGGAGCTCTGAGATATGCACTGAGAACTTTGGTGAATTGTCAACGGAAGACAGACACAAGGTCAGGGGCGGATGCAGGAATTTTGGATAGGGGGTTCAAATTAGCTGGCGAGGGGGTTCGATTTGCGCAGTTCGACCAATTTTGGCTGAAATTCCCCATGAATATGAAATAATTTAGGCTGATGAGGCGGTTCATTTGAACCCCCGAACCCCCTCTGGATCCGCCACTGAAGGTTTGCCAACCAGTCTGCAGCAGACTCTCCGTTTGCGAGCAGCTCCTTTCAATGTCACAACACAATCATAAAGATCTGAGCAAGATGACAAAAAGGTAGACCATTTCTACCAGTAACTCCAGTAAATTACGAAGGACATTCTGGTTGTACAATGTGATTGGAATGGCAAGTGGAAGGGAATCACATACAGTCTAGGACCCAACTGCAATGCCGAGACAAATGAGCGGGGTCTCAAACTCCTAAATAAGCATCTTTAACAATCTGTACTGACAAAAACCTGGGCCCCACAAACCATCCACAAGGTGGACATAGCACAGCCGAGACAGGAAGCATTAAGACCAGATTAACTACATCTTGGCGAGGAAGCGGTTCCAACGAGGAGGACAAGGAGCTTTTTCAGCACAGACATATGAAGTGTACATAACCTGTTGATAATTACCTCTCACGTTCGTCTGAAAGAGACCAGGAAGACAACCCAGCCAAGATTGAGAAGTTCTAAAACCCAGATGTGGACATGCACGTTCCAAGTAACAATAGGCGGGAAATTTGCACCATTCATCAGTCTGAGGGATGATGACAGACATAGATAGCATGATAACAAACTACAATACTACATTGACTGACACAGCCAGTGAGATACTTAGGAAGGAACGTCAGAGGACAACGCCTTGGGTCACCAGCGACGTTCTTGATCTCTGTGATGAAGGAAAGATTCGAAGAAGAGCCGGCATGAAACAGAACGAGTGAAAGAATACAGGACAGCCGACAAGAGTGTTCAAAAGACCCTGAAGAAAGCAAAGGAGGACAGTTCGAGGAGATTGAAACTTGCCTGAACAAAAATATCAGCGTAACAGATGGTGAAGGATCTAATTTCAGGGAAACAGGGTAGATCAACAAATATCCAGGACTCGTCTGGAACATGTCTGAAAGAGCACCAAATTCTCAGCAGATGGACAGAATATTGCTCAGAGCTATGCAACCATGTGTCATGGTGACAATACAGTTCTGGACTGCACTTGGCACTCAGAAAAAATCTACAACCGATCCTTCGCGAGGCAGCTTAGATTGTAGTAGCTGCACTGAAAAAGGAAAAGTCTGCCGGGGTTGATTTTATTTCAGTATAACTTGTTCAAGCAGGCAGGAAGACCATGAAAGGTCTATAAAAAGTTCTGAAGAACAGAAGAATGGCCGACCCCAATGACTCCATCGCTGGTAACTATGCTCCCTCAAGAGGGCCAACTCTGTCAGAACTACAGAACCATCAGCCTCAAAATAAAGTCATGCTGAAAGTCATCTGTAACAGGCTCAAATTCCGAGTTGAAGAGATTATCGCTGAACAAAAGGCTGGCTTCAGTGTCGGAAGAAGCACAACAGAAGAGATAGGCCTATCCTCTGTAGAAATTACTCAGGTGAGGAGATGGTCATTTTTGAGTCTCCTGGGCGTTTCTCGAAATGTCTCCGGGCCAAAATCTATGGTAAAATAAATGTAAATTTTAATGCACAGGGTTGCCAAACTCTACTATTAAAGGAGAGCGAACCTCTTTTTTTTTGTCCTGGGCTCCTGGACTAATATACAACTATAGAGCGGACAAGAAATAAGAGATTTGTATAGATAATAATAATAATAATATTAATAATAATAATAAAGATAAAACTAATATTTATAATTACTCCAATAAAGTAAGAATAATCTGAGAGACCATGAAGATAATGATAACAATTTTTAAGCGTTTTCATCATTTGAACGACATAAAGAGACAAGATTTATAATAATACACTCTGTCTTTCTATATATATATAGAAATAGAACTCATATGACGTTACGTCAGAAACTGTTGCTAAGAGCTAACGCCGCCATTTTTAATGTCACTTTAACACTGAAGAGTTGTTTAATGAAACGCGTTTGTTTATGTGACAATTAAAGTTAAAAAATGAGCATGTGAAGTCGTTTTATACTTCGTTTATATATATGTATTTATATATACTATATATAAATGGAGAGATAATCATTAACAGTGCAATTCTCAATTTTTACCTAAGCGCTTTCGCCTTTCGGCTTCTTCAGAGGTTTCAAACAATAAAAAAATAAAATCAATAATCAAAAATATTTACATTTCGAGAAAAATATCTAAACATAAAAAAGATGAGCTCATAAATGCAAAAATGAACAAAATATTCCCCTTATCGGGGACCATGCAGTTCAAACTATGAAAACAAAATGGCTGCCCACGCTAGGTGTTATACAATTGTGTTGCACATACACAATAGTAAACACAACGCTACAAAAATCATTGTATAAAACACGGTTATGTACAAGAGTCAAGTCTCACTGTGTTGCAGCTTCTGAAACCGTGAAATTGCATAACAACAGAAGTAATGTTTGATGGGTTGTTGGTTGTATTGGATTTGATAGTCCCCAGAGACGGGGAACAGCATCCAAACCCTTTCGCGATTTTAAGTTTCCCGACCATCAAATTATACATGATCAACCGTTTACGTTGTTTATCTCTGTATAATCCGTCATGACTTTGGAAATACATGTAGGATATGTATGCGTATTTCCTGAAGTATTGATCTGAAAAAGAAAAGAAAACCAAGCAGCAAAAGAACCACGGAGAAAAGCTAACCTAACATGAATAACATTTTGGTATAAGATATACTTGTAACATTCTGGGTGGGCAATAGGGTGGGTCTGCAATTTTTTACACTCTGATCTTAAATTCTCTAACGGAAACAAAAGAATTAAATAGGTCGTATTTTAATTGATCTAAGGGAAAGTACGCTTACAAAATAACAGGATAATACCAAAGAACATTTATCCATCCTAAACGTCTGAATAATAATCGAATTAAATTTTTAGAAAATTAAATTACATTATTATTAAAGACTATTACCAATCGGGACACTTCCAAAACAACAAGATTAGACAATTTTACTTTTATTAGAAATTGGCAATATTTGGCCATGACGGATGAGACGTTTTCTTTATCAATTTGACGAAAGTCAATTACTATTTAATTGTTTATCAACTTGAAAGTCACATAGACACTGGATAACAACTAAACTATTTCAATTAGAACTATGTCAGCATATCAACCACAATTGTTCAACACACTAATTTCACTGTTTCAACATATCAACATCATTTCCAACATATTAACAACACAAAATTTCAACATTCACATTTCACTTGTTTCAACATTTTCGTATCAACGTCTTTACTCGCGCAACATAATTTGGTGGGGAACAAGCATCCAAATTATGGATTCTTAAACAAGAGACGGCCGTTCTGCAGCGGAAGCAGACGACATTTAGCAACAACTGTCACACTTAATTCTCAATATTTAACCAAGCTCAAACATGCATTAATGTCCCTATTAAACTATAAATGGGAACTTTAAGGAAAGTTACGCCAATGAGCGGATGACTTGGTTACAGAAGATGAAAAAATCATCCGATCACCGCCATTTATAGTCCCAACGCCATGGCCACCTCATTTACTGAATTGAATAGCTGCTAGTAAGTAGGATACACATTAACTGTCGGATCTTTAATGAATGTTTCTAAGGCTCCTTGAAAAGTGTTCAAAAATATGTCATTTCCAATAAAGGACAAATGACATGAGTCAAAAAACAATGCCGGTAATTTATCATTAAAATCCGGATGTCTAATAACCTTACCGCCTTGACTTCTCATGAAAAATGTTAGAGTCCGATTAATGCGATCCCGAGTTCTCTCCATAGCCTGAGTATTACTAGAATAACGCCATTGTAAACGAGGCAAAATGCAAGACCAAACAATACAAGATGTAGGACAAACATATCTTAACGCTGAAAAGGTTTGCTTTATATCAATGCATAGCTGTTTACAGGGAATAATCCCTATGTCATTTCCCCCGAAGTGAAGAATAATATATGCGGGATCCCGTTGGTAATAGCTCTTCAAGGCTTGACAAATACCAATCACCTGCTGCGTCCGTAAACCAGGATGACCGACCCAAACAACTTCAATACCATGACTCTGTAGACTGAGATGCGGTCCCATTGGTCTTTCTTGAACATGTGCATAAGCTCTCTTAATCAAAGAACAACCCAGAATCCACACTTCTGAATAACCTGAAAGGCTTTGTTATAGTTATAATGTGTTCATTATAACATCAAAAACAACTTTTAGGCCATAAACCTATTTAAGCCTGAATCTTGTCAAGCCTAATGTATCTTTTATATACTGAGCTTTGCTCAGACCACCGACCCATAGTTTTAATCTCTGAATCAGGTATATTCTGGGAACTGGCAACAGTCGCAGCTCCAATTCTGAATGAATGAGACCGGATAAAAGAAGACTCTAAATCCAAGAACTGCAAGGACTTGCGTAGCATAGAAGAAAACTGATAGCGTGTCATGGGGGCTCCATTGAAGTGACAGAAAAAGGGCCCTTGAACTGAAGGTCTTTGAGACATAAATTTTTCAATTAAAGTAACGGGTCAGATTTGTCTTGCACTACACCTTGTAAACTGCAAAGTAACAGACTTGCCAAGCTGATCTGTTTTAGAAAACGGGATCGTGATGAAAGCAAATCCATGATTTAGACTAACATCAGAAGCCTGTATTACTCTTGTAGTATTACTTGATTTGCTTACAATGGCTATTTCACCAACACGCAAAAACCCAAAAAAGGCAATAACAAAAGCCGTTGAAAACATTATGGCTTCATATTCTGAGGAAGTGACATTTTTCAATGCATGCGGAAGAAGCTTTAGCATTTCTAAAGTAATAGGGCATCTTGCATCTCTAGGAGGGCTTTTATTATGAAAGCCTTTTAGCATTTTTCGAACTATAAATGCTTCTGTTATGTCAGGACAGTTATTTATTTCGATAAAAAATGATATACCAGAGACATATGAACTAGCAGTAGAATGTTTATAGCCCTTGTAAGACAAATACGCTATAAATTTAATCAAACTTTCAAGAGAAGGTGGCCAACTTAAATTCATATTATGCTCTGAACGAAACTGGTCAAATTTGGAAATAGCTAATCGATAAGCTTTTACCGTATTTTCGGAAAGAGAGCCAAAAACCAGACTCTCTACTTCTGTGGCAAAAGATCCAAGAATCCCTCTGGAACTTTGATCGGCTCTTGATCGGCCTCCGGTGCTAAGGACTTGAATTTGCTGAACTGCATTCGCGAGATCTGGTCACAAAGAATATTGTAAGCACGTGGGACAAACGTTCCAGATATATGAAACTCATAGGTGAGAGACCACAGTACAATTTGTCTGACTAAGGACATTACCCGTTCCGACTTTGCAGTCTTGGAATTTAAAATGTGTACTACAGCCATGTCATCACAACAAAACTGAATGCGCATACCTACAAATTTTTCTTTCCACAGACATATGGCTAAAGCAATTGGAACTAATTCCAAGAACGTAATGTCTCTCAAAATGTCAGACTCCCGCCATTTTTCAGGCCATTTTAAGTAGCACCAAGCACCCTTAAAGTAAATTCCACAGCCTAAGACAGCACCTCCCGCACTATCAGTGTGCAGCTGTAAGGCTTCTGACGTAACAGAATCCACATCAAGCATGTAAGTCGTGCCGTTGAATTTTGACAAAAATTCCTTCCACATGCGTAGGTCGTCTCTAATGCCTTTTGATAGACGTATTCTGTGGAAGGGCTGACGTGCCTGAGCCATTGCTGCATACATTCTTCGGATGAAAGCTCGTGCGGATGGCATTGCCTTGGCGCAAAACGCAAGAGAGCCAGTCAAAGACTGCAGTTCTTTCAACGTAAGTTTTGGCTTAGACAGTGTTACATCAATCATTGCTAACAAGTTCGTAACCTTTTCTTTCGGAATTCTAATCTTCAACCTTATAGTATCTAACTGATAGCCAAGATATGTCATGCATGTTACTGGTCCTTCAGATTTTTCTTGTGCAATGGGTATCATTAATTCCTGACAGGTCTTGGAAAATTCTAACATCAGCTTTGAACACTGATCAGAATCCGGAGGACCAACAAAGAAGAAATCGTCTAAATAGTGATCAATATACTCAGACTCTGTTCTCTTTTTGATGAGCCAATTCAAAAACGTAGCCAAACATTCCCAGCATTTACAACTTATTTTCAAACCCATTGGAGCCATTTTGTCTATGATTTATAAGTTATCAAACTTAAAGCCCAGCAGGTCGAAATCTCCTGGATAGCATGGAAGCAACCTAAATGCGGACTTAATATCCATTTTTCCAATTAAAGCACCTGAACCTAATTTCTTTATCATTGATACCGCATTATCGAAGTCTGAATAGCTAACCGAAGCAACTGAATCATCTATGTGCTCATTAACACTTAGCCCTGGGGGGTGAGACAAGTGTGTTATCAACCTGAAACCCCCAGTTTTCTTTTCTACCAAGCCGATAGGAGAACAATGAAGGTTGGATATGGGTTTAAAACGATAAGGACCTGATATTCGACCTAACTGAATTTCTTGAATGATCTTTTCCCTAGCTGCATTCGCATTTTGAAGGACAGATTTTAAATTTGTAGACTCGACAGGTATGCTCGGGCTATCATACTGCAATTTAAAACCAGTTTCAAAACCGTCAGACAAGAATGTTGCATCTTTTCTATTAGGATACTGTAATAACAGTTCCTGCAGCCTCTTAACATTAATAGGAGTTTTGCCTAGGTCCCATAAACCTGCCAGGGGCTCGAAAAGTAAATGGTCTGTTTTGTTGGCTAAACTGAAACCTGGGCAAACGGTACCTTTGATTTGGGAGAAAAGGGCGCGGAACCGACCAAGGAACATTATTTGGGGGCAAAGGGGCGTGCTGAGTCCCTATCACATTGTTAACATTATATCTACCTTGAGATTTCGCAGCCTTAAACAAATCACACGTAAAAGCCGGATGAGGCACCTTGCATCTTATGCAAACATGTGCATACAAGCAATTAAGTTTAGCACAATTACCTTTAAAGTTGTACTCATAGCATGGGGCGGCAGACTGGGTTGTAGCGGAAACATCCCCGAGAAGCCCACACGAAAGCCATAAATGACCATCTATGTTAGCCCATGACCTTGTTGGGTCTCGGGACATCCTTAAACGAAACTGGGTATCATAGGGTAGCCATTTACTTATAGCATTGTTTGCTGCAGCACCTCTAATGATAGCCATGTACTTGAGAAACTCAGTAAACTTATCCTTGTGCTTTAAGGTCAGTACCAATATAGAATTCAAAAACGCATCCGTCCATAATTCGATGCTATTGATTGGTACTTTAATTTTAACTGATGATGATTTGATTGCTATTTGGTTATTCACAATGGTAAGGGTACCACTCGTGTCCGAATTAGGACAGAAATTCTGTTTCAAGAGTAGTGCAAGATCCACATATTCTGAGTTCCAGATTTTGTTTTTAGTGTTTTCAGACACAAATACATCAAAATCGGCAAAAGTGCAAATGGGTAACGGATCTGACTCACCGTTGTTTGACACCGGGAGTGCCTGTGGGTTTGCTGCATCAGATGAAGCACCTGGTTGTACCACCGGCTGTGCAAGTTGGGGAACATAGCTAGCTTGCACAAGATTTGGCTGAAACTGCATAGGCGAATGGTTTGCGGGTTGAATCAGCATCGGGCTATGAAGTTGAACACTTCCTGTGTAAACAGGTTGTGCAGACTGGGGAGACGAGCGAACCTGCACTGTGTCCTGTTCATTTTGTACCTCTGGCGCTGACTGTATTGTCTGCTTTGGCGTTTTTGACTTGCTGGACTGGCTGGTTGGTTGTTTTCTTGGTAATTTCCTTTTTGGAGGCATTTTGCTTGAATTGAATGCAAATAAAAGTGATTAAACCAATGTCAAACAATGTTATTTACCAAAAGAAGTGAGGCCACCACTAGTAATAAAATTTAAATGAGTTAATAAACAGAATAAAAATAATAAAAATAATAATGATGATAATAATAATAATAAAACTAGTCAACTCAAATTTATAGATGATGTCACAGACTACATGTCTCTTAAATGTGCAGGAAATGGCGCGTAAAATAATTACAGAACATATTAATGTTTGATTTCCATGAGCAGCTTGTTGAACCTATACGCTTCAGAAGCAGATAAACTTCCACCTATATACACAGAGCTAGTACACACTATTATCTCATCTTATAATATGTATAAGACAAAGTTGGATCGAGGGGCAAAACTTTCAATTACATCTTTTCTACCAGACTAGTGGCTAGTCTACAGCATACCATCACGTTCCAATGTCATCTTAATTTCACATCGGAAAATCATCAAACTATTCTTAATCGAAAAGACAAATCGAAATTTTACTGTTATATTAAGTTTCCTGAAATGTTTATACCCCTTAATAATAAACAATTTATACTTAACTTTTCCAGATGACGGTAGATTTTCAAGATTTCCTTCTGCAATTTTTTACACTCTGATCTTAAATTCTCTAACGGAAACAAAAGAATTAAATAGGTCATATTTTAATTGATCTAAGGGAAAGTACTCTTACAAAATAACAGGATAATACCAAACAACATTTATCCATCCTAAACGTCTGAATAATAATCGAATTTAATTTTTAGAAAATTAAATTACATTAGTATAGAAATTATAGCATCTCAAAAATCTCTATATGTTTAATTCAAAGGGAGATAATCTGAAAGTTTTGAATCTTTAAACGTTATTTTCAGGTTGTGATTACAATAAACATAAGCGTTTTAAGTGTTTCCTGTGCGCACCGGAACTACTGTTTATTTTGTACGAGGAAACCCTTTTCTGCGCGTGCGCACATTTAAGTTCTGGTCTTAGATAACTCCAGACAGAACAAAAATTAAGCAATAAATTTTCATGATTTAAGTAATCAGACATCTTCCAACCCGAAAAAATCCATATACACACTACATATATGCTAGGTTGGCCGGAATAAACAAATAAAAACCGTCAAGTTTTTATTTTTATACAGTATATATATAAAGAGAGACTGAATCATTAAACAGTGTGAATTTTTGATGACAACTAAGCGCCTTCAGCTTTACGCCTTCACCAGAGTTCAAACACACTCACACATACATACTAAAGCAAACGCTATACAGGTAAAGCATACAAACAATTGACGAATAAATCACTGAAAGGCTTATAATGCCCAACACAATATTTGCAAAACAAAACTACATAATTATAATAATTAAACTATAATAAAATATTTACAGAAAAAGCATTTGAAATGCCCTTATCGGGCGCATGGAATCATAATTTGTTAGCGCTGACAAACCTTTAAGCCTATGCGCCCGATAAGGGCATTTCAAATGCTTTTTATGTCAAACAACACCGCTAAAATACCGAAGCAAAAGAAAACCATCAGTTAGACCCCGAATAACCTAGCATCAGACAAGGCAAACTCCAACCCAAACAGCTACCCTAAGTAGCTATATTTCGGTCCCATTATTGTGTCTCATACCTGACCAACCGGCGTGCAATTAAAGAGGGAAGCACAGTTATTAACCATGATTGAGTTAACTACTAAACATGCAGACTGTAGCATTACATTTATGCTATATCCAGTATGTTTGTAACAAACGACACTTTTTCTGAACTGATAAGAAAAATCAGGGCTACCTACAAATTTTTAAAATTTATAACCTAAGTCACCATAAAATTTTGGTTCCGAAAGGCCCTGTTGCAAAAGACTTTTTAATCCGACCTTGGATTTAGAAATCAATTCATACTGTCGGCGTTAGACTTTTGAAAAAAAAGCTTTTCGAAAGTTATGATACCGATAGCCCTGTTGGAGAAGCGTAGCAGTTAAAATTTTATTACGGGCATGAAGTCAGTCACATGACTAGACACTCTAGAAAACCGAATAAATTGAGAAATGTAAACTCCATAAGAGGTAGAAAGAGGAACACCACCATCCAAAAATGATGAGTCCAATCTGACAGATATTCGAGCTCGTCCGAGACTTCTTGCCTGTCATTGTTTTCTGCAAGAACGAAAAAGATCCGATTTAGAATGAGCGAAAAAAAATGTGGAGACAGGATTTTACCCATACAAATTTGAAGAGTAACTACACTTCAGGAACTGACTGAATCAGATCCGAAACCCTATCCCCAACATCAAAGGGAAAGATTGACAAATACATCCCAACAAACAATACATTACAAGTGATAAGCCGAGTCAGCAGCTCTTTCCCAAATAGGTGGCAACTCAGCTCTCTTTATTGAACTAAATAATTTAGACCAACAGAAGGGTTACGGGATCAGGGGCAATTAACTCCGCGACGGAAAATTGGATCGGGCTGAATTTTCAAACTCGCCCAAGTTCTTGTGCCTGTCCTCGTTCCGTGCAAGTCTGAAAAAAGATACGATCAAAATTGAGCGAAAAAAGCTGGCAACACCATTTTTCCCATTATAAGTCAATGTGAGCTATATGTTGCCATGGTAACCACAGTTTTGGCAAGACATCACCCAAAATCTAAGGTAGCTTTTCCCACTGCCAAATAATGCCACACATGATATTTATATACTTGTTAGAAACTGTTGTCGGACGGACGATAGACGGACGACGGAGCCTGCCTATCCTATAAGCTCCCTCGGAGCCTCTGCTTTAGGTGAGCTAAAACAGCCGAGTAATCGTATGGTTCGACCTTGTGCCACGGCTTACGTAATCGTTACCAATATCACTGAACGTCACTGGTTATTTCCACATGATCGGTTACTTATTATTGTTAAAGTTAGTATGACATTGTTAAAAATTATTGTTCAATTATTGATTGTTACACTCTAACAATGGACTAAAAAACTAAGCTGAAGCAAATTACATGATTATATAGCCTAAGAACAATATGTTGATAACACTGAACACCTTGTAATTAAAAAGAAAAAAAACTGCAGTGTTAATACGAGCTCACCAGCATTTAAATAATATTCCTTACAACACGTCTCCGACGGTGCTTCGAAAAACAGCAGATGGACTTTAAAAGGGGAACAATAACAACAAAACTGCACAAACCTAGAAACGTATGTACTGCATTATTTATGTGCTTATAAGCGTACGCTCATGCATCTGTGTGTGTTCTTCATGATGAATTATGTTGCTCATTCCTGCTTTTTATGGCTTTTATATTCACACAGTCGGGACTCACGCTAGAATGAGGTACTGAAACAAGGACTGTGTAAATCACGATCCCAAACACATCAACAATACATTGGTTTGCTTTGTAATACTCGAGCATTTTTAGGCTTCTCGAAGGGTGAGCATACATTTGCCGCACTGTCCGTCCGTCCGCTCGTCACACTTTTGTCCGGAACGTATCTGTCAACATATTAAAGAGAACTACATGAAATTTCTCACATTATAAGCGTTAATGTGAGGAAGTAAAGAGCGTAAAAACAATAACCGTATTCCAAGTAATTTTGGAGTTATTTCTCTTCTTAATTTTCTCCTATTTTTCTTGTCCGTAGCATATCTGTTAAAGACAATTTTTGTACTCTATTCAGGGCGGTGGAACAAAATAGTTCCTTCCAATAAACTTTCCTTAGGGCTATAGTTGACATCAAAGGAACATCGTATCAAGGTGATTATAGAGGAATTTCTATTATTTTTCTATTCTATTTTATCCAATAACCTTACAAGGTCGTTGGTGCACTACATATGACTTCAAAACGATCCCTTTCCACGTTGTCCTGTTTTCAGCTGCGCTAGTTGAGCTGGCAAAGTCCATTCCTGTCCACTCTTTAATATTGTTTTCCCACCTTTTGTACCGCTTCTTCATTTTCCATGCACTGTGACCTGTAGAATCGTATTTGCTAAACCAGAAGACCTTGAGACATGGCCAAACTACCTTAGTTTCCGTTTCTTGACCAGGGTCAGGAGCTCATACGCACCAATGGCCGCTTGGATCTTTCTGCAAACGTCCTCATTGGTTATATGGTCCTTGTATGAAATGTTCAGTAACCTTCGGTAGCATCTCATCTCAAAGGTCTGCGTTTTTTTCTCTAACTCTGCTGTCAAGGTCCATGATTCACAGGCATATAGAAATATGTAAATGACAATGGAGCGCATAAGTTTAACATTTGATCCAAGAGATATATTGTTATCTCTCCTAATTGGCTGCAGTTTTGTAAGAGCTGAAGTGACTTGTGCAATCCTTGAGAGAACTTCCTTTTAGAACCATCATCTGAGACAATTGCTCTAAATAAAGGTACTTGAAGCTTGTTACAGAACCCAGCTTCCGTCCTTTTACGTTGATCTCCCTCTGGATGCCATTGGCGCTATTTGTCATCAGTTTGGTCTTCTCAGCACTGATCTCTATTTTATTCCTTGTGCAGGTTTTGTCGAGACTGTCATTTAGGGCTTCTAGTTCCTGCTCTTCCTCAGCTAGAGCGTTTATCGGCGAATTGCAGATTGGTAATATTTGTGCCGCCTATGCTAATTTAAAGAGCAACTACACTTCAGGAACTGACTGAATCAGATCCCAAACCCAATCCCCAACATCAAAGGGAAAGATTGACAAAGACATCCCAACAAACAATAAATTACAAGTGATAAGCCGAGCAGGTAGCTCTTTCCCAAATAGATGGCAACTCAGCTATCTTTATTGAACTAAATAATTTAGACCAACAGACGGGTTACAACGGACTAAGTAAATTATATGAAAAACATTTAACAATTATTTTTACCTATTTTCTATTTTTATGATAGAAGGATTAAACTGAGAACACAATAAATTAAACAGCACCGAACATAAAACAAATGCAACCGCAACAAAAGTACCGCCTTGGGACGGTCAGTAATAACTACTGGGGGGTTTAAACCGGTTTTACTGGGCCCAAACCTTCACACTCACCCTTCGCTGCGGTGCACACAATTAGTTGGTAGTTCGGTTCGTATGGTAGTTCCCTTCATGTTCTTCCAGAGCATCAGACATGATCCGTTCGAGAAATGTGTTGAAGAGGGTAGGTGTTAGAAGACATCCTTGCCTTACTCCAATTGTTGCTCTGAACACGTCTCCCATGCTGCTATTTATCGGGACAGCACTTGTAGCCTTGTCGTAGAGCTGCTCAATGGTGCTAACTAGATTTGCACAGATATTGAACTTCCGCATGGTTGCTCATAAGGCTGCATGCCAGACCCGGTCAAAGGCTTTGTTTGAAATCAATGAAGACATGGTACAGATTTTGCTGATGTTGGAGATACTTTTCACACAGGATTCTAAGCTTGAAGATCTGTTCTATGGTGCTTCTTCCAGCTCTGAACCCACCCTGTTCTTCAGCGATTGTCTTTTCGGCTTGGGGTTTAAGCCTGTCTAAGATGACTTTCAGCATGACGTTGCTTGAATGGCTGATGAGGCTGATGGTTCTGTAGTTCTGGAAAAGCTGTAGGTTGCCCTTTTAGGGAGTGATATAATCAGCGACTGAGTCCAAGTGGTAGGCCATTCTCATGTTCTCCAGATCATATTACAGATTTTCGTTAAAACATTAGTTATAGTCTCCCCGCCAGCTTGAACAAGTTCTGCTGATATATTATCAACTCTGGCAGACTTCCCCTTCTTCAGTGATGCTACTGCAATCTCAACTTCCTAACAAAGAATCGGCTGTAGATCTTCTTCCGGGGGCTAATTGCAGTCCAGAACCGCATTGTCACCATCACATTCATGGTTGAATAGTTCTGAGCAATATTCTCTCCATCTGCTGAGAATCTCTTACTCTTCTATAAGACATTTCTCAGACATGTCCTGAATAGCTGTGGATCTACCCTGTTACTCTGAAGCTAGGTCCTTCACCAGCCGGTATGCTCTCTTGCTTTTGTTTTTGTTCAGGCAAGTTTCGATCTCTTTGCACTGACTAGCTATCCAGTCCTTCTCCTCCTTAGCCTTCTTCATTGCCTTCTATTAGCTTTCCTGTATTCTTTTGCTCTTTCTGCTTCATAGCGCCTCTATTCAAAATCTCTCCTCTCGTATTAGAAGAGGAGAACATCACTGGCGACCCAGGGCTTTCTCCTGCGACGTTCCTTCCAAAGAATCTCATAGGCTGCATCAGTCACTGCTGTACTATAAGTGGTAATCTTGGTATCTATGTCCATCTAATCATCCCCAGACCAATGAGTGGTGCGAACTTTCAAGCTTTTTTTGCTTGAAAAGTGCTTGCCACATCTGGGTCCCTTAACTTTTCAAGATCAAACTTCAGTCTTGGCTGGGTTGGCTTTCTGGCATTCTGCAGACGAACTCGGAAGGTCATCAGCACCAGGTTATGTTCACTTCCGTTATCTGCTGCAGGAAAGCATCCAGTCCTGTGAATTTTAACTATTGATCGGAAGGGCTTCCTCACCAAGATGTAATCAATCTGAGTGTGGTGTTACCCATCTGGGCTGTGCCATGTCCATCTTCTGGATGTGTTGTGAGGGCCAGGGGTGTTTGTCAGTACTAGTAGAGTAATTTAGCCGGTGATAAACCCGATAGAGGGGTGCGGAGCTTTTTGGGTTTGGGTTTAAGGCTGTCCAAGATGATTTTCAGCATGACGTTGTTTGAATGGCAGATGAGGCTGATGGTTCTGTTGTTCTGGCAGAGCTGTAGGTTACCCTTTTATGGAGTGATATAATTAGCGATTGCGTCCATGTGGTAGGCCGTTCTCCTGTTCTCCATATCTTATTACAGATTTCTGTTAAATCATCAGTTATAGTCTTCCCGCCAGCTTACACATGTTCTGCTGATATATTATCAACTCTGGCAGACTTCCCCTTCTTTAGTAATGCTACTGCAATCTCAACTTCCTAACAAAGAATCGGCTGTAGATCTTCTTCTTGGGGCTAATTGCAGTCCAAAACCGTATTGTCACCATCACATTTATGGTTGAATAGTTCTGAGCAATATTCTCTCCATCTGTTGAGAATCTCTTGTTCTTCTATAAGACATTTACCAGACATGTCCTGAATAGCTGTGGAGCGACCCTGTTACTCTGAAGCTAGGTCCTTTACCAGCCGGTATGCTCTCTTGCTGTTGTTTTTGTTCAGGCAAGTTTCGATCTCTTTGCACTGACTAGCTGTCCAGTCCTTCTCCTCCTTAGCCTTCTTTATTGCCTTCTGAATCTCTTATTAGCTTTCCTGTATTCTTTTGCTCTTTCTGCTTTATAGCGCCTCTTATTCAAATCTCTCCTTTCATCATCGAGAACACTGGCGACCCAGGGCTTTCTCCTGCGATGTTCCTCCCAAAGTATCTCATAGGCTCCATTAGTCACTGCTGTATTATAGGTGGTAATCTTGGTATCTATGTCCATCTCATCATCCCTCAGACTAATGAGTGGTGCGAACTTCCAAGCTATTGTTGCTTGAAAAGTGCTTGCCACATCTGGGTCCCTTAACTTTTCAAGATCAAACTTCAGTCTTGGCTGGGTTGGCTTTCTCGCCTTCTGCAGACGAACTCGGAAGGTCATCAGCACCAGGTCATGGTCACTTCCTATATCTGCTCCAGTAAAGCATCCAGTCCTGTGGATGTTAACTATTGATCGGAAGCGCGAACTTCCAAGCTATTGTTGCTTGAAAAGTGCTTGCCACATCTGGGTCCCTTAACTTTTCAAGATCAAACTTCAGTCTTGGCTGGGTTGGCTTTCTCGCCTTCTGCAGACGAACTCGGAAGGTCATCAGCACCAGGTCATGGTCACTTCCTATATCTGCTCCAGTAAAGCATCCAGTCCTGTGGATGTTAACTATTGATCGGAAGCGCTTCTTCACTTAGATGTAATCAATCTGATTGTGGGGTAACCCATCTGGGCTGTGCCATGTCCATCTTCTGGATGGTTTGTAAGGGCCAGGGGTTTTTGCCAGTACTAGTAGAGTAATTTAGCCGGTGATAAACCCGTAAGAGGGGCGGGGAGCTATATGGAGAAGCTGCTATTATCCTATTTATGTATCGTCTTTAAGGATGTAAGTAGTAAGTAAGTTAATAGTGATGTAACGGCCTCCGGCCCATAACACAAACATATTTACATTTTACAAATATATAGAAATTGTTGAGGTTTGGTTGAACCATTACGGGGGCTATGGGAGAGGTTTGGATCCAGTTAAATATGTTTAAGCCCCCACCACCCAGTAATCTTTTGCTGACCGTTTCAAGGCGGTACTTCTATTGTGGTTCCTTGATGTTACATTGTGCTGTGTCCGCTTGTCTATGTTCTTTAGCGGTTTGGTCACCTGTTTGCTACCCGATATGCCTTTTGTTTTGTTTTGTAACTTAAAAATAAAATAGATATTGATGCTGTTTTTGATTAGGGTAGCCACCTGTTTGGGAAAGAGCTGCTCATTCGGTTTACCGTGCGTGTCTTTCGTGAACTTGCGTCAATTTTTCCATGTGTGTGTGCTTCTTTCCCTACTGATTTTCAGAGCGGGATGTGGACTTTGATTGTATTAGTTCCTGATCATTGCATATCTTTTTACTTTTCAATCCTACAATAAAGAAGGTCGCTGGCAATCGGTCGATCAAAATATGATCAGCCTACTCAGTTTGTTTTGTAAAATCTGTTATGACAAAAGTATTTCGTTTAAATCATCGAGATAAAGAAATAAAAAGTCTTGCAAATAAACAAGAAATCTTATCATATTAATGTCAAAGAACTGAACAACACAAAGTCCTCAGACCTTTAAACAGTGTTTTTGCAAGGAGCGTATTTTAATCTGGTTCTGTCCTTTTTACTCCTAAATCTATCAACGCTGGTATAGAAACAATCGATATTTAAGGCGATTTTCAGTCCAAAATCAGACTGTGTATGGTAACATTGTTTAATCGATAGCGTTTATTGCAAATGTTCACTGTCGTGGCCAAAGTCCGGAGTAAACATTTTTTGTTGAGCATTGCTAGTCCATGTGGTATGCAACAATCAATAGCGAAAAGATGATGCGCCGTGCCTCAGTAAACACTAAAATTTGAAAATGGGTTGAGCATTCTCTTTCTATGCTTCCCGAAGGTTGAGCATATATCTGTCGCTTTGTCCGCCGCTTTGTCCGTCCGTCCGTCTGTCCGTCCTTACGGTACACTTTTGTCCGGAACATATCTCTGAAAGTATTGAGGGAAACAAAATGAAAATTTACACAATACTATAGGATAATAAGGAGAAGTGCAGAGTGCAAAAATCCATAAATTTAAAAAGTAACTACACTTCAGGAACTGACTGAATCAGATCCCAAACTCTATCCCCTACATCAAAGGGAAAGATTGACAAAGACATCCCAACAAACAATAAATTACAAGTGATAAACCGAGTCAGCAGCTCTTCCCCAAATAGGTGGCAACTCAGCTATCTTTATTGAACTAATTAATTTAGACTAACAAAAGGGTAACAACAGACTAAGCAAATTATTCAAAAAACATTTAGCAACTATTTTACCTATTTTCTATTTTAATATAGAAGGGTTAAAATGAGAACAGAATATATTTAACAGCACCGAACATAAAACAAATGCAACCGCAACGAAAGTACCGCCTTGGGACGGTCAGTAATAACTACTGGGGGGTTCAAACCTAACCCTGTCTCAAGTATTTACGATGTTAGCTGCCGTCCTTTTTTCAGTATAACCTTGTCCGGAGCATATCTCCAAAAGCAATAAAGGGAACTAAATGAAACTTCACACATTGACAGAAAATAATTAAAAAAAGTGCAGAGCACAAGAACCATAACCCTGTCACAAGTATTCACGTAGTTAGCTCACTAGTTTTTCCATTAGTGATTAGTCCAGTTTTTGCTTGTTGGGAGCATAGCTCTGAAAGTATAAATTAAAAGAAACTAAATTAAACTTCACACATTGACAGAGGGCAGTGAGAGAAAGTGTTTGAACACAAAACTATAACCATATCATAAGTAATTACGGAGTTGGATCCCTTTTTAATTTTTGCAGTATTTTACTTGTCCGAAGCACATTGAAAGTATAAAAAGGAACTAAATGAAACTCCACACATTGATGAAGGGCACTTAGAAAAAGTGCAGATCACAAAAACAATAGCCTTGCCATAAATAATTACGGAGTTTAATTAGCTCCCTTCTTATTTTTGTAATGTTTCGCTTGTCCGGAGCATGTCGTCGGACGTAGTAAAGAGAACTAAATGAAACTTCACACATTAATAGAGGGCAACACGAAAACATGCACATTACAGGAAGCATAACCCTACCTCAAGTAATTACGGAGTAAGCTCCATTCCTATTGTTTTACAGTTATTTGCATGTCCAGAGTATATCTCTGGGAGTATCAAAGGCAACTAAAGGAAAATTCACACACTGGTAGGGACACTGTGAAGAAATGCAGAGCACAAGAACCATAACCTTACCTTAAGAAATTAATAATATGAGTTTGCTTCCTTTCTAGTTTTCTCGGTACGTTTCCTGTCCGGGGTATGTCACTGAAAGTGTATAAGGGAACTACAATGGAATTGCACATATATACAGAGAGCAGTTAGAGAAAATGCAGAGTGAGTGCAAGAACCATAATCTTTGGAGTTATTATTCATTTTTCTTTTTTGCTTGTTTGGAGCATATTTCTAAAGTTATTCACGGAAATTCAATGAAAGGTGAAATACTGATAGGTGGCAATGACAGAAAATGCAATACGCAAGAACCATTATCCCCAAACACAAGCAGTTTTTGGTGTTTACAGTATAGCAATTATGAGGATTGTACGGATTGCTATAACACAAACACCTTCCGCTTTTAATTGCATAAAGTTTACACATAATCACTCCTTCACCAGAATACCCATTCCATCATTGCACGCCTTCGGGAAGCATCCATCGGTTCGACCGATTTCCTGGGGTTTTTTTTATTGATATTTCTTTCTTTCTTTATTTATTTATTTATTTATTTATTTATTTATTTATTTTTAATTATTTTTTATTTCAATTTTACGCATGTTTCGGTTTTTTTCAAATAAGAGTTGCTTCACCGGATCTTATAAATAAGGTCAATGGAAATATTTTCTCTTAAACCATTGAAATGCATCAGCCATAACAGAATGGGTAAAAATTTGTACCGCGCCGCTTACATGTGCTTTCTTTTTTGAGTTTCGTTCCATTGATCTTAGTCCAATGTGCAATGACTTACAAGTGCTTCAGTTAAACGGAGAATACAATCGAGAAAAAAACAATAGACTAAACCTAACCTAAAGATCGCACCCTGATGAATTTAAATGTGAAGTTTTGTGATTGAAATGTGGGATAACGATGAAATCAGTCTGAGAATTTTGGCTAATGCTGAGTCGCCGGGAAGACTTTTCTTTCAGAATTGTTTACGTTAGCATATTGACAGATACCAGACAATCAAACTCTTGAAAGGGATTCAAGAAATACTGAACAGAAACAAGGTTTTAAAACGATAACGTAAAAACGAGGGAAAAACGTCAAATTTTCAAAGTTTGCTAGCCTCGGACTTGTAGCATTTTTAAATGTCTGAAAGTGGTTTCCTTTATTTTTACAGCAAAACAGCCGTATCATTATTGTTTTGGCTTTTGCACAAGATCGACTTTGTCCTTTACATACATGTACAATGGTCTTGAAAGCTGGCGTCACGTTGGTACAAACGCTGCAAATTATCATTCTTGTTTATACCTGGCAAGCATGTTTGATTATAGTATAACTGCAAGTGAAGACATTCAGTCATAAGCTTAGTAGTAAAAGCTTATATTTTCTATTATACACCAAAGTACTGAAAGAAGTGTAGTCAAATTTTTACAATGATAAAAACCAATATCAGCTGCATTCAGCATGCACAATAGCTCCCTTCCAAATTATATGCATGTACAGCATTCCAATACCAGAACGAGGCTAGGCTGGCAAACAAATACAGCTGTTAAGATGGCTTCTTATAAACCGTCTAAATCAAAGTCATCTCATTTTCATTGTTGTGTTCCAAACTGTACCTCAGATGGCAGGTGTGATGAAACCTTGTGTTTTCATAGAATTCCAAAGGATGAGGCTTTAAGGAAACAGTGGATTATAAAAATAAGAAGAGATGAAGGGCCTCATTTTAAGGTAAGAACATTTGGTGAGTGTATTAAATAAAATAATCAAATGAAAATACTTATGTAAAAGCAAAAACACTTACATGTATTTCCAAACACGTATTTCCAACCAGAATATCCTTTTGATTCCATTTTTATTTGTTTATGCAGTTTTATAGATAAACAGGCATCTTGTAAGAGGTAAACATTTGTTTCTAGTTTTTTACCATATTTTACCACATAAAACAGTATCTTAGCTATGTTCATCTAGACAATTGCTGAAAAGTTTGTGAATTTTCGAGATTTATTTTGTAACAATTCCCTATATATGTCTACAAATAAATATATACCATATATCACCCAATAACAGAATTATTTTTATTTTGCTTTGAATTTCAGATTTCCAGCCAAACAGTTGTTTGTTCAAAGCACTTCACAAAAGATGATTACAAGGGCTGGTGCAATGTAAGGAAGACTCTAAAGCCTAACTCAGTACCAACCGGTATTGACTGGTTTGCTCCAAAGCCACCACGAAGGACTATTAAAAGAAAAGAAGCTCCTCCGACAAAACCAGCAAAGAGACTGTGCAGGTTTGTGCAAAAATTGCTCTCTCTCTCTTCCTTTTTATACTGACATTGCAGCTTATAAACCGTCAAAAAGCAGTCATTTTTCCGGATGGGGGTAGATCTCTTACAGCAACCATACATATTTAATCAGCTAGTGTCAAATATATTCTCACAAAAATGGTTATAAGAGTGTTGTTGTTGCAGAGAGGAAACAGAAACTGGGCCAGCTGAAGATGAAACATGTACTAACACAGCCCCACCAGATGATTTAGCTTTGAATGAGATTACACAAGCAAGGGCAAAAATTGAAGAACTCTCTTTACAGCTGGAACAGTCTACTTCAGAATGCCAGAGTCTTCGACAACAGCTACAACTGGAAAGATTTGGTGTCACGCGGTTTTCTACTGACAATACCCTTATTAACTTTTATACAGGCTTTCCCACCTACAAGTCATTTCTAGCTTTTTACAAGTTCATTGAGCCAAGTGCTTCTAACATGCAAAGTGCATATTACAAAGCTGGTGATGTAATAAGCTTAGCTGGAAGTAAAAGATGTATTCCTTTGATTGATGAATTTTTTATGTTTTTATGCAGGTTGAGAGCTGGTCTCCTGGAGCAGTCTCTAAGCGTTTGTTTTAATTGTTCTCTGTCCACAGTTAGTAGAAAAATTGTCACCTTGGCTAATTTTCTATACTTTGCTCTTGGAAGCGTTCCTATTTGGCTGTCAAAAAGAACCATTCAGGAGTTAATGCCAGACTGCTTTAAACAGCTGTATCCAAATACAAGAGTCATTATAGACTGCACAGAAATAAAAACACAACAACCGTCTTCTCTCTTGCTGAATTCCCAGCTTTATTCTAATTATAAAGGAACCAACACTTTTAAATGCCTGCTAGGCATTGCCCCTCATGGTGCTGTTACTTTCATTTCATCAGTGTATACGGGATGTATGTCCGATGTTGAGATTACAAAGTTGTCCGGCTTGCTAGACTTGCTTGAGCCTGGTGATGATGTGATGGCAGATAAGGGCTCACTCTTCGTAAATGTCTGGCTGAAAAAAATGTCACACTAAACATTCCACACTTTTTGAGTAATCAAAAGCAATTCAGTCCTAGTGAAGTCACTGACACTGAGGAAATTGCAAAACTAAGAATTCATATTGAGCGTTTGAACAGACGAATTAAAGAAAACCACTTATTTGATGCTCCATTACCTCTGTCATAAGTAGGAAGTGCTAACCAACTTTGGACTGTAGCCTGTATGCTTGCTTTATTTAAGGGTCCCATTGTCCAAGCATGGGCCAGATAAATGTAGAAATGCTGGGGCTATAGTATTAGAATAGAGTTCTACTTTAATTGGTGTAAAGGGATGTGCTAGGGGCTGCACATTTCATGACAGGTCATGAACAAATTCATTCAAACTGATTCCACTGTTTTTGTTTTTTCAGTGTATTCTTTGCTTCCAAAGGATCTAAATTTTCAGAATGTATTAATGCCTCAAATTTTATGTATTTATTTAACTTGATAAGTCGGCATAAGCTTGTCATATCTGTAAGTGAAACTAATAGTCATGTTCAGATGAAATATTGAAAGAAAAAGCTATCTACTTTATCTTTCACTTGCTGCCACACATCTTCATTGAAATATACAGTTTCCACATGGAAATCATTTTTACACCACACAAAGAAGTCGCACCACTCAAGACCAGTAACTGCAAGCTGTGTTAATACTTCAAAATAGTAAGGATGAGTTCTTCTGAGTTCGAGTTGTCCTGTAACTGTTTTAACAAGATATTTGGTTTCTAGAACACTAGCAACTTGAGGGCACTTAATTTCCAAAAGGCCAAATGCGGGAAAACGCTGTGGATTGTATACTTTCCTGTCTGGACTCGCTGCCAACCAAGGACACCAGAAGTTGACAATAATTCCGCTCGGATAAAGGTTTACATTTTTATAAAGAGCCTTCTTGCTGCTATCGGTTCTGATGCTAATCCCTCACGCATAGCAGCAGTTACAACTTGCCTTGTACTTTTCAGTCTCCTTGCCAAGGTTTCAAAATCTTTCCTTCTACTATTTATATCTCCTACTTTAGAAGCAGTTATTCTGTTTTTTTCCGAATTCTGTACCAAAGGCGACTATGGTTCTGTAAGCGGGTTTGTCAGGGTCACTGACGAGGCTTTATTAGCCGAAACTACGTAGTCTGGCCCATGTTCCTACTTCTGTATGTATTCTCTGCTCTTGAAGGAATTTTTTAAGATTTTAATTGTTCTACAAATCTCTTTATTTCTGGCATTGTCAGATGTAGACCCTCTTGAGTTACAGCCTCTTCAGCTCTCAGTACTGCGCAAAAATTGGTCTTCATTACATTCCTAACAGGTAGTTCTGGAAAAGCCACCCCATCACATATGTATAGCACATAACCATCCGGCGTTTTCTGTTGGTAGCTTAACAAAGATCCATATGGAGTGGGACCAAATCTTGTAGAGACAGCTGCAACCCCAATGTTTTGAAGAGCTGGTAGGGCTAGCATATTAGACATTGCCTCTTGCAGATTGTGAAGATTGGCTTGCTTGCCCCTGATTGGATTATACAAAGTAGATCTTAACATTTGTGGGGCTCCATCAGCATCACTACGTTTTCCAGGACGTGAATAACCGCTAACTTCCAGATCTTGAACAGCATTCCCATGTATCTTTTCTCTTCTTGGCTCATGCCATGTCTGGGGCTGGGATGTCTCGGCTATGTCTTCAGGCAAAGCTGTTAGTCCTAATGACTTGTAGCTAGCTAGCTGGTATAGCAGACCAATAACATGGCCACATGACATCGTCAGACCAAAAGGGCATGTACAGTGGGCAGATGCTATTGCTGGATTTTCATTTCTATCGGTAAATGATACCTTAAAAGATAGAAAATAAAAAAACAATGAGATTACGTCATTTATTTGCAGTATAGAACTGTTTTGAAAATAAGTTGAAAGAATTGTACTGTTTACTTATACTGAAGTTATGTTGTTATTTAAGCATACATCAAGATAGTAATTTACTGTTTGTATTAATAGTAATGGAAGTAATGTCAAACTAGTACTCCTATAGTACTCATACATGTAGTCATTTTGGGGTGCTGTTTCTATTGCCATCTTTTTTTATTTTGCAGACATATTCGACATGTTCAGTTTTATGATATGACATTATTGCATTATGTTTTACTGACTGTTGTGATGTCATTTAAAGCTCAAACCCTCATCAACATATAGCTTTATATACCTACCCGTAAGCTGTGTGGAGCCATATTCCTTTTTTGGGAATGGGAACATTTCCCAACCACAGAACAACCGTCACTTTATTTCTGGACTGAAAATGAAATTAAGAGTGCTTAATAATAAGAGAAGCTATGGTAAGGGCCAGAATTTCTCCTACATTAGAATGTAATGTGAAACCAATAAAGTTGCAATAAATTCTGAAACTAGTCTGAAGAGTTTATTTATATTTACATTTTTGCCAAGGCATCAGGGCTTTCTGTTAGCTCTAGTTTCAGCCATTTCAAGGTCTGGAATGCATCAAAACAGAGATAAAATGCAGATAAGCTGTAGAGATGACAGGTCAAAGGAAAAGGGTTCTAAACCTAGAATCATACATGATATAAAAGGTACATTAGTCTCTTTGTACTGGGTTTAGACTTAATTTTACAGTAGGAAAGAAAAAAATAGGTGAAAGAACTTAGAACTTACCTTTCAGATCATGAATATACTTTTCACTAAAATACTTGTAGCCTTTAGTAATGAGGCTGTCTCCTGAAGATGCCTTTTAGGATTTAACATATTCTTCAACAAATGAAAAGGTGAGAAAAGGAATTAAATCTAAATCTCTATCACTGTATGATGCAGACATAATGTTGCTAGGAACGCTTTCATCTGTGAGCAAGCTTAGCAGCTTGCCAGCATAGCCTCGTTCAGGTATTATATTAATATTAATGAGCTCTAAATTAAGAGAATATGCGCGGAATATGCCCACATAGACATAGCACAGTAGTTAGGCTAGGTTATTGATTGTGTAATTATTATGCAACATTATGTTTCCAAGCTGTGTTGTAGCAGGAGACGATATTTTGAAGGCGGGTTGTGTTTTCCTTTATCATATGTATAACACTGGAATAATCTTCCTGGACGAAGTATGGGTAAAAGGTACATATTAGAAAATGGGGATAGTTAAATGGCCTGATTTCTGATATTTTTCTACAAATATCAGACGTGTATACAGTCTATCACTTTCCCCTATATTTACTTCCAAATCTTGGAAGTAATTATGTGTATTTGATATGTATTCTTATCAGATTTAACAGCTGTTTGCTGGGGAAAGTGAAGTACTGTATACTCGGTTTGCTTTCGTGATTCCTATTTCTCTTAGCCTGATATGAGTGCAGTAATTTTATGCTTTGAGATATCGCCATAAAATTCTAAGTATGGGGACAGAGAGGTCTGAGCAAATGGTGCGAATCCAGATCAGACTGCTCCTTTCTGAAGAGCATTCTGACCAGGGTCTGAACTCTTTGCTAAGGAGCAGACCGGTCTGGGTCTGCACTGTTTGCCATCCCATCTGCATCTTTTTTCACGCTTTACTGCACTGTTAGACAGAACTATTTTAATTTTATAACCGTTACGGTAGTTATCTTAGGTGTCCCGATTGTTTTTAGTTTTGACGGTTATGTATGTATGCTGAAGTGATGAATCAGCACTGCGGTTTAAGATCGCATGGACGAAGTCTAAAATAAGTGAGCTGTTGCACTACCCCCGGCGTCGGCGTATGCGTTAGAGTCGCCGTCCACATTTACATTACAGTTTTTAAGAACTCATATTTTCCAAACATTATGATGGATTTGGTTCATATTTGGTATGATGATAGATATACGAGTAGGTCCAAAGTTTGTTTCGGCTTTACCCCTTTCCACGCCCACGACTTTAATATTTTGCATGTAAGTTTTACGTTAATGTTTTTAAAGCGCGCTTATTTTCCAAACCAGAAGGTGGATTATTATGGTCTATATTTTATATGATGACAGATACAGGTCCAAAGTTTTACTGAGAAACACCCTAACCATGTCCATGATCTTAAGGTCAAAGCCACATACTTTGACATATCACTTTGAACTTTTGTTAGAGTTCATATTTCCAAAACTACATGCTTGATTCGGTTCATAATCGATATGGTGATGGATATAGGGCCCAAATTTTATCAGCTATACCCCCACCTATGACTACGGCCGAAAGGTTAAGGTCATAGACAAAGTTTAGCGCAAGTTTTATGTTAAAGCTTTTAAATCTCAAATTTCAAAACCGTATGATGGATTTGGTTCATATCTGGTTTGTTAATGGATATGGGTCCAAAGTTTATTCAGCAGCGCCCCTTATCATATGCCCTTAATGTCCCCACCCCACCCTATATTTCTAAGGGAACATATAGGTCTAAGGTCGAAGTTACAGGCAAACTGTGCTGTCCGATGCCAACTCTTGTTCCTGAAGTTGTCTTATTTTGCAATCAAACGAAATTTATTGTTTGTAATGTGTATGCATACACCTACAAACGAGATCAGTCTGAATAGACAGGTACAGATTATTTAAGAGCCCCGCCCCAACTCCAACGTGACAGTGGGAGAAAAGCTTGTCCTGCTCGATAAGTTTGCGAGAATATAAGTATCGTTCATGGATGTGTGGTGCGGATAGAGATCTCCGTCACGAGGGTCACTTGTCGGCACCACGAGGCTTGCCGAGTGATGCCGAACAGTGATCCCGAGTAACGGATTTTTCTATCCGCACCACACCCATGAGAGATACTTTTTCTTGCGCATCTTTAATTTACAACGTTTGACTTAATCGTCGAACTTCTTCATATGTATACTTGTAGCGTTCGAGCGGTCTCTATTCAGTTTTTAAAGAAGCCAACTTTATCAACGGAAGACAATCGGATCTTAACATTAATGTCCGAAGTGGCATAAAATGACATCATTTGCAATTGTCCTGACGGCAGCATCTAGAAAAACCAACGTCATTTGCGGCGCAGGTACAGAGGCTCTTATACAACCGATGCATTGATCTCACGTAATTTTATCCGGTTCTGGGTGAGATAACATTGGTGAGATAAGATTAGTAGGTACAAGTGAAACATGCGGATATCTTTTTCGCACCTACCACAGCGTACAGGATAGAGTCACTAATGTGTTTTCAAGACAGTAGCAAATCTTATCTCATACGTCTAGCCATGTGGGATAAGCTAAACGTAAATTCGTTCTAATGCCGTTGCTCAATGGCTTCCTAGACAGGAATATTAGAAACATTAATTTTACATGTGCCGTTTTGAATTAGAAAAATATACTTCTGAAAATATCGGCCTTTAAAATTTTACGGGTAATGCTGAATGCAGCCTGTTGACAATTTTGGTTTAAACAATATCTATTCAAGAAAATAACATGCATGTTACAAGATATACACGGTTCGAAATTGAGGATCTGAACGAAAGCTATAAGCTTATAAAGTCCATCTCCTCCAAAGCAAACACTATATGTACAATAATCTTTACAACGTGGCTAGAATTTTACGAATTAAATAGTATTCAACCGGTTATTTGTAACAGAAAAGAAAAACTAAAGACACAAAAAATGAATAAAGAATAATACATACGTGTATGCTGCAGCAAGTAGAAGAGATATACGTGCCGCCCGTAGAGGTGCCTTGGAGCATGCAAGACCAGAGAAATCCCAGAGAAGACCTAGATCAGACGGCACTTCGGCGCTGTCGGGTTAAGGTCTTCCCTACTAAAGTCACAGGTAACAAAGAGTAGCCAGTAAAGCCTAGAATCAACGGTGATGAAGCCTCCCAAGCCTCCTCCTTAAGCGGCACCACCCAAACAAATGTACATAAGTTGAAGATGAACTACCAAAGTAACACTAAAGAATGTAAGCATGTATAGCTGACGAAAAGAGCTCCAACAGGCACACAACGTTGACTCAGCACTAAAGCAGCGCTAATTCAACGTCAATGCCGACTCAATGCCAGTCAACCTCCTGCGCCTGCTGTGCTTTTTTTGAAAACACATTGTAAGCTGCAGTTGTTTATTTTGGTAAGATATATACAAAAGTTGCGAGGAGTAGAAAAGGAAAATGATAGATAGATAATGACAGTTTTGTATCATCAACTTCTCCCACAGTTTAAGCTATCATTTTGAGACTTTGCACAGACGTTTCGGGCTTTTTGAAGATGTCCTTACTTTTTAACAGGATTATTGGTTAAAATAATTCTTTTATAAAAATTGTGTATTTATATTTCTTTTTGTGAAACTACTACATAACGAAATGAGTAGCTCTATGGGAATAATCAGTCTCAAACGCATATGCTATCGACACAGAGCAATATTAGATACAATATCTTAGAAAGTATGATATTGAGCAGCTGTAAAAGTTATATCTGACACACTTTATGAGCGTTTCAAGTTTTATTATATCAATGAAATTTTTAATATTTCAACAACACAAATGTCATATGCAGAGGAGGACGATACGTAGGAGGTTGCGTGGTGGAGGGGCTCAAACAATTATAAAGGTATGTCAAAAGCACCCTACAACTTAGAGATACCACTCTCTCTTTCTCTAACTAATCTTTCTATATCTCTGTCACCCGTCCTACCAAGTATTGATTTATCAAAGCTGAAATCCCAAATATGCCAGGACTTATCTGCAATATTATTGTAACAGCTGTTTCTGCACTGATCAATATGCCGTAATGTTTGAATAAGCGACGCGGTAAAATAGATCTTAGCCCATATGAGAACAATTTGATACTACTGAAGATGTCCTGAAAATGTCACAGTCATAAATCAGACCAAGCGGAAGAAAAACAGAAGACAAATACAGTATATACGTAACAAACTAGAAACATGGTAACTAAAAGGGCCCCGCCTTTATGTAACTGTTGACGACATTTAAGTCATATGTGCCCAACCAGAAATTTCAATATCAGCTTTATATTATCATGTTGTTCCTTCATATTCAATATGTTGTTTGAAATTAAGCCTCTGGTAGTGTCATTAAGATATGGGCAAAATACACAATCATGATTGATTAAATCATGGGCAACAACTCTGTGAAGCAGGAAACTGATGTTACCATTCTTGCATTCTGCTCACCTTCAGATCATCTAATGATGCTTTATATTTGTACCAAGTTTTATAAAAATATCTTTAAAGGCTTTATAGTTATACAGCGGACAAGATCTCCATACCTAAAATAACAAACAGAAGGTGTAGTTATGGTTCCTTTTCTCTGCACATTGACTTATGATGTTTATATTTGTACCAAGTTTTGTGAAAATATCTTAAACAGTTTTAAAGTTAGAGAGCAAACACGTTTTCCAGACTGTAAATTACTAAGGGGAAATGTAGATGAAGTTACAGTTCTTATTCACTGCTCACTGTCTGATGCTTTATATTATATGCAAGTTTTATGAAAATATCTTTGATGGTTTTAAAGCTATAGAGGGGACATGATTTCTATATCTAAAATTACAAAGGGGTATTATTCAGTAAAAAAGGTAGGCAGTGTTTGGATTCTTGTTCTCTGCACACCCCCTGATGATGCTTTACACTTGTACAAAGTCTTGTGAAAATATCTCTAATGGTTTCAGAGTAAAAGAGCTGACACGATTTCTGTACTCAAAATTTCAAAGGGACATAATTCAGTAAATAATGTAGGCAGAGTTATGGTTCTTGTTCTCTGCATATTGACTGATAATGCTTGACATCTTTACCAAGTCACATGAAAATATCTCTTAACAGTTTCAGAGTTTTGAAGCGGACATGATTTCTGTACTCAAAATTACAAAGGGGTATAATTCAGTAAAACCTGTAGGCAGAGTTATGGTTCTTGTTCTCTGCACATTGTCTGACGATGCTTTACATTTGTACCAAGTCTTGTGAAAATATCTTTATTGTTTTCAGAGTTATAGAGCAGACAAGATTTCTGCACTCAAAATTGACACGATTTCTGTACTCAAAATTTCAAAGGGGCATAATTCAGTAAATAATGTAGGCAGAGTTATGGTTCTTGTTCTCTGCATATTGACTGATAATGCTTGACATTTTTACCAAGTCACATGAAAATATCTCTTAACGGTTTCAGAGTTTTGAAGCGGACATGATTTCTGTACTCAAAATTACAAAGGGGTATAATTCAGTAAATACTGTAGGCAGAGTAATGGTTCTTGTTCTCTGCACATCGTCTGACGATGCTTTACATTTGTACCAAGTCTTGTGAAAATATCTTTATTGTTTTCAGAGTTATAGAGCAGACAAAATTTCTGCACACAAAATTTCAAAGGGGCATCATTCAGTGAACTATGTAGGCAGAGTTATGGTTCTTGTTCTCTGCACATCGTCTGGTGATGCTTAACATTTGTACGAAGTCTCGTAAAAATATCTTTATCGGTTTCAGAATTATGGCGCGGACACATTTTCTGTACTCAAAATTACAAAGGGATATAATTCAGTAAATATTGTAGGCAGAGTTATGGTTCTTGTCTCTGCACATCGTCTGATGATGCTTTACATTTGTAACAAGTCTCGAGAAAATATCTTTATCGGTTTCCGAGTTATGGAGCCGACACGATTTCTGTACTCAAAAATACAAAGGGGCATAATTCAGTTAATACTGTAGGCAGAGATATGGTTCTTGCTCTCTGCACATCGTCTGATGATGCTTTACATTTGTACCTAGTCTCTTCAAAATATCTTTAACGGTTTCAGAGCTATGGAGCGGTTACGATTTCTTTACTCAAAATTACAAAGGGGCATAATTCAGTAAATACTGTAGGCAAAGTTATGGTTTCCTTATCTGTGCACATTGCCTGATGTTACTTTACATTTGCACCAAGTCTTGTGAAAATATCTTTATCGGTTTCAGAGTTACTGAGCAAACACGATTTCTGTACTCAAAATTTCAAAGGGGCATAATTCAGTAAATACTGTAGGCAGAGTTATGGTTCTTGTTCTCTGCACATTGTCTGATGTTGCTTTAAGTTTGTACCAAGTCTCGTGAAAATATCTCTAACGGTCTCTGCACATCGTCTGATGATGCTTTACATTTGTACCTAGTCTCGTCAAAATATCTTTAACGGTTTCAGAGTTATGGAGCAGACACGATTTCTGTACTCAAAATTACAAAGGGGCATAATTCATTAAATACTGTAGGCAAAGTTATGGTTCTTGTTCTCTGCACATCGTCTGGTGATGCTCAACATTTGTACCAAGTCTCGTAAAAATATCTTTATCGGTTTCAGAGTTATGGCACGGACACATTTTCTGTACTCAAAATTACAAAGGGACATAATTCAGTAAATATTGTAGACAGAGTTATGGTTCTTGTCTCTGCACATCGTCTGATGATGCTTTACATTTGTACCAAGTCTCGAGAAAGTATCTTTATCGGTTTCCGAGTTATGGAGCCGACACGATTTCTGTACTCAAAAATACAAAGGGGCATAATTCAGTTAATACTGTAGGCAGAGATATGGTTCTTGCTCTCTGCACATCGTCTGATGATGCTTTACATTTGTACCTAGTCTCTTCAAAATATCTTTAACGGTTTTAGAGCTATGGAGCGGTTACGATTTCTTTACTCAAAATTACAAAGGGGCATAATTCAGTAAATACTGTAGGCAAAGTTATGGTTTCCTTATCTCTGCACATTGCCTGATGTTACTTTACATTTGCACCAAGTCTTGTGAAAATATCTTTATCGGTTTCAGAGTTACTGAGCAAACACGATTTCTGTACTCAAAAATACAAAGGGACATAATTCAGTTAATACTGTAGGCAGAGATATGGTTCTTGCTCTCTGCACATCGTCTGATGATGCTTTACATTTGTACCTAGTCTCTTCAAAATATCTTTAACGGTTTCAGAGTTATGGAGCGGTTACGATTTCTGTACTCAAAATTACAAAGGGGCATAATTCAGTAAATACTGTAGGCAAAGTTATGGTTCTTAATCTCTGCACATCGCCTGATGTTACTTTACATTTGCACCAAGTCTTGTGAAAATATCTTTATCGGTTTCAGAGTTACTGAGCGGACACGATTTCTGTATTCAACATTTTAAAGGGGCATAATTCAGTAAATACTGTAGGCATAGTTATGGTTCTTGTTCTCTGCACATTGTCTGATGTTGCTTTAAGTTTGTACCAAGTATCGTGAAAATATCTCTAACGGTCTCTGCACATCGTATGATGATGCTTTACATTTGTACCTAGTCTCGTCAAAATATCTTTAACGGTTTCAGAGTTATGGAGCGGACACGATTTCTGTACTCAAAATTACAAAGGGGCATAATTCAGTAAATACTGCAGGCAAAGTTATGGTTCTTGTTCTCTGCACATCGTCTGATGTTGCTTTACACTTGTACAAAGTCTTGTGAAAATATCTTTATGGTTTCAGAGTTACTGAGCGGAAACGATTTCTGAACTCAAAATTTCAAAGGGACATAATTCAGAAAATACTGTAGGCAGAGTTATGGTTCTTGTCTCTGCACATCGTCTGATGTTGCTTTACATTTGTACCAAGTCTCGTGAAAATATCTCTAACGGTTTCAGAGATATTGAGCGGACACGAAATGATGACGGACGGACGGACGGACGGACAGACGGACGGACAAGGTGATTACTATAGGGCCTCCGCAGACTTTGTCTGGCGGGGCCCTAATAAACGAAAAACAAAGAAACCAGGCTTGTGGTGATCACACTATAAGATTAAAGACACATTTTTGACTGCATAATACCCTAATGATCGTTTATTGGAATATGGAGATCTGAGATAAGCAATCAGCAGGGCTCCTAAAGAGTCCTTTTATTTCGAACAGGTAGAGGCTACAGTGAAGGGATTTTATGACACTCATAGTCAATTAGATAAGAAAATCCTTTGATGTTGTGAACTGGGAAAGGGTATGATTATTGGCGGTGATAATGAGTGCCACCTTTCTCATATAGTCTGAAAAATGTGTCTTTGATAACAAAGCAGAGAATCTAGTACAGTTACTGTCAAGAAGACCGGAAAAATCCTCACGAACTTAACCATGATTGAATAACGGGATGTAGACTTGCCCAAGTCTGTAAATTAATATGCCATTTTATTATTTTTTAACATTTTTGGAAAAAAAAGAGAAAATGTTCCTGTTTAACACTGTGTTAAATTTACAGACTTGTAATCATTGAATGAACCCATTCACCCTAAGTAAAGATGATTGTCAGATATAATTAGGATGTTTGTTTAGATAAGGTCTGGCCTGGCTGCAGAGCGTGTTATCTTGATTTATTGTGTTATCTTGATTTATTGTCGGAGTGGAAAAAAACCACAGCACACTGATAAGCTGCATTGAATATCATTTTGAAAAGACTAAATATTGTGTTTTCTTTTTTTTTATGCCCCCAACTCTGAACAGTTGAGTGGGGCATATTGCTTCTGGTTTGTCCGTCCGTGCGTCCGTTCATCCGTCCATCCGTTAGTCACGCATACCATATCTTGGAAACTATGCATGCTAGAGTTTTGAAATATACATGTGGACTTGTCATCAAAAAAACGCTAACACATATTTTTTCTTGTCCAAGTTGTCTCCCTTTTAGGAATTATGGCCCTTGGGAAAAATTCATAATGAAACTTTGTCAACAAGATATCTCAAAAAGTATTTTAGCTACAGACTTGAAACTTTACCAGCTTATTAGAAATGATACGTAGATGAAGTGAATAACCTTTTCAACAAAATCCGTCAGTTTTTTCGGAGTTATGGCCCTTTGAACATTTTGGCATTTCAACTTTGTCAGCAAGATACCTTAAAACGTATTTGATCTAGGGATCTGAAACTTTATGAGCTGATTGGAGATGATAACTTGATAAATTGATTAACCTCAGAACAAATTCCATATTTTTTTTTCGGAGTTATGGCCCTTTGAAAATTTTGGCATTTGAGCTTCGTCAATAGGATATCTCAAAAAGTGTTTGAGCTAGGGGCTTGAACTAATGCCAGCTGATTAGGAATGATGTGGAGATGAATTGATCAATTTTTGAATGATATCTGTCAAATATATTCGGAGTTATGGCCCTTTGAAAATTTTGGCAGCTTAACTTGTCAGCAAGATATCTCGAAAATTATTTAAGCTAGGGACTTGAAACTTGAAATTAATTGATTGACTTATGAACGAATTTCATGATCTTTTTCCGAGTTATGTCCTTTTGAAAATCCTGACATTTTAAACTTGGCAGCAAGATATCTCAAAAAGTATTTTAGCTAGGGTCTCGAACCTTGGTCAGCTGATTGGAGATGATAAGTAGATTAACTGTTTGACTTTTGAATGATTTCCGTCAAAATTTTCTAGTACTAGGACCAGGCATATGGTTGGGGGCATATTGTTTTAGATGACTGTATATATCAATTTTATGCCAAAATCTTCAATAATTTCCACGAGCTTTTATGTTTAAGCATTTTCGCGAATAAAAGCAGCAGAAAGCAAATTTGACTTTGCCATAAAAAAGTCAAGGTCATCTCATGGTCTTCAGTTAAACAATTTTGGTAGAACTCCAGTACTCAATGTTAAATACCAAGTTTCAAGGCCATCGGCTGATTGGTTCTGGAGAAAAGGATCTTTTAAGGTTTTCACCATATATGGGTGTGGCCGTCATGTTGGTCATGTGACTTGGACCACTTGAACAAATTTTCATTTGCTGAACTCCTAACATGCCAAATTTCAAGCATCTGAGCCAAGTGGTTCTGAAGCAGAAGCCTTTTGAATATTTACGTACATGCTTCTATGGTTTAAACCCAGGACCCCTGGGGTGGGGCCATTTTGGACCCTGGGGCCACAATTTGAATAAACTTGGTAAAGTACCACTAGGCAATGCTACATACCAAAATTTCAAGCATCTCAGCCTAGCAGTTGTGGAGAAGATGCTTTCTAAGTATGTTTTATTTTCAAACCCAAAACCATCTGCCGCAGGGCCGTTTTGGACCCCCGGGTCACCATTTGAAAAAACAACTTCGTAGAGTTCTATCAGGCAATGCTTCATACCAGATTTCAAGCATCTGAAACCTAGCGGTTCTGAAGAGAAAACAATTTGAATATTTTTCTATGGACTTCTATGGTTCAAACCCAGGGCTCCTTGGGGTGGGTTCATTTTGGACTCTGGGACCACCATTTGAACAAACTTTGTAAAGGACTACTAGGCAATGCTACATACCAAATTTCAAGCATCTGAGCTATGTGGTTCTGAGGGAGAGAAAATTTTAGAATAGTTTTCTATGTAGTTCTATGGTTCGAATCCCAGGACCCCTGGGTCAGGGCCCTTTTGGATCCTTGGGCCACAATTTGAACAAGCTTTGTAGAGGTCCACAAGGCAATGCTTCATACCAAATTTCAAGCATCTGCGCGTAGTGATTCTGAAGAAGAAAATGTTTTTTGAACATTTTTCTATATATTTCGAAGGTTCAAACTCAGAACCCCTTGGGGTAGGACTATTATAGACCCTGAGACTTCCATTTGAACAAGCTTGGTCAGTGTCCACTAGGCAATGCTACAAAACAAATTTCAAGCATCTGAGCAAAGTGGTTCTGAAGAAGAAGATATTTAAATATTTTTCTATGTGTTTTTATGGTTCAAACACAGGACCCCTTGGGGCGGAGCCATTTTTGCACCCTGGGGCCATCATTTGATCAAACTTGGTGAAGGACCACTAGGTTATGTTACATAACACATTTCAAGCATCTGTGTCTAGCAGTCCTGAAAAAGAAGATTTTTGTATATTTTAATTAAGCCACAGGGCCATTTTGGACCCCAGGGCCATTGTTTGAACAAACTTGGTAAAGGTCTTCTAGACAATGCTTCATACCAAATAACAAAGCCCTAGGCCTAGTGGTTTCAGAAAAGATGTCATTTAAACTTTAAAGCAAACTGACGAAGTACAACGCACAACGCACGACAGACGACGGACACAGTCTGATCACAATAGCTCACATTGAGCCTTCGGCTCAGGTGAGCTAAAAAGTAACAAGATTTTCTGTTGTAGTGCACAAAATCAAGGGTATTGTGATTCTCCCAAATATTTGATTATAAATGCCTTGGTAAATAGTACAGATTCTAATCAAGAGTCCACATTGAGCAGTATAATCAGGATTTGCCTGGTTTGACAACATTATTTAGAATCAACCCCTGACAAACGACAAGGGCTGGATTCAAAAGTAGCAAAGTCTAATACCCTGTTTAGACTAGAGTTTTAATCCGAATCGAATCCGAATTCGCTTCGAATTAACTGTTTACACTAGCAAATCTAATTCGAATTAAAAACTAATTCGGAGTAAACTATTCCTACAGAGTACCTTGGATCGAAACCGAATTAACTTTTACTTCGAATTAAAAGTCGTGTCTAAACAGCAAAGCGAAGCGAAACCGCATTAGAATTTATTTTTGTACTGACCTCGGGCATTTTAGGTCATGTTAACATTTGAGCATGCTGCATTCACTTTACTGGGAAATAATTTGCACCGAATCGAAAACAGTATAGTCTAAACAGACAAGTGGGTTCGCTTCGGATTACCTTATTGCGGAGCAATCTGTTCCGAATCGAAACAGGTATCGTCTAAACAGAGTATAAATGTTTGAGGCTTCTTTCGCCAGCTAATAACTGGCACAAGCAAGTGGGTGGTTTATTGATTATATAAACACTGACTGCAGACACTAATGCTGTTATCAACAAATGGGATATTGTATTACCCACCGACTCGATGCTGGTCGGTGAAATTTTCAATCCCTAAAAGACCCTATATTCAGAGAGAACTTCTAAAGGGACTTTCTAATATTATTTCACTTAAAGGGACTTTCCATTTTGAAAGTGAAATTAAGATAATATATGGTCTTGAGAAAGTCTAAACGGGATGGTACATGTATGGAAAATGTTGACTTTGACGAGGAAGTGGGTCTCAGACTGTATAAAGGTACCGTCAAATATTTAAACGATTTTATGTATTATACTATGACAAGGAGCATATGATGTGTCTTATGAGCTCTTGACTATGATAAATCACTACAGATTTCAGAAACTGTTTTTCGAACGAAAGTAGTGTTGAAAGACATCGATCAGGAACTGATAAATCAAATTTCACATTCCACCTACGACATCAAACTGGAAACAGTTACACGATGCATACAAGTAGTGAGATAACACAAGTAGATAGCTCTTTCCCAGGTAGGTTGTCATAATGCTAGCCTAAGCCAGATATAAATGTATTAGGCATACAACTATCTGTTTAACTTATTATCTGTTGTCTATATTTATGTTAAACCTTACATCAGAATAAAAGAGAACAATTATACAATACAAATACAAACCGAATATTCGAATACTACAGATAAGAGGACACAACAAACAATAATATCGATAAAATACAACAAATGTATCACATTGGAACGGTCCATAATAAATTACTGGAGATGGGGACGTGGAACCTTAATCGATTTTACGGAGCTAAAATTCTCGCCCTTGCTTCCGTCGGGATTCAGGTGACATTTGGTAACACTTACTGCTATTTCGAAAAATGTATTGCGCATCAAAAGCTGCCTAAATATATCACACTCTGACAAACGATGATCTTAATTTATTGTTATTCTAGCAAAGTGGACTCTTCATCTGTAAATCCACCAACTGCTCTTTGTTTGGTTTGCATGTAAAGTTTTTGACGATGCTCTGTTGTGATTTTCTGAATTTCAGTAGCGGTCCCCTTTTTCTTTCTGTTCCTGCTTCCATTTGTGTTTCAGCACTCTATAGGTGCCTGGAGTTGTTTCAGAGGTAAAGTATTATGAACGCGAAACTGTAGATATGCAACTGACGGTCCTAAGTCCGTACTTCTGTTGCAGATCCTCTTTAATCCGTTGTGAGCCAGCAGATTAGGTTTTACAGTCCTTTCTCAGTGCATCGGGATGATTTCGGGACGAATGGTGCTTCGTTGGTTTATTGCACTTTCTTCTGTCTGAATTGTAATCTCGAGATTTCTCTGTGACTTCAGGAACAACACGGAAGTCGCAAACAGATTTAAGGTTTTATCTTATTTTTTCATTTACTTATTTTTTTTTTATTTTTGCATTCGGATCGATACAATGTATAAACACAAGATACACACAGTATCGTTTTGCTACAAATAATCTAAAGAAAATGAAAGATATTGAGTTATGCACGTAATACATACAGATTATCACATGGGTTTTTCGTTATCATCCGATTTATCATCCCGAGACTCGAGGTTCGATATTGGTCGAGGGCTCATAAATCGGGTGATAACGAAAAATTCATGTTATGATTTGTTTATCATATAGATTCAAGTTAAGAAAATTTCTACAAAAACAATCGCTATATAGTCAACATTTTTAAGTGATGAGAATCTGTTACCACAACTTAATTCTATGACAACACAACAGCGAGCCGGATATCTTGGTGTCACGGACTATACTTTTATTTTCTCATGTATTCATTTATTTTATCTATTTATTTGGTTTAAACAACATTTAATTCCAACTCATTTACACACATAGCACATACAATAAATATACTGGAAAACAGGATCTGAAAACAAGCGATAACCACTTATATAATCATCTCCTGTACAATAAATAGCAATATTGAATTGCAATTCAAGAAATAAGCTCGACTAACAGCACGTGTAATCAAAGTACGAATCTAATGAAACTAGAGAGAGAGAGAGAGAGAGAGAGAGAGAAATATGGGCAGAAGGATCTCACCATGGACAAAGTCCGGACATTCATAAAAATTTAGGTTAAGGCATTATTGGGATAGATAAACTCCTTGAGGTAGGCAGTTTTTATAAATTTGCATTACTCAGCGATATACGGTTTATGATATGTTGAAACGTCTAGGCTGTGAATCTTCTTGTTTTTTTCTATATATTTATGTACTGCTTTAAAGATTTCAGCATTCCGATCATTATATACTCCATTTATGCCAAAGAGAAGGATGTCGGACGTAATGGGTGTGTTTGCGGGTACAATCTGTCGGACTATCGTCATCATGTCCGTACGCACTAAGTGGTAATTTGGACAAGTAAGAAGATAGTGACTGTTGGTTTCAGTTATACCACACGTACAGTTTGGGGAGGGCACCAGGTTTCTCGAAAATAAATGCTCATTCAGAGAACTACATTCTGTTCTTAGTCGAGTGTCGAGAATCTGGAGTTGTCTGCTTCCTGTATTGTAATAAGCAGGTATTTTTGGAGTTTCAAGTTCAATTAAGCGCTTAAATGAGCTAAAGGAATCGGCGGTCTTAGCTGAAGATGGCAGGGAGTTCCATGCTGAAATTGTTGATGGAAGGAAGTAATTAGCATATGTTTGTGTACGTGTGGTGACTTGTTGGTAGTTGTCAACATTGCGCAGGGTATAAGAGGATACATCACCTGTACGAGACGGGAGGATATTGGTTAAGTAAAGTGGGCTTTGTCCATCTTGCATTTTAAAGAATAGATAGAGTTTGTGAAGGTATCGCCTTTTAGACAGTTTCAACCACCCTACTTCTTTATATAATTTATTTATTGAGATTAGTTTGGTTGTTCCTGTGACAACTCTGGCGGCCTCTAATTGTATTTTTTTCTAACTCATCACTTTGCTGTTGGGTACAGTTATCCCATACTACGTCGGCGTATTCGAGTATAGAACGTATAAAAGTAAAATAAATTTTCTGAAGCGAGTTTCTGTCAAGAGTAAATTTCGAACTTCTAAGGAGATACGTCATTAAGGTACAAGTTTGGGTGGTCATTAGCTCGCCTGAACGAAAGTTCAGGAAGAGCTATTGTTGTCACCCTGGCGTCAGCGTCCGCGTCCGCGTCGGCGTCGGCGTCGGCGTCGGCGTCCGGATTGGATGTTTTGGTTAAAGTTTTTATATGTGATGGGCAATGCGCTGCAGGCGAGCTATCCTGTACGCGGACAGGTCTTGTTTTTTTTGTTTATTGTCCTTGTAAGAAAGAGTGACTAAGTTTTGGTCGGGTTAACCGTGACCAGCCATTTATTTGACCAATTTGTGATCTTTTCAAGATCAGCGTTCATTAAGCGAGCCGCATTGTTTGGAGTGTCCACAATAATGTACAGACTTGTATCGTGGGCGAATAAGCGAATTCCACATTGTATATCGTTTACTATGTCATTGATGTACAAAATAAATAGTGAAGGACCAATATAGAACCCTAGGGAACTCCGGCGTTGATTTCTACCCATTCAAAAGTACCTCCTGGGATAACCACCCTCTGGAATCTTTGTGACATATAGCTCTCAAACCATTTTAGCAGTGGGCCACTAATGCCGTAGGTGCGCAGTTTAGCAATAAGACCCCTATGCCAGACCCTGTCGAAGGCTTTGCTTATATCACAGAAAACTACACGCACTTCCTTGCCTTCGTCCAGAGCCCGGCCAAAGGTATTACACAGATCTACTAATTGGTTGATTGCCGAGTCTCCCTTTGTTAAGCTGGACTGGAAGGGGGTAATTACTTGATTCTCAAGTAGATAGTTATGCAATTGTTTATGTAAAACTCTTTCAAGTGTTTTTCCCACAGAACTGAGCAGAGATATGGGCCTGTAATTTTCTACATCTGATTTACTATCCTTTTTATGTATAGATGTAACATTCGCTTGTTTCCAAATTTCAGGCACGGTTGCGGTAAGAAGGGAGCTATTAAAGAGATCAGTTAATGGAGCAGCTATAACATCAGCTAATTCTTTGAGTACTTTATTATTTAGTAAATCAGGACCAGAAGCTTTCCCATTAGCAAGTGATTTCAAAACTGATTTCATCTTCTTCGACAACTATGCTATTTAAATTTGTTCAGGATATGTTAAATTTGGAATCTGGTCATCTATTTATCTATTTATTTATTTATCAAACAAGCCTAGGAGTTTTATGATGCGTGTTAATAAATACATGCACCTGCTGAAATATTTCTCGGCCACCCAGTCATGTAGCGCTAGCCGTTTTGTAGCGAAACGAGAAAAATTTTGTAATTTCACTTTTATTCTGTTACCAACGCGTTTCTCTTGATCTAATTAAGAAAATGAGTGGTCACACTTTATGTCTACGATGGCTAGTTCGAGAGATATGACGTTAGAAAGGATGGGAAATGTTCTGTTTTGGCACATCACGCTCGCCATTTAAAATGGCATTGTAACGTCGAGGTAGCTCACGCGACGTCGTTGACGATAGTTACAGTCTGCCGGGCTGAAAACTCCTTTATCAGACCGGGAAATCATTTATCATTTATGCGGGCAGCATAAAGACTCTGAAGGCCTGGCTTTTTCGAACATGCAGATTGCCTCTTATACGGTCCGAAATTCTGTATCTATATGACAACTATATATAGAAATGCAGGTTTATTTCATCTTAATATCTTTCTTTTCAGATGCTGCATACCTATTTGGAGCAGAACGTACAGCACACTAGATAAGCTGCGTGCGATAGAAAAGTAGGGTCCAGTAACCGGTCTAGTCATTCAAAGGGACTTTTATTATATAAGCTGTAGAATGACGGAAAATTCTTGGTTGGAAAAATAATTCCAATCAACAAACAATGCAGTTTCAGCCTAGCGTAAAACATACATCAAAATATTCTAACTAGCAGGATCATTCCAAGTCTCTGAAACAAAATAAGAATAAAAAATAACGAAAAGGCAAAATCGGCATTTACAATCACAGATTCAGAAACATTTCAATAAGACTGGATTTCAAGTGATCCGTTGATGAACAAGTGGGACCTATGTCAGCAGAACCTTCTTGGTATAAGCTCCACTGCGCTTCATTCTTTACCAGATGTTGCCCGGCATTTGGAGTAAGTATTATATAGATACACTGTAAAATATTTCCTTAGATTTTACGGTGGAATAACTGGAAACCAGCTGCCAGTCCATTTCCCATATTTTTACGGGCGCCCGAAAAAAATGCAGGAACTTTTACGCACATTAGGATAGATTCGAGCAGGTGTTGTTTTAGTCATACAGCCCTTCAACACTATAAAGTTATTTTCGAGTGGGGTCAGTTATCATAACACTACCATATCGTGATTTCCGAAAATGTATTATGCGCAAGCGCCCGTAAAAATAACGGGAAATGGACTGGCAGCTGGTTGCCAGTTATTCTACCGTAAAATTAACGGATTTTCTTAACAGTGTATCAATATTGCATGTGCATGTTTTTTAACTTGAGTGGGTTGTTTGTGATTGAGGTCTTTCATGGGGACCTTCAGTTTTATTTTGCATGACAATGTTTTGTGTGTGTGCACCGTCGTGGCCGTAAAAACTTCTCCACTTACTTATATTTATATTGCACTTTACAACTACCTTTCACATGTCCTTTTCGAAGTATTCATGTACTATTCATAAAGTGGTCACCTGTGTAGCTGTCCATTCAACATCCTGCTTTGCTTTGTGGTTTAAAATACAAATACTAAAAGTAAACTAGAGCTCCGCTTAGCGGGGCAATATACGCCCATTGGGGCTCGAAGTTGGAACAAAAGCCACGATGACAGAACTTTGTCAGTAGCTTAAATCTTCAATAATAAGACAGATATAAAACTACAAAACAAACGTAGCTAATATGAAAGTCCTAGACAAAAAATAGCCATCAAAGGAGATGGCAAATCCCCCGACCGAATACCCCCCATGGGCCTTGGTAAAAAGGGAGCACTTCAAAACACATGTAAGTAATATATTGTCGTTCTTTTATGCTTCTGTTAACAGATGCATGATTATCTAACACTCAGACTAAAACAGTATGCTTGACTGCTAAAAAGACGGGTAATATCTCAAACAGCCACCATATACACAAATGTATAGCATACGATACATTCATCTTTCAAAATGTGTGAATAACTTCTAAAGTACAAGCCCTACAAACCTAATTTTGAGCTCTCTAGTAAGTGAATTTGGACAAAGAATCCATATCTGGAAAAAAAACATTTTTTTTTCTTTTATTTTTTTTTTGGGGGGGGGAGGGGGCACGGGAATGTGGAGGGGTCATAGAGAGAGTTAGAAACACTGATAAGATATCACAGCATGATCATCAATATTCTAAAAGGTACACAATTATTCAAATTCTGGAGCTGGCCAGGGTTATACAGATATGGAGCAGAGACTCAAACAGCAGCTCAAACAACCAAAGGGAAATAACTCACATAGTATAAAAGGAAGAGTTATCATTCATGTATAAGACAAATTGTCATGACCTGTTCTGCATATCTGTGAAGTATCATGAATATATTTCAAAAGGTATTCAAGCTATGGAGCGGACACCTAAAATCATCAGAGGGAAATAACTCCAAAAGTAAGAAAGCAAGGTTGTCATTCTTATTCGCGACACATCATCATGACCTGTTCTACATATCTGTGAAGTATCATGAAAATATTCCAAAAGGTATTCAAGTTACAGAGCGGACACGAAATCACACCTACAACCATCAAGGGGAAATAACTCAAAAAGTAAGAAAGCAGGAGTTGTCATTCTTGTTCGCGACACCTTGTCATGACCTGTTCTACATATCAGTGAAATGTCATGAAAATATATCAAAAGGTATTCAATTTATAGAGCGGGCACGAAATCATACCTAAAATGATCAAGGGGAAATAACTCAAAAAGTAAGAAAGCAAACGTTGTCATTCTTGTTCGCGACACATCGTCATGACCTGTTCTACATTACTGTGAAGTATCATGAGAATATTCCAAAGGGTATTCAAGTTATAGAGCGGAAACGAATCTACCAAAAAATCACACCTAAAACTATCAAGGGTAATAACTCAAAAAGTAAGAAAGCATGAGTTGTCATTCTTGTTCGCAACACATTGTCATGACCTGTTCTACATTTCTGTGAAGTATCATGAAAATATTCCAAAGGGTATTCAAGTTACAGAGCGGACACGAATTTGCCAAAAAAAATCACCAAAGGGGAGATAATTCAAAAAGGACAAAAGCAAGAGTTACCATTCTTGTACGCGACACATTATCATGGCCTGTTCTACATAACTGTGAAGTATCATGAAAATATTCCAAAGGGTATTTAAGATATAGAGCGGACAAGAAAATGTTTATGGAAGGGCGGACGGACGGACGAACGGACGGACGCCAGGCTCATCGCTATATCCCCCGAACCTTTCGGTCGGGGGATAAAAATTACAAAGGGGCATAATACCATCAGAACTGAAAGTAGTGTTATGGTTCTTTTTTTCTGCATATCGTCTGATATTTGTACATACTTTCATGAAAAAATCTAAAACGGTTTTCAAGATAAAGAGCAGACACAAAGCTAATATGAAATTACTATATGAATAAAAGCATCGTAAAAGACTGCGTGATACCCCGCCACTGCAAACCTTTTTCACACACACACTTTTCTAGATTTAAGCATGTATATAGCCAGGGGGCAGGGGTAGATAACTCCCATGGGGTAAATTTGAGCATCACTGGAGGCTTTTATCACTCTGATCATTAGCTGAAAGTTCCAGAAAAATTGCTTCAAACTCTGATTTTATCTGGAATTTTTCATGATTTTATACATGTATATAGTCCCAGGGCAGGGGCAGATAACCCCCGATGATAAAATTTCTGTGCTCATACAAAGCTTTTGTTACTTCGATCATGTTTGTGAAGTTTCATCATGATACTCCAAGTAGTAAAGGAACTAGGGGCCAGAAACCATTTTTTGTACATTGACAAGTGCAATAACTCTGTCAGAGATAAAAGAAATTTGCCCATTAACAATCCCAAGCGAGACATTCTCGGTACAAATGCATATGCAAAATTTAAAGGAAGTCCGTTGATAAATACTTAAGTTATCGAACGGAAACGAAGTGCGGACGGACGGACGGACGTACATACTACGGACGGACGGACAGACACACGGACAGCCAACGTGAAAACATAATACCCCGCCACTAACGTGTGGCAAGGTATAAAATACAATGGTGCATAATTCCGTCAAAACTAAAAGTAGGGTTATGATTCTTTTTCTCTGCACATTGTCTGATGATGCTTCATATGTGTATATTTACATACTTGGTGTATTTACTGAAAAGCCCTATAGTAAACCATTGGAACGTTATGTAGTTTACTTTCCAATAATTACATTGAGACACGCGACGTCAATGACGTTAAAATAAACAACGGCTCTCTACCAGCTGATTGGACGTCAGCAGCGTCATGACGTCATGCATGCCGTTCTGCTGTTAGCAGAAAAACCTGCATGTACATGTTTTATTGCTTCAATTTTAGGGCTTATATAAGATTTTTTAAGAAAGATTTGATTGAAACGAATGTAAATATAAGCAATGAACTTAGTTTTTCTGAGGTTTATCGAAGTGTAAACTACATTGGGTCACTAGCAAAGTTTCATTCACTTTGCACATGACCCAATGTAGTTTACACTTCGATAAACCTCAGAAAAATGAAATTCATAAACTTTTATGAAGAAATGATATACGGTTCTCGAGAAATGGAGCGGACAAATATTGCTACCGTTTGAAACTTGACCTCCAAGTGTGACCTTGACTTTTGTCTGACATGGTTGAAATACAAGTTCTGCACGTTGCCTCGATAAGGTGAACATTTGACTCAAGTTTCAAAAAAAAAAATTCAAAGGGTTAAGGAGATATGAAGCGCAAACGAATTTAAAACAAAATTACAATACAAAAAATACAAAGGGATATAATTTTGTGAAAAGTGAGAGTAGGGTTAAGGTTCCTTTTCTCTGCACATCGTCTGATGGTGCTTTATATTTAAACAAACTTTCATCAAGAAATCTAAAACGGTTTTTGAGATATGGAGCGGACACGACACTTATATTAAATTACTATAGGAAATATACAAAGTGACATAATTTCGTCAAAACTAAAAGTATGGTTAGGGATATTTTTTCTGCACATTGTCTGATAATGCTTTAAATTTGTACAAATTTTCATGAAGAAATCTTACACGGTTTTTGAGATATGGAGCGGACACGAAATGTTACCTTTTCACCTTTGACCTCTAAGTGTCACGTTGACATTTGTCGGACATCGTTGAAATATGAGTTCTGCATATTATCTCGATAAGGCAAACATTTGACTCAATTAAACCGAGTCTGTTATTTTCGTTTATTAAAAGTGTTTTCCTTGCTATTCAGAACCTTTTTTTTCTGTATAACGCTGCTAAATCAAAGGACGTCAGCTTTTCGTAACATGGACTGCTTGACAGTGTGACAAAGGTTACTAAAAGCTCAAAAGTTTTAATATTATATCCCCTTTAAACAGCAGTGCTTAAAAGTACTTACTAGGCTACATTTAACGTGAAATTCAGAGCGATTGATTTCTTCATTTTTGGGGGGCATTTTGACAGAATATTGCTAGGGTAGTGCATACCATATAGAACTGACTTACGAAATTGATGTAACATATTGAACAACATATACTTTGGGGTACAATTGTATAATGCTGTGCCAGTTAATTTTATACTTTTTGTTAAGTTACCTCAATGACGAAGGTTACATAAATTCTGTGACATTATTTAAATCCTATCAATAACAAAAAGAACATGCAGCTGCTGATGTATTGATGGACGAAAAAAAAAAACAATCGGTTTGAATTCAAATAATAAAACTCGATTTTAATAAGTAGACAATCTTCATTAACCGTTCATCGTATCTGTAAGACCCTTTGACAAAAAAAAAAAAAAACGTTTTATACCCCAGCTTCATATTTTAGATAAAACTGATAACTAAAGTAGATGATTTGGGTACTTAGGATTACATCTTGAGACAATATGTAATATAAAAGTTAGAAAAGAAAGCTCTTTAGTGATTAAAGGAGACAAAATGATAGCAAATGGGTCAGCTAAACTGAGCACATCTCTGCAGACATATGGGTGATCCACAAACAAAACTGTGAAATTATATTCACACACCTTCAGTAATATTTCATATCCTATACCATGTTAAATCAATATCAGATTGAGAGATGTGAGGCCGAGTGCTTAGAAACGCTCGGTTATGGTGCAGAAAGTTTTTTATCAAACTTGGCCTAGAGTTTTAAAGATAAACATTCTGACAAAGTTTCATAAAATTTGCATCAAAACTGTGGCCTCAAGTTTTTTCTAAGGTGTGGCTTAGTGACCTTCTTTTTGACCCAACATATCCGAATTTTCAAATTTTATTTAGATTTTAAAGAGATAAATATTCTGACAATTTGAAAGTCCCATGTAGATTGAATTAAAACTGTGTCCTCTATGTGATTCAAAATTTTATTTCATTTTAGCTCTGGTGGCCACCTTGTTCAGCGGAGTGGAACCAGTTTAGCAATTTCGGCACAAGGCTAAAACAGAAACATTTATGTGAACTTATTTTGAAACTGGCCTACTGGTCTGGGTGGAGATGTTGTTGAAGATATTGTTGACGGACGGACACGCGGACGGACCGACTGACGGACGGACGACGGACACACATCAATCACATAGCTCATCTTGAGCACTTTATGCTCAGGTGAGCTAAAAATGCTGCAGAAAGGGTCATGAACAAATTATGCCCATTTTCCGTTTTTGGTTTAGGACACTGGTATCCGTTCAAAAACGTTTGTCAGTTATGTCAGATTCTCTTTTATAAAATTTACATTGTAGCTTAAATTGATTAGATGCAAGCCAAGTGATCACCTCTCGACAGAGTTGTACGTCTTCGCAATGGGTAACGGGGATTGTGGCGATTGTGGCGTTTTAAAAGAATTATGGTCCTATGTATTTTAGGTATAGGAGACTTTTTTTCTATTTTATAACTAAGTTAAATTATATGAGAGTTTTCATTCACTTATACCATGGCATACCATTGTTTTGTTTCTGCTTAACATTGATCAGTGAATATAGAGTAAGTGCGTATGGATAAATCAAAATTTAAAGTTTCCCGGACAGTAACTTTAGAACAAAGTATACTCGACAGCAAAAGAAACGCATATTTTTTTTACTATCTCTTTTTGCCTCATTAAAAGTAATGATAATTTACGTCTACTTGGTACAACGATTTGCCTATATGTGGCCATTGATTATGCGCCATGTTCTTATCATAGAGCATTTCTTCGAAAACAATATGCAGATTTTTGGTCAAATCAGCCAAAAGCACAAAATTCTTGCTTGCTGTGTCAAAAACTGAATTTCACATACGACTTAACTGCATGTGAGTTCAGCATAATGTAAACAACTACAAACCGGCCTAACATTTTACAAAATTTCAAATCGCACATACAAAAAAAACATTTTTCAAAGTTTTTAAAAGTTTTGCAACCTTGCTGTGGTTCTTTCTCCGGGTTCTCCTGTTCTTCTTCCAAAGCAAATGCAGACGCCGAACGTTGTAATATGTATACTGGCACGAAAATTCGTGACCGGCGTGCGGTCGGAAACTCACATCAAACCCACATATTTTGGGGTGGTTTTTTTACCGTATGTCGATCTCTGGGTTTGTCTGCTATTAGTAGTTTACCCCCTTATGCCATGTGGCACAAAGGAGGCGAGCCTTTATAGGCTTGAATTGCCGAGATACATACAGATAGACATCTTCGAGTGCATATCCAAATGCATCCTATGTTACGAGAGAACACATACTCCATGAACTTAATCCTTTTGAACTATTTTGAAGACACTGTTCTATTTCATCCACATATTATATAAGAACAAATGCGATAAAGAGTCATGCGTACTCGCTGAAACACATTCTTTATCCATGTTAAGCTAGTTGAATAATTCTTACGCAAATTGAAGGTTGGTCAACGATTTTTGAAAATATACAGTAGTATCAATTGGCTTCCATATACGATCGAGCACAAACATTATGTTATACTTTCTTCGGTAAAATTAAAGTCTGAAGCAGAAAGGTGATTGGCAGGCCTCGGTAGGCAACGGACATCCCTCTCCAAGCCACACTTACTGACGTAATCCGCGAGACGAGCGGCCGCATACATACGGACTCTACGTATTAACTCTTGATCGCGGTTTATATAATGAGAACGAACGGACTAAAACAATAATACTGAGGGTACAGAACCAACAAACTGACAAACCAACAAAGTGCCACATACGCCCAGCAAAGACTCAGATCAGCCCGGGCATCCGTCCAGCCTGATCAGAGTCTATTCTGTGCGTTTTAAGGGTAGCTAAGGGTCTAAACTACCTCCATGTCGACAGCAAAGACTCTAATCAAACACGATTGATGTCAAGGCTGAACTGAGTCTTCGCTTAGCGCACTTGTCACTTTTTGTTTTGTCGTGTCGCGGTTCAAATGTAATCTGTTTGCATATTTAATTATTGTAAATTAATTGATTATCTGTTTATTTTTCAGTATTTACTTTCCTAATACCTTCAGTGACAACAATCTCCAGAGTGAGAGTAAGCTACATTCCTGTACAGTTAGATGGTATGATAACCACTTCCTCCCAGCTACCAACATGTCACGACACAGCAAGGATAAATATGTTGTCTTATGAATATCTCCACAGGATTTGCACGCCTGGGTCAATTTGCATCAATAACCGAACGGGCAATCTGTCAGCTTCAGCTGAATTCTTAATTCATGAAAGTTGTTCATACAAGCAAGCTTGTGTAAATATAAGTATACCTATCAGCGATCTTCAAACACATAACTACAACACGATATACGTTACATACGAATGTATAGGTAAGTAATGTTAGCTATTTATATATATACGAGAGCTGTCAAAATGTTTCCTTGGGACATTTTCGTTAAATGTATGCATATATCTGGACCTGTTTTCACGGGAAAGTATGTTAGGCTGCGCGCTTAAATCTGGTTTACACCCTCCGCGGTTTATGCTACTGTCTATTCTCAGGCGGAAACGTCTAATGGTAATAAAAGTTGCTGTTCCAGAAATGTGGTCATCTGCTAGCTACCCACTTTCCTTTAAAACAATTTACCGGTAAGTCTTTTTCTTTTTTGTAGTTTGATGATATGATATGCGGTTACCTGTTTGCTAAACTGAATGTGTCTGTTATCGAAAGATACTGCTCGGTTTTGTCATTTGAGCCGCCACACGACAAAACCAAAAAGGTGGAATGAGCGCCAGCTAAGAACTTAAATCACCCTGGGCATCCACCCAATCTGAGCAGAGTTCTTGCTATCTGCATGGAGCTTGCTTAGACCCTTAGCTACCTTCTAAGTGCACAACAAAGACTCTGATCAGACTTGGCGGATGACAAGGCCGATCTGAGGCTTCGCCGAGCGCACCTGCCACTTTGTTGGTTTTCTAGTGACGTTGCTCATTTATTTTTCTCTCTTTTCCGTCTTTCGGTGACTAGGATGGGTAGTGCTAAAGATAACGCAAACTTCCGCATCTCTAATTCGTCAAAGGTCTTATACGTGATTTGTTTGTTTTCGATGATGATTCATTGATAGGTTAGAAAACCTATATGCGTACCATACAGCTAACTAAATGTTTCGAACCACTGCAGAAGTAGAGGGCGAGGTTTGGATCCAGTTAAACTAGTTTAAGCACTCCAGTAATCTTTGGCTGGCCGTTCCAAGGCGGTACTTCTGTTGTGGTTCTTTGATGTTACATTGTGCTATGTCCGCTTGTCTGGTTTCTTTTGGCGGTTTGGTCGCCTGTTTTGCTACCCAATCTGCCTTTTGTTAAGGTTTTGTAAGTTAAAAATAAAAAAAAGATAAAAATGAATGTTGATGCTCTTTTTGATTATGGTAGCTGACGGACCACCTGTTTGAGAAAGAGCTGCTTATTCAGTTTCCCGTGCGTATCTTATGTGACTTTGTGTCAGTTTTTCCTTCTGTGCGTGTGTCTTTCGTGAACTTGTGTCAATTTTTTACGTGTGTATGTGTGCTTCTTTTCCTGTTGGTTTTGAGGGCGGGATCTGCGATTTGATTGATTGTCATTTACTGATATAAAGCATCTATGTACACGTGAGTTGTTGACAACATGATCTTTTTTTAAATGATTATTAATTATATCTATAGTCAGAATTTGTGCTTGTACATGAAGAAAATGTAGCTGGCAAGAACATATTAGAAACGCTAGTCAAAAGGCTTAAAACCTGATAGTCAAAGAGCAGTTTGGCTGATGGTCAGTGCACGGCGAAGCTTAAAAATGTAAAAGACAATGATCAGGAACTGGTGAAATAAACTTCCAAATACATGTAGAGTATACTGGAAGTCTATTAAAATCATAAAAAGTTCCTTCAAGAGCAGAGAATACATACAGAAATAGGAACATGGGCCAGACTACGCAGTTTCGGCTAATAAAGCCTCGTCAGTGACCCTGACAATATCTGAAACCAGAAAAAAAGCAAACTGTAATTTCTTAATTTTAATTGGGCAGTCGATTCAAAGACTGATTAGTTTCAAAAGGATCCAAATAATATAAAAGACGATGATCTAGAATTATAATAGTCTAAATCGATCTCAAATTTTAGATTACTCAGAATCTATCCTCTGATCTTAAAGGATGTAAATGAAATATAATCTGCACTTTGGATGATGTACGGGGAGACTTTTTACGGCCTCCACACGGCACAACACCAGCTGCAGTAAGGTAAAATTAAAATCTTAAAAAGTTCCTTCAAGAGCAGAGAATACATACAGAAATAGGACATGGGCCAGACTACGCAGTTTCGGCTAATAAAGCCTCGTCAGTGACCCTGACAATATCTGAAACCAGAAAAAAAGTAAACTGTAATTTCTTAATTTTAATTGGGCAGTCGATTCAAAGACTGATTAGTTTCAAAAGGATCCAAATAATATAAAAGACGATGATCTAGAATAATAGTCTAAATCGATCTCAAATTTTAGATTTCTCAGAATCTATCCTCTGATCTCAAAGGATGTAAATGAAATATAATCTGCACTTTGGATGATGTACGGGGAGACTTTTTACGGCCTCCACACGGCACAACACCAGCTGCAGTGAGGTAAAATTAAAATCTTAAAAAGTTCCTTCAAGAGCAGAGAATACATACAGAAATAGGAACATGGGCCAGACTACGCAGTTTCGGCTAATAAAGCCTCGTCAGTGACCCTGACAATATCTGAAACCAGAAAAAAAGTAAACTGTAATTTCTTAATTTTAATTGGGCAGTCGATTCAAAGACTGATTAGCTGTCTTTGTCCAAGAAAGATTGTAGTAGAGGACATAATAGTCTTTATTGCATGTTTCATCTGTTTCAGACCTGACTTCGTTTATTGACGTGTGTTCGAAAACTGAAGTAAATATCAACAGCATGGTACATTTGGTATCAAATGAAAACTCTACATTCATGAAAGGCTGTGAGTGTAGAGTCGACGGACTTTTTACACTGACCCTTAGCGATGTCAGGCTAAACGCAAAGGATACTGAGTTATGCTCTCCGGCTGTAATATCTGTACAGTATCTTACATCTTCGAGGGAATTCTCTTGCAACAACAGAAGCGACAGTTATGACTCCGTTTTCCATCATGCCATTCAAACAGTGATGCCTAGGGCGACAATAGCTTTCGAAACACGTTCTAGAACTGTTGCGCCAGAAATGGTGTGGCTGATTTTGGCGCCTAAAAGTAAGCATTGCTTTTTCTCCATAACCTGTAAACATGGTTTTATGTATAATTTTATATATGTAAAATGAATATCTTTGTTTTCTTTTTTTTCTTATTTGTTAGTGTATAAACTATTAACATTCAATGCCAACATGATTCAATAGTAGTTTGTATATTTCTAAATTGTGACTTGCCTTTTCTGATCATATACCTCAAACAGAAAATGTCTTATGCACAACCCTCCAAAGACTGGAAAAGAAGAAAAGGCGAGAATTGTGATTCCGTGACAGGGTAACCAACATTTATTATACGGCGTCGCCGTTATTCAATGGATAAAGTCGCGTCATGAAAATCGTTTGACCACTCATGTAATAACATTTTGGCACGCACACCTAACGTCACTTACAACAACAGAGTCAACAATGTGTTTTCATACTGAAACGTTTCATTTTGAAGGCGATATAATCCCATTTTAAAGGGTAAACAGAATCTTTCACACTTTGCATAAATTTCATTTAAAATGAACACATATGTAAAATCCTCTATATTCACAACAACAGAAGAACTGGAAAAGGAAGGACAGCTTCGAACAGTACACTGCGAATAGCCAGCAGCAACGTTCTGGCATTTAAGTATTGTAACAGGGAATAGTCAGGAATTCAAGCGTCCACCCACAACACTAAACGAGAAAAAAAGTTACATGAAACTACAACACAAGCGGATAGAAAAGTCAACACTTTTTCGAAATAAATGGTCACAAAGCTAACCTGAATCAGAAATATATTTTGTGTCAAAAAAGTTCCTTTCATGACATTTATGTGTTGCCATAACAACTACATTTAGTTTCTACTAATTTCCAAAGAATATTTATATGCATATTGAATAGACTTCCTAAGACCACACATGCTACAAGGGTCGTTTGAATATGTATGCGATATTTTATTCATACTCGCAGCGTAACATCATTAAAGTAGCTCAAAGTTCAAAGTCATTTAAAGTTGGTTTGTTAATAATGAATTCAGATTCTGCGTTGCATTCACTAGAGCAGACATATTACATACATTCGGTATTAATCTAGTTGTACGTTAATCAAGTGTTCTCTTTTATAGCATGAAAAAGCTAATTCATCACTGCAGAATCTCAAAGCAAATTAAGAGGGAAAATGGTTTGGGGGTTCAGCTGGTGGTTTTCTTTTGCTCCGGTGTTCAATGGTGTTGTAGGACACCCTACGGATCATCAGATTTCGCCAAAGTTGTTTCTGTCGAGTCACTATCTTTTATTCTTAATAGGTCTTATCCGTGGTTTGTTTTATCCTGTGATAATTTATAAATGGGTTAGAAAACCTTCATGTGAACCAAAAGCTAGCAAATGTTACGACCACTGCAGAAGCAGAGGGCGAGGTTTGGATCCAAGAAAACCCCACCCCAGCCCCCATTTATTTATTACTGACCGTTTCAAGGCGGTCTTCCGTCGTCGTGGTCAGTAAATGTTGCATGCCTGTAAGTCCGCATATCTATGTCTTGAGCAATAGGGTCGCCTAAATAGCTGGCCATTCTGCCTTCTATTTTGTTTTTTTTTATAATCAAAATTGGGAAATAGGTAAAATTGTCACGGAACTACCGTGAATTTATGGTATAATTTTATAATCTTGTTGAATGTTGTTTTGTTATAACTTGTGATGTATTATAATGTTATCCGCTTTTTCCTGCAAACAATTTTAACTACATTTGGTTAATTTTAATTACTTTAGGTTCAGTAAATATAATGACGTTACGTTATATGACGTTGACGTCGTTGCTAGAGTTACAAAGTCAGACATTACAGAGTAGATGAGCAAAGAAGAACCAGAAAATTAAATTGGACAGAAGACTTCAATAGGATGGAAATGGAAAGGTGCAAGACAATGAGAAGGACAGAATAAGGATAGAAGGAAATAATTGTGTTGGAAAGGAATAGATAGAACAAAGAGAAAGAAACAATAAACAGTGATTATTGTCAGTTCAGACTGTGATCAAAGTAAGAGGAAACAAATTCCATTAATTCACTATTAATGCAGTATCTTTATATATATATATTATTAATTAAATGTCTTTCTAATGTGGCATTGTATTAATTCCTTGATAGTTCGCCACATTATCGGTGCCGGAACCCGGGAACATTAAAAGCTATTTAACTGACTGTAGAAACCAATGAAAATATGTCACTCAGTCATCTAAAGTCAAACCGTACACGGTACAGAAACATTCTAGACAGGGAGCTGACAACTGGGTACAGTCCTCCCCAGCAACAATATAGCTTGATGATCTATCAACAACTGCTGCATTTGCAATTGCATTTGTTCCATACGGCTGTATCTCTCTTCAGTTATGGTAACTGTGGAGGAGTTTACTGATAGTGATTTCTCATCCAATAGTGATTTCCCAAGTTTTACTAGCTAATCTCTACAATCTGTGACTGAAGTCATAAATGAGCCATCTTCAGTCATCAGTTCCTCCATGGCGTCTTCACCTTCTGAGCCTGCGACAGCTAAGGAAATCTTTTCATTTGTGACTTCTAATTTGTCGCAAAAGTTTGTAAGTCGTTGTATACATGTATCTATTCTTAAAGCGTAGTCCTTTTGGTCTATTCTTTCTTTGTCTTCTTGAAGGACAGCATCAGTATATCTGCGACAAGAGTGTGAAACAACGTGTAGGGTGGATTTACTGTTTTCAAAAACACGACTTGCACCAAACAAAAACACAACTATTCCAAGATTAGAGCTCCTGGCAGCAGTCATCGGGTCTAGATGTCTAAAGTTTGTTCAGAAAAAAATTACATTCAGACATATCTCAAAAGCATATGTGGTTGGATTCCCAGTGTGTGCTATGTTGGCTGGATAGTGAGAAATCACTAAGCACATTTGTAGCGAATAGAGTTGTAGAAATCAAAGAACAACAAGATATTAACTTTCACTTTATCTCAACAAAGGAAAATCCGGCTGATATTGCAAGCAGGGGTGCAACAGCCACTGAGCTGCAGAATAATACGTTGTGGTGGAATGGACCTGCCTGGCTCATGAAGCCAAAAAATGAATGGCCTAGTTGGAAATATGACAAAGAGAATAAAAGCCTGCAGACAGAAACAGAATCTGAATACCGAAAAATCAAGATTATGTATGAAGCAAAACTTGTTGCTGGGGAGGACTGTACCAGAAATAATGAAATGACAGAAATCTCGAGAGCCCTATTTGGCCTCGACATTTCTAGATTTTCTTCTTTCATAAAACTTCTGAGAGTGACTGCCTTAGCAGCAAGGTTTATAGGAAAACTAAAGAAACAGAGAAATTTAAATGGTTCGATAGACACTTCAGAAATTCTCAAAGCTGAACAGAGATGGTTAAATTACATTCAAAGCCAGCACTTCTCTGACATCATTAGCTCAGTTAAGAGAAATAAATCAAATAAGAACAAGAATCAACTTGGACTTTATCTAGATGAAGACGGTCTGCTCAGATGTGGTGGAAGATTAGAAATGCTGATATATGTGAAGGAGCTAGACATCCACTGCTGTTACTAAGGCATAGCAAATTTACAGACTTGATAATAGAGAAATACCATAAAACTGCACTTCATGCAGGTGTTGCCCAAACGTTAGGATTAGTTCGGCAAAAATACTAGATACCACACGGACGATCTGAAGTGATGAGAACTCTGAGACAATGTGGCGTTTGCCGTCACTATGAAGGTGGGCCATACAATATGCCACTGATGCCACCTTTACCAAACAAACGTGTTTCCAAGGCAAGTACTTTTACCTACACTGGAATAGACTATTTTGGACCTTTATACATAAAAATCAATTCTGAGAACAAGAAAGTTTGGGTCTGTCTATTTACTTGCTTAGTTACAAGAGCAATACATCTGGAGCTAATACAAAATATGTCAGCTGAACATTTCATGATGGGATTCAGACGATTCATTTCAAGACATGGAAAGCCTACTGAAATCATATCTGATAATGCATACCAGTTTAAACTTGCCTCGGAAACACTTGATAAACTATGGGGACAAATTCTAACACACGAAGATGTCATGACGTATATTGCCAATGAAAGTATAAAATGGAAATTCATTATTGAATTGGCACCATGGATGGGTGGATTTTATGAAAGATTGGTTGGACTTGTAAAGAGATCTTTAAGGAAAGCGATAGGGACAGCCAGACTGACGAATGAACAATTGTCAACTGTAATAAAAGAAGCAGAAGCAGTTGTTAATTCCAGACCATTAATTTATGTTGGAGATGACATTCAGTCTCACATAGCTCTGACGCCAGCCCATTTTTTGACGTTAAACTCAAATATAGGAATGCCTGATATGGAATATGAAGAAGACATAGATTTTAATCCAGATAGAAGTGCAGCAGAGAGACTATTACATACTTGGAAGAAAGGTCAAAAGTTATTAAATAAGTTCTGGCGCATATGGCAAAATGATTATTTGTTAAGCTTAAGGGAGAGAAAACAGGAAAACAGACAAAACTGAAAGAAACACGCAAAAAATCACCATACTCAGCATCAACTGGGGATGTTGTGTGAATAAAAGATGACTTGCCCAGGGGAAACTTGAGACTGGGAAGAATCCAAGAACTGATACTAAGTGCCGATGGGAAAGTACGTTCTGCTAAGGTTGTGCTGCCTTCTAAAAAGGTGTTAGGGCGCCCACTTAATTTTATTTTACCCAATTGAATGTCCAAAAGATGAAGTCAGTACGAATACACACAATCAAAGGGATGACACAAGAGACAATGAAGCACAAGTAGTTCGGCCAAATCGAGCAGCCGCAAACAGACCTCGAGTTCTAATAAAGAAACAATTGAGTGACATTTAAGCCTTACCTGAGAGTGTCACGGAACTACCGTGAATTTATGGTATAATTTTATAATCTTGTTGAATGTTGTTTTGTTATAACTTGTGATGTATTATAGTATGGTATCCGCTTTTTCATGCAAACAATTTTAATTACATTTGGTTAATTTTAATTACTTAAGGTTCAGTAAATATAATGACGTTACGTTATATGACGTTGACGTCGTTGCTAGAGTTACAAAGTCAGACATTACAGAGTAGATGAGCAAAGAAGAATCAGAGAATTAAGTTGGACAGAAGACTTCAATAGGATGGAAATGGAAAGGTGCAGACAATGAGAAGGACAGAATAAGGATAGAAGGAAATAATTGTGTTGGAAAGGAATAGATAGAACAAAGAGAAAAAAACAATAAACAGTGATTATTGTCAGTTCAGACTGTGATCAAAGTAAGAGGAAACAAATTCTATTAATTAACTATTAATACAGTATCTTTATGTATATATTATTAATTAAATGTCTTTCTAATGTGGCGTTGTATTAATTCCTTGATAGTTCGCCACAAAAAAGATGTTGCTGCTGTTTTCAGTCAGGGCAGCTGAATAACCACATGTTTGGGAAAGATCTGTTAATTCGGTAAACCGTGTGTGTATTTCATGCACTTTTGTCAATGTGTGTGTGTGTGCTTTTTCCCCTTTTGATTTTGAGGGCATGATATGGGATTTGATTGTATTAATATATTTTCATCGCCTATCTTTTAACTGTATATAGTTCATTCTATAGTGTTAAATAATGCTGGTGCATTTTGAAAAACTTAAAGAGTAAATACACTTCAGGAACTGACTGAATCAGATCCCAAACCCTATCCCCAACATCAAAGGGAAAGATTGACACAGACATTCCAACAAACAATAAATTACAAGTAATAAGCCGAGTCAGCAGCTCTTTTCCAAATAGGTGGCAACTCAGCTATCTTTACTGAACCGTTACTGCTGTGAAAAGGCCTTTATCTATCCAGATGCCTGTTAAAGTATACTTTCGGAACCTGAATTTTATGCCGATGTTCGGTATAAATTCAGAAAAAAATATTTGGTAAAAATGGCTTTCTTTATCTATTTAAAAAAAAAGATAATAAATTGGTATAGATTGGATATAATAAAGATGTTATGCGACAAACGGCATGCTTGTTGGTGGGCCCGATCAAGATAAACAGCTTTGCTTACTCTTCGATTGCACGACGTTGGATCGGGCCTCTGACACTTTCTAAACACAAATATACACCTAGCATAATAGAGAGAAAATTGGTTGGCACATGACACCTGTTCCGGGACGCCTTGGGTCGGACCCACCGTTGTTTAACTGGTAGGCTTCTTCTGCTCCGGAACTTCAGCGTTGTTATTTCTGTGAGTCCTTATCTTTGTTTTATCTTAGTTTTAATTTTGATTTCTCTGTTTCTGAGATATTACACTTATGAGCTAGAAAGCTTCCACGCAAACCGAACAACTAAGTGTCTGATGAACCAAAGCAAAAACCAAGAGCTAGGGTTGCTCAATCCCAATTTTGTAAAGCCCCCTTCGCCTCACCACCTTCACCCCAGTAATTTCATTGATGGCCGTCCCTAGACAACACTTCTGTTTGGTTCTTCTTGTTCTTGTTTGCTTTGTGTGCTGTTGGATATCTTTTTTTTTCTTTGTCTGATATTGATACATGTATATCTTTTGTGATGTAAAGGCAAGCCCTTTTATAAGATAGGTAAAAATAGTTGTTAAATGTGTAGGTGTAATCCGATCTTGTTGTCAAAACTGGCGCTGGTGTGTTGTGTGGATGGTAATAGCTGGTGTTGAATTGAACAACAAAGTGTCTGATGAACCAAGGCAGATCCCCATACCAGCACTTCTGTTTTGGTTCTTCCTGGTTCTTCTTATTGTGCTTTTATGTGTTGTTTGTAGCTATGGCTGTTATTGATATACTGTTTGTGATTTTAAGGCTAGCCCGGTGACCACTACATGGGAAATGTCTGGTTGCCGCTGATGATATCTTCGGTGGTGACTAATTTTGTGTTGCGTTTTCCCACATGGTGTCTTGGGTGTGATCTGGGGTGTTAAAGTGTTCCATAGAATTTTCCTACTTACTTTTGTACGCAATGAAATCACTTCTTCCGCTTTCATCATGCATCTGCTGTAAATTAACCTGATAACAGGGGTATGATAACATGATGTGATATCATGTCACTGTAGAATTGCTCTTGCGGGAATGTTATCAGGTCATGCCTTAAGAAGCCATCTCTGAAGACGATTGGCTACACACTGACGATGGCCGTGATATTAGCGTTCGATTGGTTAACTGACGTCACCGACTTACGTCATAACGCAATCGCGACGTCAGCAAGGTCGAACAAAACTGCGTTTGCTTATCACCTGTTTGCCGCTCTTTACGCCGCAAACTCTTCTAATGATGCATGATAAATAGAAAACCACGTAAGTGTCTTTTGATATCAAGTTTATCAGGCTCGACCAGAAACACGTCGGACTGGCTCGGCAAGCCTCGCCATTCCTACGCTGTTTCTGGTCTCGCCTGATAAACTTGATATCAAAAGACACTAACATGGTATTCTCTATTTACCATCGAGGTAAACTGATAACACTGATAAAGATGGCATTATAGTACACTTGGTCAACTGTTATTTTAAGCCTAACGAATATAGCACCGTCAGATATACACTTTATATCATTAGACAGATTGTTCTTAGTCGAATTTTTCATAATCACGCTAATAAGATATTGTTAACTTTACTTGGTAACATTTTAGTTTTCTTTTAAATTTCAGCATCTTTGAAGTTACAGTGCTCTTATTTTCCTAGAATAGACGAACCTACAAGAAGACTTTCAGATTCAGTACCAACTGTCTCCAGTATGTCGTCAAGCTATTCAGGTTATAATTTGTAGAGCTCAAATGAGCCGTAGGCTAAAATGTATAACTGATTAAATAATGTACAAAAATTAAAGACTAATAGAAAGCAGAAAAACATTAGGAATGATAGAAATCGACAACAGAGCCTTCCTTTTCTTCTTGAATTTCAGAAACGTGTACACTATAGTATGAGCCAAAATTTATTTACCTCAAATCATCATCCATTTGAGTGCCGGACAAACATAAATTTGACATTATAGATAGTCTAGGACCTTCATTTTGCGTTCGATATATTAGCTGTCAGAAAAATAGGTCACTTATAAAAGCTATGACGAATTTGATATTAGGCTGGACAGGATCAGTAACATCAGCTTTATAAAAAAGCCCCCGAAAATTGCCAAATCAGGCCTATTATTTGTGTCATACATTGAAAGTTGCATCAAGGTAAGGTTGTTTTAACAAAAGTCTATATTTACCCTTGTGAACACTCAAAATTTTATGTCTAGTTTTATGTTGTTGTTTTTATGTTGGTTTTTTTTTGTTGGTTTTTTTTTCTTCTGTTTTTGAGTTATATGAACGCCTTTTTACAGATTTTAGGTTATGAATAAAAACAAGGATAGTTTGAAAATAGCCTGTTTTGAGTTGCAACCCCTTGGAGTCAAAAAAGGCCGCAAACTATTGGACTTCAGAACAGCATAGAAATTCCTGTTTTGTTTTATTTTTAGTTTTGAAACGTATACAGGCCGGAGGCATAAAAGCATGGATATCAGGCCATATAAGATAATTAATAAGAATAATTTTCTTCCTTTTTATTGCCACAATTCATATTTTGCATTGTGAACAGACAAGAGCATCTGCGTTCAAAGTTTGATAGTTTTGGTCTGAAACTATCCAGAAAAATTAGATGCATAAATTCTTCGACCAGGAAACGGACGAAATTGTATAAGTTACGCGGAAGTGACTTCCCTTGATTTCTTATCTGGTGCTGTTGTGTATTAGATCTTCATGAAATTTCTCTAGTCATGCATTAAATCTTAGCCAAGTTAAGTTTGTCTACTGAGTTTCAAACTTGGGTGTTTTGTGTACTTGATTGCACAAAAATATTCTACCAGCCTAGGTCTGACAGGTTTTATAATGGCGTAAAACATTTATAAACAAAAAGCGCATGCAAATTGAAAAAAGGCAGATCAGAGTCCGAGTTGTCTGCATTATCCTTTACTGGACATTGAAACAGTACTCATTATGTCTGTATATATTATGATTATATACAGCAAATTATGTGATTCCTATGGTTGTTCCATGCTCAATATTTCACACACAAAAAACACACTAGTCGATAGTCAATGATTAGTGACTAATGCCATGCCGTCAACCATATCCTCCTTTAAATCCAACAAGAAGAAAATACATAAATTGACAGTAGTTTACTAAAGGCACGCACGGTAAACCAAATGCACCACCCTCTGACATGCAGCTGGTCATTTAGCTTCTCCGAGTATCATTCACACAAAAAGTGAACGAAATCACTGACATGGGCAAAAAGAAAAACAAGTTATAGTATGAAGCTATTGTAAGTTCTTCGTCTTTTGCAGGTTCTGTTAGCGTGACGTTTAATATATTCTTCTAGGATAGCCCCGCGACCATCTGCTGGGAAGATATTCAGTCTCATATTCAGCAATATGCCTCTCTGATCCCGTTTTAAGGGCAGCTGAATAAGAGACTGATTAACCTTGCAGTGCCGGGACAAAATAAGAATCAGCTATTTTTAGCCTGGCAGTAGGTGATGGTATTAATATTGCTTCACCTTTCACCAGAACTAATCCATTAAGGAGGGATCATTTAGATAAGGATCTCTTGGTCATTCTCCAGATGTTGAACTATGATAAACCCTTTAGTTGTATTTTTAATGTGAAGGAATAAGGAAAAGCAAAGGTTCTGGTCAGTCTGTGCAGACTGATCTGAGACTTAGCATTTCACAACTGCAATAGTGGAATTATATAACAGTTCAGATTATCAAGGTGGTAATTTAAATTTTCTTATCTGTGCTGTCGACCGAGCCAGTCAGTTACCATACATGCAAAAATGGGTGTCGACCGAGACAATCGACAGCAGTTTTAGCTTGGTCGACAGCCATTAACAAAAGTATCATTTATCGGTCTTTTGAACCAGTGATAGGTCACTGTTAGAACTTAGTCAGTTTAGGCATTTTTTTTCATCGTTGGTTATGGAGTTTGTTGTAATACATTGTGTAATAAACTCCTCCCACAGCTTTTAATGGATCTTTTTCAAACCTTGCATTCTTGTCGTGGAAATAATGAAAATGTACATGTGGGTTTTTGATGGAGAAGAAATTAATTTTGATGGAGTTACGGCCTTTTAAACTTAGTCATTTTGGGCGTTTTTTGCACTCTATGGTAAGGTGTTTGTGTAATCAATTTCTACTACAGATTTTCATGTTTGTTTGTTTTTTCAAACTATGTGTACACATGTCGGTGGCATTATGAAGATGTGACTATGGATTTTTGATAAAGGCATAATTAATTTTGACAAAATTACAGCCTTTTGAGCTTTAGATAGTTTCTGCATTAAAGAATAATGGGATAGTGTAAGTGTCAATTGATTCTTTGTAGATAGTGTTTGTGCTTAAAATCTGCTTTAGGGAGGTACATTGTCCTCTGACAGGTGCTGCATCATTGGACATCATTCGTCCCTCACAGACACAATATTCTAGTTTCTTCATAAAACATGATTAGGACTGTCAGACATTACCGTAAAATCCTTACGGTACTCGGACAGACAGGTCTGGGCAAAAAAGTGAAGACCCAGAGCACACTGCTAAAGGAGCTGTCTAATCAAGGTCCGCACCAAGATTAGAACTAGCATTACCGTAAAATCCTTAGTATTGGGACAGACAGGTCTGGGCAAAAAAGTGAAGACCCAGAGCAGACTGCTAAGGGAGCTGTCTAATCAAAATCCGCACTGTACTAACTCATCTTGATTGTTCAGAGCTGAATCCTGATTATTTCCACAACAAGTATACACTGTTTGCCATTCCATATGTATCTTTTGGGCGCATTACTGCTATGTAAAACCTAACTGTTCCATTTTAAGGAAAATACAATCATTATCTTAGATATCCCATTTTTTAGAATTTTATGGTATATAAATCCGCCTTGGGGAGAAGCTCTTTATTGAGGGGCAATAGCATGTTTTTTCGGTGAAGGATATTTACTATATTATACTGAAGATATAAAACAAATTCCACAGTACTTTTAATCTAATGTTCCTCTCTGTCGATAAAATTCAGCCTTGGATGAATTCCTGGGACGTCAAAGGCAATAAAATACTGTTACAGTGGTCAGTGGCATCTTGCTGGAATTAGTGTGAAATATTTAACAACTGGTAGAGTTAACTAAATAAACATTAAGCTGCATTTCTTTCACTTTAGATAAATGATACTACTTAGGGGTCTAGGCTGTCTAAGCAAGGTTTATAAGTCTCCTACTTCGAGCCAAACTATAGCCGCAGCTTTATAGAGATTGAAAATTTTCAGAAAAGTAAAATATGCTTTAAGTAGGAGACTTGTATAAGTCTAGGAAGAGCTGATCTGTTGGCTTTCCGATTGTCTTGTTTTGCTATGTGTGCCGTCTTTATTGCCTTACTTTCCCGTTTGGTGTTAAGACAAGATGTGAAAACTGTCTGTGTCGATTTCTGATCATTGCGTTCACGTCTCCATTTCACTTTAGTAAGAGGAGCCACCCGGGACCATTGAATCTGAGTAATTCTGCAATGTCCGTGTCTGGCATTATCAGTACTCTAGAGCCATTTTCACGCCCTTACAATACAAACAGAGTCAATAGTCTTAGCTACGACTAGGAAGCTGTAGTCTGATTTTAGCTGTACTTACCATTGTTCAGCTTATACTCTTGACTCCATATAAGCTGTGTTGAGCGAAGTAGGCCACCATGATCATCTTGTTGCTTCTCTGGGTGTTAAGCTACAATCCAGTAATGCATTTTTGTAGATTCTGAAACACAATATAAACAGAGGCAGTCGCGTCTAAACGAGGTAAATGACGGCTTAACCGTTGACGTCCTTTGACTGTGCTCCTGCTAGTGGCTTCCGTTTACTCCGAATTCAAGTTATTAGAGAGTCTTAGTCTTCAACTGACCAAACATTAATACCAAACAGTTACTCGCCTTAGTGTGGCTGCCTATGCATTTACCTGATATAACCTGCAGTGTAAGTCATTTTCCAAGGTGATTTTTTCTATTGCAGTTCTTCTTTTTTGAGTGTACAATATTTTTGAGTATTGCTAAGTTTTGTCGTGCTGTTGTTACTCAGGTGAGCTGTACTTGGTGACTTTGGCCTTCCCTAGGCATTTTAGTCTAAATCTTTAGAAATGTAGCCTCAAAACAAGAGCCTGGTTTGTGATGGGGGTTCTTACCTCATCTATCAACCATCACCGTAACTCCCGTACACTCATAAACATTTTATGGCAAACCAAAGAAGGCCACTCTTCTCTTTCAAAGAAACTATTTAATTAAGAAAGAATCAACGTTGCTATGCCATCTTGCCATCCTACTTCAAACGTTAGACTTCTCTTCTAATTTCAATCAGTAAGATTCCGGCTATTGCAGCCAAACCTTTAAAAATCAGGATGTGCTGCGGCGTTTTATCGCTGGGATTTGTCGGTGGTTCTCCTATTTGGACATGTACCGCCTCTTGATTCTATTCCTTTTATTACAGGTGATGATGGCATTGTCAAAATAACTACTATCGGAGTTACTCTTCAAAAACCAAAGTATGGAGAACGTAAGTGCTTTAGCGGACAACTGAACTGATTCTATCCAAGACTATCAGATTCTTGACTAAACAGGAGGCTGTAAAAGTTGACGCACTAGTCGGTCAAATCAATTGTGTCAGGGTCGAATGTGTTTTCGGTTTTACGCAGCATTATATCAAGGCATTTTTAATCATCTTTGGCACTGCTGAGTAATGTAATAGGGCATCCGATGAGTCTCAAGTCGTCTGCTTAAAAGATTATCAAGTATGAAATACGTTAGTAACAGTAGCTCGAAGAGAGAGTCCATTCCCTGCCGAGCTCTTGACTTAAATATATCAGATTCTTTGCAAGAATGTACATTACAACATACACACACGATAGCTTTTGGAGCTCTTCTTTTGATAAAGTTCTTCTCCTGATGCCTCTATACTGTTGTCATTTTAGCTGCATCTTTTGGATACTTCACTGAATTGTAGATCACAACTGTTCCGTTTTATGGATAAATATGGTATTTTTTGGGTGTCGTATTTGTTTTAATTTTTACAATAATAATATCAGTTTATTTTGTATTTCAGATTTGCCAGTTGATACGGGTATAATTGTGGGGCTGTCAGTAGCTGGAAGCTGTATTGCACTTTCTGTTGTTGGTATTTGTATTTATAAATGCAGAAAAAGGACAAGGTAAGATGAACAAAAGTGTGCCGTTGAGTCTCAGCAAAAGTATGGCGTTTTTAGCAGTTAGTACTGTCGCTAAAAATAAAACTGTTATAGTCTGTTTGCTCCCAAATGCAAGCGGGATCCCTATTAGACTAGTTTAAGTAGCGTTCGACTATCAACTATAACTATACTAAGAACTAAGACTATCGGGTGGCGGATTCACACCGAATATATGTTGACCTCTAATGACATATGTAGCGTATGGTTTAATCAGTTTCACTTCATTTATGTGCCTTGTGTGGAGACAAATTTGTAAAAACCCGAAGAATTCATTGAATAATAATCAAATTTATGAACTAATTCTTTAATACCAAACGATGATGAAAACTAAATCCGCCCATTCAGATAGTCAGTTACTCAAGCGCATCAAAAGCGTGTGCATTTCACTTTCACCTTTGTGAATAGATATTCTACGAAACTCTTAAAATAATAGTACATATATACCGGTATATTACAACATACAAAGTAAACTAGAATTGACAAGAAATCGAATTGCTTATTTGATAATAATTATCTTCAACAGTTCTGACGTTTGATTAACGTAAAAGGTAAAGGTTCCCATAGCCTATTAGCCGTAGGGGCATTGGGGGTTAGAGGCCTACTGTATCGTAGGCACAGCAAATGAAAGGCAGAGCCCAGTCCCCTCCTTTCGCTGCCTTATCCTTCTCTAATTCGAAGCAGGTACCCATTTACTGCTGGGTTGCCATAGAGTGTCTTTCAGTCGTCGCATAGCGAAACCAGGGCGCGATCTCACGACCTTGCGGCGACTTTCTGAACCATAAAAACCACTCGACCACGGAGCCCACGGACAGACAAGAGTCTAACGAAGGAGTCATTTGTAGGCATAAGAGAAATAACATATGAGGAAATATGTGTAAAATGTGTAAAACAAAAGCTGGGCTTGTAAATAAGCTGTGTATAGTTAGATCATTTGGAAGCAAGGAATACACAAGAGAAATGAAAAGAGCAGGCTCGATCTAAATGAATCTGTTCATTACCAGTAATGAAATTTGCACACCGGTCACTCTCCGCAGCACCGGCTTAAGCAGAACTCTATTTTCAACATGTTTCGAAACGAATTCAATGATCCCAAAGGGCCAGAAAATATAAGCTTCTAATATGATGATGTACGGGGAGACGTTTTACGGCCGCCACACGACACAACACCAGCTGCAGTGAATATGAACGACTTCTGTACAGTTAGATATGGACGTACATTCGGCGGCGGGTATGGTAAAGTACAGCTTAGCAACCCTGGGAACGTCGTTACGAGAATTGAAACAACAACATAAGCAGATACATCCTTTGAAGGTAAGGGATACACCAAAGAAATGAAAATAACATACTCGGTATGTCCACAGTTTGTCCACAATCATAACATTGTCCTTGACAATGACAACGTGTAAAAGGCTGAGAAGGTAACACAAAAGGCAAACAGTCGAAGGACGTTTTATTAAAAAAAGTTGATAAGGTGATCTACTCCTTTACCCAGAATTTGTCGGAGTCGGTATATGTGAGTCGGGCGGATCAGGATAAATGCAAACTAAAGTAAAAAGTATGCAAAGACCAGGAACTGAAACAATCAAAATCCAAATCCAGCCCTCAAACCATAGTTGGAAACAACTAAGATTACAAATAATCAAGATACAGAGAACATATGGCCAACCGAGTGAGCAGCTTGTTCCCAAAAGGTGGCCACTCAGCAACCCAAACCGAACCAAAAATAATAAGAACATACATAAGGTAAAACATCACAGAAACTCTGACACCAAAAACAGGCAACAAAGAACCACAACAGAACTACCGCCTTGGAACGGTCAGTAATGAATTACTGGGGGGCTTAAATCGATTTTACAGGCCCAACCTCACCCTCAGCTTCTGAAGTGGTACAAAACATTTAGTTGGTTGTTCGGTTCGCATGATAACCCTCTAACTCGTCAATGAATCATCACGGTAAACACATAAATCAAATTTCAACACCATGAAGAAGCAAAGACGAGGACTCAACAGATACAACGGGCCGTCTGACAGATGGAGATCCCTGTCCTGCCAAACAACCCCACTGGAAATCTGAAGCAAAAGAAGGTCACCAGTTGAGCCCCGGTGGACCAAGCAACAGACAAAAAGGCTCCGGTCCCAACCAACTAAAATATATAGCTTTAGGTCGTGGCCATCATAGAGTCTGACGACCGATCCCCCGGTGTGCAATTAAAGAGTGCAGCAAAGCTATCAACCGTGATTGGGTTAATCACTAAGCATGCAGACTGTTGCATAACATTTAAATTATAGCCAATACGTTTGTGACGTATTATTATTTTTCGGAATTGATCAGAAAAATCAGTCCTACCCTTAATCTTTTAAAAACTATTAAGTATACTTTCATGAGTCACAGTTTATCCTTCACAACTCATAGTTGGTAATTGTACCATACAAAGTGGAAAGTATAAAAGTCTCCTTAGTCCTGCTTGTGGTAAAACTTCTGAACACAAATCATTATAAAAAACGCATCAACAATAACGTTCGGTGATAAAGTGATGGTTGATTTGCAAATACTGAGTAAAGTCTGGAGAGCTTGTTTTTGTAAAATGACAAATTGCTCCAGAAAGTATAATTTCCTTGTCTTGTTCCCCATCAAGTGATTTAATATAAACAAAAGCGGGATAATGACCGGGTCTTTTAAATCTGCTGATCACGATCATTAAGGTGGTGATTTGTAGTAAATACAAAAATCTGCATAAAACCATAAAAAACTAACGTACCTCCCTGAAAGTTTGCTGACTTCTTACTTTGTTGTTTTCTACAGTTTAGAATACAGAATAGAGGGACATGCTGTTAAAAAAGAGTATTATATGGAAAAAATCAAAGGGTAATTTTGTGCACAGAAATCTAGAAAATTAACTTCATTCTTGAAAATAGACTCAGCTCTGGAGTTTCTTTAATGCATTAGAAAGAGCGTCCTAGCAATTATTTGTTCCAAGTCTTTCTCAAATTTGTAAGGTAGACCAGATGAAAACAGTCACTTTTTCTCAAATGACTGACCATGCATGGTGCATGTACACTGCATGCATTAATTAAAGACAGGTAGAGCAGTTATACCTTTATCATACTCACAGTATACCATAACATTCTATATATTGGGGCAGTTAGGTCTGAGCAAATAATGCAAACCCAGATCAGACAGGAGCAATCTGATCAGGGTCTACACTATTTGCCATCCCATTTGCATTTTTGGGCACATTACTGCACTGTGAAACCAAACTGTTCCAATTTTAGGACAGTTATGGTATTTATTTTTAGTGTCCCAATATTTAGAATTTTTACCACCATGACACAGGTGTATATATATCAAATTGTTCAACATTGAAAATGGACTCTGCTGTGTATTTTGGCAAATATTTGGAGACAGTAAAGACAATTTTTTATCTGCTCAGCCTGAAAATGTGTGAAAAAAGTGGTAAAGATAATTGCTAGGTCGCTCTCTATAATGTATTAAAGAACCTTCAGACCCTATTACATTTTTAATAACAATGGTTATTTTTCAGATTTTTGCGCACAAAAAAAACCCTTTGAAATTTTCTTATATAAACTCTTTTTAACTTCAACAATTCCTGTATTTTTGGTACTGAATCGTGAGAAACAACATAAAGAAGGCATCTGCTAATTTTGAGGAAGATCTGTTTAAATTTCAGCATTTCATGCAGATTTTTTACTTCGCCCCACATCAGTGATTATCACCACCTTAACTATCACAACATTGACGCGATTCCCCACTATAAACCATTTTACGAAAGAGCAATGAGGCCTCTCAAACGTTAGTTGAGAATTGAGAAACTTCTCTGCAAAGTACGTTACATACATGTACATATGTGTAATGCCAGTTATGAGCTATGAATTATAGAACCCAGTCGTGTTTTAAGTTCTGAATATTAAGTATATTTTCATATGTTAGAGATCATATTTCACTTTTAGGTGGGTGCTTTCCCAGTAGATGAACTCATGCATAATTTTATTGCGAAATATGTCTTTAATCGTTTCACTACTGTTTTACTCATGAAAATGATCGTGATTGGACAGCTTTCAACAAACAAAACTCTTCGAGTTTCTTTTAAAAAGTTGAAAACTTATCTGAATAATTTTACATGCAGTTGGCCTGTTCTCGAAAATATATATCGTACTTTGTTATATGGTAATTATATAAGGAAGATCCCATTTACTGCCTCACATTTTTCAACCAGCATCCAGTAGAAAAAGACATGTTGTCATCAAACGTAAATGTTGGCATCAACCCGTTAATGTGCATCTGCTTGTTTTCAGACATTTAAACCACTACGAGGACTATAGACTTTGACTATACGTCGCAAACGTATTGGCTATAATTTAAATGTTATGCGACAGTCTGCATGCTTAGTGATTAACCCAATCACGGTTGATAACTTTGCTGCACTCTTTAATTGCACACCGGGGGATCGGTCGTCAGACTCTATGATGGCCCCGACCTAAAGCTATATATTTTAGTTGGTTGGGACCGGAGCCTTTTTGTCTGTTGCTTGGTCCACCGGGGCTCAACTGGTGACCTTCTTTTGCTTCAGATTTCCAGTGGGGTTGTTTGGCAGGACAGGGATCTCCACCTGTCAGACGGCCCGTTGTATCTGTTGAGTCCTCGTCTTTGCTTCTTCATGGTGTTGAAATTTGATTTATGTGTTTACCGTGATGATTCATTGACGAGTTAGAGGGTTATCATGCGAACCGAACAATTAAATGTTTTGTACCACTTCAGAAACTGAGGGTGAGGTTGGGCCTGTAAAATCGATTTAAGCCCCCCAGTAATTCATTACTGACCGTTCCAAGGCGGTAGTTCTGTTGTGGTTCTCTGTTGCCTGTTTTTGGTGTCACATATTCTGTGATGTTTTACCTTATGTATGTTCAAATTTTATTGGTTCGGTTTGGGTTGCTGAGTGGCCACCTTTTGGGAACAAGCTGCTCACTCGGTTGGCCATATGTTCTCTGTATCTTGATTATTTGTAATCTTAGTTGTTTCCAACTATGGTTTGAGGGCTGGATTTGGATTTTGATTGTTTCAGTTCCTGGTCGTTGCATACTTTCTACTTTTAAATTCTACAATGTAGATCTAATTCCAGTGGCGAATGCATATAAGCACGAATCAGTGTGAAAAGCGGTTCACATCTGGCGATAAATTCGGGTTACTGTGCATATTAAATCATTTAATTGTCAGTACTTCGGGAAAAATCTATCCTCAAATTACAATACCTTTTCTGGTTCCCGGTCTAGCAATGGACCCTCTGTCTGTACATTGTATTTTTACCGCTTCATGGGGCCCTGTCTGTGCATTGTATTTTTACCGCTTCATCCAAGTTATGATAAAATGACCTTAATCTTCTTTCAACTCTTTTTACGTGAAACTCAGTGATGTTATATGTGTTAAAAGCTTGCTAATCAGTTCATTTACAATTATGACAATGCTGTTGTTCAAGTTTCTAATTATACCTGACGCGAAATATTATGATTTTATACCAATGATAATGAAACGGGACCTTTAGCAAAGTGTGAACTGTAAAGTAGTGTGTGAAATGTAAACAGGAACGTATGCAATATGTTTGTGAGTTCACGTCTCATATTGTATACTTCATATTTCACAGCTCATAATTTAGGCTTCATTCCAGACAGCTCAGATCTGGTACTTTGTTTCATAAAATATAATTTTTGTCGTTTGAATGTAATGAATTTGACACAAATTGCTTTCCCTATATTGTTCAGATATACCATGGTAGATGGCGCCAGTGTACAGAGATTTTTGCAAAATTTGAGGGATGTATTTGGGCTGGGCTAGTCATTCAGCGGAAAGCCGCGACCGAATCAGCACACTGTTTTTTTTTTTTATAAAATTGAAGGGGTTGTTTTGAGTGAGTTTTTGTAAAACGTTTTGTAAAACGTCAAATCGCTCTACAACATATAATTTTCGTTTTCTGGTTCCCGTCGAGCTACGGGTTAATGAGTGGGGGTCCATGCTTTTACATTGTAATTTTACCATTTTTTCAAGTATACAACAGTATATCATTTTAGTTGCCAACTTAAATGACCCACATCAGTCCTCAAACCGTTAAAGTGAACTCAAGGATGTTTTATTACTTTAAAAATGGCTAATCACGGTCATTTAATGACGAGACTATTGTGAGAAGCTTGCACTATACCTCACGATAAAATATTTCATGCTAATAGAGCGATGGGGCTTTTAAATGCAAAATGTTTAATAAAGTGCTATATGAATTTCTTCTCAGAAGTGTGAAACGTGAAGTAGCAAAAACGCGGCAAACGAAAGTGTCAAATTGATTGCCGAGAGAATTGTAACGATCAGCATTCCAAGACTGCTTGCAATGTTTCTTCATTTTAATCACCACGAATTATCCACGTATGTCCCCATTTGTTGTCATATTAATCTAGAATATTTTTCTTCTTTCGTCCTGGGCGATTGTTCTGACATCTCCAGATAATTGAGATATCCTTGAAGTCAGTCATCTATGGTACAGCTTCCTTTATACAAATGCGTTATGGCCTTGAGTGTTACCCTAATTATGATGTTATTACTTAAGGAATGAATTTCATTTTTCTGGTGTTTATCGAAGTATAAACTACAATGGGTCGCGTGCAAAATCAATGAACCCCGAAGGGTTCGTGAAATTTTGCTATCGACCCTATGTAGTTTATACTTCGATAAACACCAGAAAAATTAAGTTCATTGCTTATATTTACATTCTTTTCTATCTATTAATTGACCACAAATTTGTGTTGTTTTTAATCGCTACAGTTGGAGCAGAAAATAAAAAAAAAATACATTTATACGCAGTTTTTCTACTTACAGCAGAACAGCGTCATAACGTCGCCTACGTCCAATCAGATTGAAGAGAACCATGGTTTATTTTGACGTCACTTAACTCATGTAACGTCGCGTGAACCGATGTACTTGTTGAAGTATAAACTGCATTACGTTCTAATGGTTTATCATAGGGCTTTCCAATAAATGCACTGAGAATGTAAATACCAGTCAACACGCTCTTGTTGGTATTCTTTCTGCCGTACTTCATTACGAACAGTGTTCACCGATAGTTTTTAGTATAGTGGGATAGTCGATAGTTTGAGCTTATTTAAACTAGTCTAGTATTTTCTCAATAATGGTGACTGATCTCCATTGTGAATTACGAATTGTGTGTATTCTTTTTGTTTCTATACATTACTAAATCGTATTTTTTTCAGCAATGTGAAGCCTTCCACAAAAGAGTTTTAGACTAAAAATTGTCAATGATCTATGTTTATTTACAGCATAGTATCAACTGATCAATAGCACCGTGTATAATAATAATGCATGCAGGCAGTTGAGTACATTTGTATTATTTTGTTCATTTACTGTATACGCCCACAACTGTAGTGAACATGCTAATAACCGATAGTAGCATGCATACGACTCCTTTTAGCAAAATGTCATTTTTGCATTACATTTAATGGAAACGATTTTCTAAAAACGTTCAAAAATCAGGATTTGTGCTATTCTCTAATGTTTTGCTATTAGAGCGTAAGAACATATAATGGCAGTTTCGTAAGTTCCGAGAAAATAAGCAACCAACGGCTGCATTTGAGAGCAAACCGATTCAAGTTGTTGAGGTTCATTTCTTTTTTATCTACCAGGTTTACTACATGTCCATTCATGTTTCACAAAACCCTACTATTATTAATGTTGAAACGTCTTGAATCTATATTTGTCGCATTCAAAAACCTCCTGCAATTTTGTTGCTCGTCCTACCACCCATCCCACTCGGCCGCAACCTGTCATCCACCCCAACACACTTTATTATGGTCTATTTTACTTGTTTCCTCATGTGATGATTTTTTGTCTTTATCAGTTCCTCGGTTCGTTTCGCTTTGTGTTGTTACACGTTGAAACTGTAAGCAAGCAGGGTAATCCCTCGGGCACTGCTAGTTAGCGTGTGGATGTTTCACTCTTCAGTATCGCTTAAGTAGCAAATTAAGGTGAATGGGCATACTTTCAGTAGAAGCAACTATGCAATTCGATGTTTGCCTCCTTTTGATTTGGAATGTGGTTCTCTCTTCCAGAAAAGAATTTCTGCCATCTATCGTGTTAAAGAAACTCTTTAAGATTTTAATTTAAAAACATCATTGCAGGAGAAAAAGTGATGAAAATCGGACAAAAACCATGGCAGTCATGTAGACTGGCACTCCATATTCTTACGGTACTAAGGATAAAACAAGTCTGGCCAATTAAAGGGAGACAACAATCCAGCAAACTACATGTATTTAAGCCCTTTAGTATTTTATCTCAACCTCAAGGCAATTTTTGTGTTTTCTACCTTCTGATGAGTGTCATATTTTTACTTACACACAATACTACCCCAGAGTGGTTAAACAGATATACCGACTCCATATTCTCACGGTACATGGATATTTGCCTCATGTTAGCTAACTAAATGCAAAGGAAATATTTTCGTATTTAAAGTGGTTAATATAACAATACTGAAATTAAATATAGCAAGAAATAACATGATCGAACAATTATTTTCTATTTTATAAACACTTTTATCATCCTGGGGTATTGTTTGTTACCACCTCTGGTAATTTTTCACTATTTTTGCTTTTAGAAGTCACAAAATCTTCAGAAAAAGACAGAACGGAAATCTAAAGTGTACTTCAGCCTTGTTTTCCTTAAGTCTGTAAGCCAATATAAAAATTTGGAGACATATATGTCTGAGGCCTTTTATATAGCACTACCGCGAGTATATGATTGCCGCGAGAATATGGAGATCGAGTATAATTTTGAAATTTTCGAAACAAAACCAGACAGCGTCACTGATGAGGCATGAGTACCCGAAGAATATGTTCTCCGCTCTTGAAGAAAATCTTTAAGATTTAACATCAGTTCTCTGTAAGGACCAAAATTTTTGAATGGGGGCGTGCCACGCACCGTCTCAGAATTGGCTGAAATTTTCACAAAATGGTCCTTACCACTCAGGTATAAGAAAATAACCTTTCAAACTTTGACATCTACTTCCGTTGACATGGTAACCGTCAGTGTCGATTTCAGCGAAATTTGGACTTAAATTCTTGTGATTTATATTAAAAATGGCATATTTTCACCCTTAAAAAATCATAATAATCAACAGGTGGACAGGAGAAACAATTAAACCTGTAAAATATTTGGTTTTTATTTAACATTTTTCACAACAGACTTTAAAAATAAATTAATGTCGCTAATACTACCTTCATTGTGGACAATACATACTCTGGCAAATTTCATTAAAAGTGAAAAATGAAAAAAAAGACAATATTTCAAGAGGTATAAAAAAAATTGCAGCCCTCTATGAATAATTTACATAGCTACTCTTGAGTTAACTAAGTATCATGATTATAACTATGAAAAAAACTGAGTGGGGTAAGCGCCTCTTCTTGGAAAAAATAAGCATACTAATTTTGCACCGTTACAGAAATTTAAAAAAATGGTTTTGAGCAGGTAAGCAAACATTTTGGCTCTATGTTAACATTGTAGCAAGTTATCATATATTGTTGCTGATAATTTATGACTACAGGTCAGTTATTACTGAATTTGTATCAAACATTTCATTGTCTCTAAAGAAAATGCATATTTTACGCGTTCTAAGTGGAAAATATGTCGAAAACAGGGGGTAGGGGAAATAAATTAAAGCAAAATATCAACCGTAAAAGAAAGACTCTATAATAAATGACTTTAACTGTGTATATATCCATTCAGCATTATGTTAAACTGAACTTAACTAAAAATGTATCAATGTGTGTGATGCTAAAGGGCAATAACTCTGCATTTTTTGACGAAAAAGTAAAAAAAAAATTGAAAACGCATGAAAATGAAAATAGCTGTTTATGTGGGCATTAAACAATACCACATCAACACTTTTTAAGGTAAATACCAAATATATTTCATGGAATATGTTGAAAATATAAAATATTTCACGAGTGCGTAGCATGAGTGAAATTCTAATATTTTCAACACATGAAATATTTTTGGTATTTATCGAAAATAGAATTTTCTTTTGATTTTTTCTGTTTCGAAAATAAAAATAACTTTTTTTCATAGTCGTTTCTTGTTAATTTTGCTTGTCTTAGCACATTTAGTGGGTATAATATTGGGTGAAACTATAGTTTGCACCTAGAAAATGGCTAATAGGGCCATCCGAAAGAACGAATAAAAAGAAATTGGCAATTTAATAAAGCCGTTTGCAGCTGCCGTCAGACTGATGTCGCATGCAAATAAGTTATACTCCGGCTCAAAACCTGAACTCAAATGTGACGTCATTACTTGATTTGGCATCTTAACATGTGTAGCATAATGTCAGAATGCTACATTTCAGACTTTTCCGGAAAGAAATTAAGTCCAAAATTGTCAAAAGTGGCTGCAGTTTACTGCAGTGAAAAATTACTAGAGCAAGTGAGCAGAGGCTCACATATACCTATGACCAGTGCCACCGTCTAATGAAAGCATACTTTAACACACAACTTCAATGCAAATGTCATACATGTACAAAATTCTAAGTCTGTGGCCTTGACCCTAGGACAGCTGCAGCATCCACATGATGTAAACCATTATGATGTAAACCAGTATGAAATAAGCCTTTCATATATCATTAGGTGCCACTGAAGTATATTGGATATAACTATTTGCCAATAAAATACAGCATATGGCTAAGTCCTAGTTACTGACCCCTGGCCCCATTCATGAGCCTGATCCTGCAGCTTAGGTAGTCCATAAAGAAAGCAATGATGCAGGGATATCATGAACCAAATATGGAAGAAATCTTCAATGCAGTTACATAGATATAAGCAATCAGATAGGTTTAAGGCAAAACTTTGACATAATGAAAATGCTCCAGTCCTAATTATTGACCCCTGGTCCCACCCAGGGGTTTAGCTAATTCACATCAAAAGTAATGCTATAGAGATATGAATCAAATAAGAAAAGAATCTGATGTGTGGTTAGAGATATGAGCAACCCATAAAGGTTAAACACAAAACTTTGATGTAAAGTTGATGAACGGACAGACGAACGAACAAACAAACAAACGGACGGACGGATGGAATGACAAAAACTAAAAACCCCTGACATACTTTGTATGTAGGGGGACTAATGAATCATATCAGTCACTAGTGAAATGATACAATATATTTTACTGCAGACAATATCACCTTTATTTTTTCTAGATATGCATTGAATTCATTGCTAAGCATAAAACAACTAGAAAATGGTGTCTGTAAGACACTAATGATGCCCCCATGCAGCACCTGTCACAGGACATGTGTACATCCCTAAAGCACTTGTTAAGCACAAACACTGTCTGCAAAGAGAATCCCCTGGAAACACTACACAAAAACTTCTTACCCAACAGTGCAAAAATGCCGCCGAAAATGATAAGATTAAAAGGGCAAAATTCCTTCAAACATAATTTTTTCTCCATCAAAAACCCACACACACATCTTCATTATGTCCACAACAAGTATACAATGTGTGAAAACAGCCTCTGAAAATTGTGGGAGGAGCTGATTACACAAAATACCTACCCAACATTGCAAACATTTGCCTAAAATGACCAAGCCCCAAGGTTATAAAACATTTGTCGTGCTCAAATCAGCTTAGCATGAAATTACCTCTGCTGATAAATATGAAAATGCCAACTTATGTTGGCATTTTCATATTTTTCAGCAGAGAAAATTTGATACTTAGCTAAACTCAACAAGAAAACAACTGTACATATCAGTACTTTGCTATTTATTAGCAGGTAAAATTTCATGTTCAGCTGAGTTGAGCATGAAAAAAGTTTTATAACCTTGGGGCCAGGTTCAAAAGGCCATACTTCTGTCAAAATTAACTTGAGCTCCAACAAAAAGCCACATGCACATCTTCATTATGTTCACAACATGCATGCAAGGTTTGAAAAAGATCCATTGAAAATCATGAGAGGAGTTGATTACACATTGAAAATCATGAGAGGAATTGATTACATAAACTCCACAACCTACAATACAACCATTTGCCTATAATGACTAAGTTCAAAAGGTCATAATTCTGTGAAAGTTTGTTCTAGCTCTAACAAAATCCCACATGCACGTTTTCATTACGTCTACAATGCATATGCAAAGTTAAAACAATATCCATTTTAAAATGAGGAAGTTGATTACACAAGATCCATACCCTACGATGCAAAAACTTGCCTGAAAGACAGACAGACCAGATCTCAAGATAATGTAAATCCCATTAGTCCCAACAAACACCACATCACTTATTCAAACTTCAAACTTTCGTGTTTCCAACAATTTTACAAAGGATAATGACTTCCTGTATGCCTCTCTGGAAAACGTAGCCTTTTAATTGAGGTCTACACCCAAAGGAAAGAATTAGCTCCCAAGGGAGCAAACTTCCCAGCAAGTGCTGACCCCCTAAAGAAGGGAGACAACTAACGGGTCAACATCTGGGGTTTCCACCATCCCTATAAATATGAATATCTTAAACTCCTGTTTGCCTCTCTGGAGGATACAGCTCTGCAAATGAAGTCGTCTCTTTGGCAAATTCAGAAATGCCATTAGCTAGAGTTACATGTATTCTAATGATTATGCTATGCTGACCTGTCAACCTATGTATTTTCTGTCCGATTTACAAAGGTAAGCAACTGTCAATTTTACAAAGAGGAGCAACAAGAACTCCTTTTTCTGGTTTGCTTTCCTGAAGGACGCATCTCTTCATGAGATTCTGTATGCCTCTCTAGACCTCATTTTCAAATAAATGAGGTCTACACCCCAGGAAAAGAGTTTGCTCCCAGAGGAGCAAACTACCCATAAGGGCCGACCCCCTTAGGAGGGGGAGTCAAATGATGGGTCAACGTCTGGTTTTTCCACCAGCCCTACAACAAAGAACATCACAAGATCCTGTTTGCCTCCCTTCCAATAAAGTCTGCTCTTCAGGACGTTCAGAAAAAAAGAATGGGTACATTCTCAGGAGCAGCAACTCTATCATTTTTATTTTTGCCTTCTTCCTAAATTTACAGGTGCCAACTCTTAAATGTAAGAATTTGCCTCCCCATCAGCATATTCTTTCCTTTACAAGCAGGCTCCATTTTTGAAAGCTTCTTCATCTCAGGGAGCAACCAGGAAGTCACAAAGGTTGTTCCCCTTCGTATAAATGGATGAGAAACATGAGGGAAGTAAACAGGAAGTCAATGATTTTGTTTCTCTTTGTAAAAATGGTGGAAAAACATGACGGAAGGAAAGAGGAAGTCACTTAATTTGTAAAAAGAAAAAAAATAAAGGTAAAGGTTTCCCAAAGCCAAATAGCTGTTGGGGCAGTGGGGGTTAGAGACCCACTGTATCTTGGGTACAGCTGATGAAAGGCGGAGCCCATCTCTCTCCTTTCGCTGCCTTATCCTTCCCTAATTCGAAAAAGGTACCCATTTACCGCTGGGTTGACAGAGTTTTCCAGTTGTCGGATGGCGACAGTGAGCTGCGAACTCACAGCCTTCCGGTGACTTTCTGCACAATAACCGAGCCACTCTAACCACTCGGCTACCGCGCCTCTCTGTAAAAAGAAGGGAACACATAAAGATGTACCCATACACCCTAACTGCATATTTGAAAAAAAAATCAACATGGGATGTACAGGTATACTTTAAAACTGTGCGGTAAACCCCATATCACTCACCTACTTAAATCGTCAAATGTGAATGGGTTCACTCTCAGGAACAACAACTTTCCCATTTTCATTTTTGCCTCCCATCTAAATTGATTCGGTAGGAGCAAATGCTTTCCTTAACAAGTAGACTCCATTTTGTAAGAGCTTTATCATCCCAGGAAGCAAACAAGAAGTCATTCTAGTTGTTCCGTGTGTAAAAAATGGTGGGTGGAAAACATAAGGGAAGCAAACGGAAAGTCACTTAAGTTGTTCCCCTTTTTTAAAATGGTGGAGAAACTTGAGGGAAGCAAACAGGCAGTCACTTAAGTTATTCCTAGAGATGTAAACATTCAAATACCCATACATCATAATTTCATACTCGGAAAAAAATGAAAATGGAACATACAATACTTGTACTTTCGGTAATCAAAAGCCAGATTTTCTCAAAGAGTAACATGTACTCATGTAATCTGTTCTCAATCTACTTAAGGTCCATAGATCCACTTTTGGGGGGGAGGGGAAGTTACTCTGCAAATTTGTTTTTATCTCCTTTCTAAATGGGGGTCAACTCTTAAAGGAAAGAATCTGCTTCCCAAGAGCAAATTCTTTCCTTAACAAGTAGACTCCATTTTGAAAAGTCCTCCTTATCCCAAGAAGCAAACTGCAGGAAGTCACTTCAGTTTTCCTTTGTAAAAATGTTGGAAGAATATGAGGAAGCAAACATGAATTCACTTACTTGTTCCCTTTTGTCAAAATTAAAAAAAAAAAAAAAACAAATAAAAGAACATGGATGTGTACATATATACTTAGAGCCCTAGATAAGAGGGAGTAATTGATGATAATTAGGGATAATTTTTGTAAATTCTGGATAAAAACATATGTTGTGACCCCTCATCTGAACCACTTTGATGAGACGGTTCAGATGAGGGGTCATATCTTATGGTTTCAATGAGAAATGAAGAAAATTATCCCTCAACTATTATCAAATACCCCTCTTATCTAGAGATCTGCATGCAGATACTGTAATAAGTGTAATTTCATATTTGATCAAAATCAACATGGAACATACTGGAATACTTAATAAAACACACCACATGAAATAAGTAAAGTGCATTGTAGCAAGGGATTCTGAAGTTCAAACTCACTACATGTTGCTGCAGTTTTGTTTTTGTTTTTGTTTTTTTTTTTTGCATCTTTCGTAGAAACTTGTACATTTCTTAGTGTGTTTCACCAAGTCCTTTTCTGGTTAGTACTTTTGAGATTTAGTAGAATTGTTAATTTTCTCACTCAATACAAGTTTATTTTTCCTCTATTTAGTTGGCCTTCGAGAAGTTAATGCTTTAATCAATCTACCAGAAAGTGTCAAGGACTTCTCAAAATACAGTGACTGAATGTTGGAGTTTAAAACGAGGTCCCATCTCCATATGACCTATTATCGGTGGGATATTATACCAGAGTTCACTCACTCGCTCGACTAAAAGTTGATATTTAAGACTGAAGTCTAAGACTTTCTCTGGATGAGACCTTTCATCTGCTTCGGTTGGCATAAATAGTTCAGCAGGCTTCCATTCTGCAAAAGAATTTAAAGGAGCTTTAAATCACTTTTAAATTCAAACTGCTTATACATAAATTATGAAATGATAAAGTTTATTCAAATTTTATAGAAAGCTGCATTAAAACATTGAGAGCACTATCCGTTATATTTGGGAATTGCACCATTTGCATTCTTATGCAGGCTGGATATTACAGTAATTCTGCTGCATTTACAGAATGTCAACAAATGCTGTATACATTTAGCATCTATGGACAGGCTTGTTCCCATTGTGATTCAAAGGAATTTAATGGGGCAATAACTATATTGTGATTTGTCCAGTTTCGCTTAAATTCAAACTTGTCTGAAACCTTATAGCCATCAAAAATGCTTAACGGTTCAAGATGTTCTACTGAGAAATGTAGCAAGCAGACATCATAATTTTCAATTAAAGAACACAAAAGTCTCATGATATGGCAGTTTCCACCATATCTTTTATCGTCCACAAAGCAAGGAATAATAAGCAAATTCGATGAATTTATGTCCCCGCATGCATATCTTCAGACAATGATCAAAACACCTGTGATGTTTCAAAGGAATGGGCATAAAACTGTAGGAGGAGTTGCACACACAAGGTACCCACTATCTATTAACTTTGATAGTAAAAATGTATGAAAAATGGCTAAGTTCAATTTGCGACAAAAGTAATAAAAAATAATGTGAGGACTATATCCAAACCACATTATATTTTAAGACCATGACCAAAATACCTGTGAAGTTTCACAGGAATAGGCATAAAACTGTAGGAGAAGTTGTGCACACAAGGTACCCACTATCTAGGCACTATGATAGTAAAAACGCCTAAAAATGACTAAGTTCAACTTGTGGAAAAAGTGACAAAAAATAATGTGAGGATTATATCCGAACCATATACATAGTTTCAGACCATGACCAAAACACCTGTGAAGTTTCAAAGGCATCGGCATAAAACTGTTGGAGGAGTCGCGCAGACAAGGTACCCACTATCTAGTCACTTTGATAGTAAAAAGGCCTAAAATTGACTAAGTTCAACTTGTGGAAAAATTGACAAAAAATAATCTCAGGATTATATCCAAACCACATGCATATCCTCAGACCATGACAAATATATCTGTACAGTTTCGAAAGAATCGGCATAAAACTGTAGGAGGCGTTGCACACACAAGGCACCTACTACTTTAGGGGGGCGGAAAGACGGAAGGACGGATGTACGAAATGCCGAAAACTATGTCCCTCCGCTTTTCTTCGAAAAGGCGGGCGACAATAACTGGTGTTAATGGTCCAATATGATCCATTATCAACCTTGGCTGAGATCCTGTTCAATAAATGCAGCCCTCAATGCCCTTAGTGAATAACTACCTGTAGAATATGTTCTATAAAAGGGTTATCCTTTGGAAGCAAGGATCACACCAAAGAACTGGAAACTGTCGAGTGTACAACTTTTCTGGGCCAGACTAGCTAGTTTCGGCCAATTAGGCCTCATCAGTGACCCTCAAATATTTTTAAAGTTCTACAATGGAATCAATGATCCCAAAGGACTAGAAAATAAAATCTGCACTATGATGAAGGGCAGGGAGACTTTTTACGGTGACCAAACAGTCCCAATCGCCAGCTGTAATGAAGTTCAATGTGGTAAAAGGGTTATCCTTTGGAAGCAAGGATCACACCAAAGAACTGAAAACTGTTGAGTGTACAAGTTTTCTGGGCCAGACTAGCTAGTTTCGGCCAATTAGGCCTCATCAGTGACCCTCAAATATTTTTAAAGTTCTACAATTGAATCAATGACCCAAAAGGACTAGAAAATAAAATCTACACTATGATGAAGGGCAGGGAGACTTTTTTACGGTGACCACAGAGTCCCAATCACCAGCTGTAGTGAAGTTCAATATGTTCTATAAAAGGGTTACCCTTTGCTTATAAGTTATTTGCATAGATCAAAGGTCTGGGTTCTTTCTATCATACTTTCTGGTAGGCCAACCAACAGACATCATGATCACCATACTGGCTGTCTCTAGTTTGGTAACACAGTAACAGGGAGCCATCTCCGGTACAGTCTGTGTATAATTATTAAGTAACCACCATCTCTGGTACAGTTTGTGTATAAGTAACCAATCATAGAGTCTCCTTCCTGCTTATTAGACAAAAAAAATCTTCAAAATCGTTTGCAAATCAGCACAGTCAAAACCAGATTTTCAAGCTGGCTTTTGCTCACCAATACCTACACAGTTTTTAAATCAATTTCACGTAAACCACATACAAATCCATGATCTTCTGTTTATAGCAGATGCACAAATTACATATTTAAACACTTCCCTTGGAATAGAAGAAATCAGTACAAATGCTTGATTTATTTTTAGAGCACCTGGTCTCACTGACTGAGTATCAGTGCACAGAATGTCAATATTTTTCTATTCTACCACCTTTGGCAGAGTAGTCCAGACTAGCAATACAATTGTCCAATGTAAATTTTAACAAGACCTGTCACCGGGACAGGATAGCTGGGCTGACAGTGCCTTGCCCATCACCTACAAAACTTTAATGTAAAACTTTAACATTTTGCTAACGCCGCCGCCGCAGCTAACGCCAACGCCGGAGGTAGTACAATAGCTCTTCCTAAACTTCGTTCAGGCGAACTAAAAAGGGCAGTGCCAGTGAGTGAGACCTGTATTATTTGGAGCTATGCATTTAATGTGTCCCAAATATACATGAATAATTATGAAGATTTTATGAAAGGAACCATTATTCATGAAAGTAAAGGTAAAAGGTTTTCCAGAGTCTTGTGGTCGTAGGGGAAGAAGGCTGTTAGAGCCCTACTGTATCTTGGGCACAGCATATAATATGAAAAAGAAATAACCCAACACTTTCCTTTTGCTGCCTCAAGGTAAGTGAATACAGAAAGTAAGACAAGGGCCTACTGTGCTTGCAGTAGGTGCAGGCGGGCTTGTTTTAAATTCTCTCAATCATTTCTCCCTTCTTTCTCCCTCTCTCTGGGAGATGGTCTGATACAGACTAAAATACTGCCTCAAAGGGCCATTAAACCCATAACAACCAACCAACCAATGCATACAGAAATAATCACATCGTGCTGCACATTTGTGCAGACATATTAGTTTCTACATTTCACTTTAAAGATTCAGACTGCAAATGAAAAACAGTAAATTTAGAAATCTGGTAAGACTCAACAAATGTGCAGACAGCTGGCTGATATAAGTCATCAGGTTCTTTTAAATCTGTTTCATATGACATCACTGTTATTCAGTAGATAACGTCCTGTCTTAAAAATCGTATGGCCACACGTGTAATAACACTTTGGCACATACATGTAACGGCATTGACAACGTACGCGTCAACAATGCGTTTACTTATTGAATTAATGTTCAATTTGAAGACGTTAAAATCTCATTTTAAAGGGCAATATGATAAACAGAATCTTACACTCGTGGTTATTTCATATGAAATTTATGAAACTCGCCAAAGGCTTGTTTCATAAATTTCATATGAAATGATCACTCCTACAAGATCCTCTATTTAATGCAATGCCATTAAAAGTATACCTACAGCAGACATTTGGACAGTATTCTTCAGGCATATTTCAAGTTTCTCTGCTCCCACAAGCATGTTGCTGAAGTGGCACACATGGCGTATTTTGGATTCATTTCTTTCATTCTCAAAAGTACATTGTTATTGGTATTTCTGTCTACCATCAGATTAACCTTTCACTGGCATAATCAACTACATTTTCTTCATATGTTTCAGTCCCTAAAAATAGATAAAAAGATTTTCCGAATGTTCATATACATGTATAATGTAAAGTATGCATAATCATAACAGAGCTCTTGATACAATGTCAGATGGAGTATTTGGTGATAGTTAAGGCTAACTTTTGTTATTTCTGCATAAAACATATGTTGTGACCCCACATCTGGACTGTCTCGACAAGACGGTTCAGATGAGGGATCACAACATATGGTTTCAATGAAAAATAAGAAAAAATTATCCCTCAATTATCATCAAATACCCCTCTTATCTAGAGCTCTGTTAACAGGAGATAAGAGGTGAAAGGGTTGACTGAAATTGTATCATATCACTGCCCTCTCATGATTCATTGAAAACTGTATCTGGTGCTATCCATATATTGTCGGGACAATATGATTTACTATGTCAAGTTTCTTTCAACTTCTAAGATCTATAACTTGGCAAATTTAAGGTGTACAGATACACTTTCATATGAAGCAATCTAAACCATTTTCTTTCTTTTTTTTTCCTTTTTTTCTCAACTGTGCCAACTCATAAAGGAAAGAATTTGCACCCCACGCCTCCCCTGACCAGATTTTTCCTTTATGAATAGACCCCATTATGGAAGGGCGTCTTCATTCAGGAAAGAAAAGAGGACATCACAGAAGTTGTTTCCCTATGTAAAAATGGCAGAATACATCGTTTTGTACCCATACACTATAAAAAGTTCCATTGTCCTAGATGCCGGACTGTGTTTATTTCTAAAACACAATTCTAGAATAAACAGTGTATTGTTGCAAAATGGGCACTCTAATATTAGAAAAACATTAATATTGCAGTGGCCATTTTGCAACAATACACCATGTACACTGTTTATTAAAAAATATATATATATATAAGAAGTGCGTGTGCCTCTTGTTGATAAAACCCTCCATTGGCAATTAGCTCCACAGAATTTGATAAGGTTTGCTGTTAATGGAAAAAGTCTTGACCATTACATTCCCCAGTAACTAGTAGCCCGGCACTGGGCTGGAAAATACCTAGAAACCGTTTTCATTTTTTTTAAAACTAGAAACTTGTTTCTGAAATAAATTAGGGCTAGAGCTGGAGCGAGACTGCAGCCGCTAGCAGCTACTGAGCCTCATTTACTTGCATACTTTACATTGTCTCTTCTGTGATTCCCCTATCTCCACGAGGCACTTGCCTTTCTTGTGTATGACTTGACAAATATCGAGGGCCACCACATATTATTTGTCTTATTGTTGGCCTTAAATCAACTGCTGTATAAGAGAGGCTGTAGCGGAGTCGAAAATAACAATCTCTACAACGACTGAATCTACAAGGCACACACAAGCATGCACTGGAAATGACTGGCATGTTTGTTTAATAGTGCATGCAGTAGAAACCCTTAAACTCCCAGTGTACGAATCTGCTACTCCCATACATGAGAGTTCTGCGTTCCAGACATTCATATTTTACGTTTTTATGCTGTTATTTATGTTTTTGTTATTCTTCGGAACGCGAACTCTCATACGGATACAGCCATTAAGTTTACGCAAGGACCGCGATGGCTCTACGCCCTGCTTTTCTCGGCTAAAATTAAGACATTGGAAACGTCCTCAAATCCAATCACATATATAACTTACATAAGTAATAGATAAATTCCTCATTCCAACCGAAAATATTCAAAAGGTCACCAAAAGAACCTTTAATCCATCCTGATTATGTCCCGGTAAGTGTTTATCACGCCAGATTGTTTACATTGTCAAATTGAGGCCACCGGCTATTGGTTAAATCAAAAAGAGGCCACCGGTTATTGGTTAAATCAAAAACATGGATTGGATTTTCTGAAAAATTTGGCGAAAAAGGGTAGATTGGCTGTAACAGACAGACATACAGAAATTAAGTTTCTTCTATTAAAATAGAGAAATATAGTGACTTGTTAAACCAGAATCTGGCCCAGTGAGAAAATCTACAAGCTAATTAAGGGGCATAAAGGAATATTCCTTTCAGAACCCATACATAAAGGCAGAGAGACAGAAGACTATTGTACCACACTTGTGAACATGAAATACTGAAATGTTTATATCACATATATATCTGTACTTCATGTTCAGAAGTATAGGCCTAATACTTTATTTCTCACTCAGTGTGAGCTTGCAGAGTGTGCGTGGTGGTGGTGGTGGTGGTGGGGGGCGGAGGGGGAGAGCATCAGTACTTGAAGTAGGCATGTGAAACTTTAAAAAATTCAGCTTTTCAAAGTGCTGGATATAGTGGGAAACGAGAGCTTTTCAAATTAAAAATAACTAAGACCAAATTGGCAAAGTGGGGAAAAAGATTAATGTACTTTACTGTTACCTGTGTTACCTTGGGTAGTGTAAAATAGACATGCATAATGTAAGTGCAGGGTATCATGTTGCAGATTATCGTCTTTGGGTAAACGGGTAACGCAGCTAACACATTACTAACTGTAAGCTTACCCCAACCCTAATACAAGCCATACCAGTAACTCCAAAGCATTAGTATTGTGTTATGTGCATAACCCTGTTGCTCACATACGGTACTCTTATTCTACATTACCAGCTCCAATCATTTTATATAAGAATGTATGGCCTACAGGATGAAACTTTAATAAGGTTTGATACTTATCTTACAAAAAGAAGGCAACAGGTCTCAGTTAATAATACTAACTCAGATTTTAAGGAAATTTCATATGGTGTACCGCAAGGCTCAATTTTAGGGCCACTTTTATTTTTGCTATTTATTAATGATCTCCCTTTGTACACTGCAAATGTTTGTACTGATCTCTATGCTTATGATACAACTTTGTATGATATTCAGGATTCAGTGGAACAGATTGAAACAACCTACAGTGTGCGATAGACAATCTTAACATCTGGTGTCAGTAACAGTAACAGTAACTTTATTCACTCAAAGTACATGTAAACATGACATAATGAGGACTTTCTGTAATACTAATCAAAATAATGGAATGTTTACCCAAGGTAAAACAGGTAACAGGGGTAACACTGTAGTAAATTTAAGTCACAGACAGATAATATAAAGATTTATAATTGTTAAATGATTGGAGTGTACTTATCATACTTAAATCTTAGCCTAATTCTATCACTACAGTGTTACATCTTTTACCTGTGTCACCTTTGGTACTGAAAAGTAGATAGATATAATGTATATGCATGGTATCATGTGGCAGATGTTTATAATTTAGAATAAGAATACCGTATTTGAGTAACAAGGTAATACAATAATAACCCGAACCCAGCTCCAATCCTACTACTAACCAGTCTAACTCCTAACCTTAATTCAGTAGTGTTACTAATGTTACCTGCGTTTCCTTAGATAAAGGAAAATAAACCAAATTGGGTAAAGAGATGTACTTTCAGGACATATATGAATACATTTGTTGAATATATATATATATCACAGACTCTAAACAAATTAACATCAGATGCTATTCATATTAAGAACTTAAGATAAAATAAAACTAATAATTATACCTAGTTAAAAAAAAGGAATCAATTGCCACATGCATCCTGATAGAAGCTGAATAGATTAGATGAAAATAAAGCAAAGTATTTAAAGAGAACCATTTATACATTATATAAAGCTAGCTTAATAATAAAATTTAGCTTTATAACTTAAAGATAAATCTCCAGGCATTAGTTTCATTTTTGTAGAATGGGTCATCAGCTTATTGTCTTTTTTTATTTCCTATACCCTTTCCCATTAACATATTCAGTAAATTATTCCTGTCATTAAATATTGATAAAAAAAAAATCGTCCAAAAAATACCCAATTTCAAGTCTTTGTATTAACCAAATGTCACGTGACTATATAGTCAACACAAATGGCGGCTGAAGGGTGATTTAAATGAAAGCTCTTATTCATTTTGAGTTTTCTGACAACAGAAAAGGTAAGATGGCATTTTTATCAGAGATTTCAACTTATTAGGACCTTAGACATAGCACTGACTCAAAACACAATGGGTAGTCACGGAATACCGAAATTTTAAAAGTGCGATACGGACATACACAGGGTCCGTGTTAGACGCTGCATGCACAACTATAAAAGGTAAAATATAAATGAGTGCATGCGGACGTCTAACTTGTTGGACTACGAATCTGCAAGCTGTACGAATCTGCAACATGTCACTCTACAGCACTTCATTTTCTCCAACAATCAAGAGATAAATCTGATAAACACATGTAACAAATACCTGTAGTGACCTCAGAATTGTATAACATTATCTGTAGACGGTGTTACAATGAATAACAGAATAAAAACACAGCATACAAATTCACAAAGTTCTGTCAAACTTGTGGAATACCCGCCTTTAATTATAGTGCAATTGTTAACAAGTTTCTCTGTTTCACTTTGAAGAGCTAACAAGGGAAGTTACTGCGTAGCAACCAAAACAGAATAGAATTGAAGAAAATTCAGGATTTGGGGTCCAACCACCTCCAGAATTAATGCAGAAAACTACTTTACCCCACTCAGATTTTTAATGAAATGTGTATTATAGGCTTTTCTTTATTTACTAGAATATGACACACTATCTGTATCAGCCTGCGTTTTGCACATTGCCCTCTTAAATAGGATACCATGGTGCGTCTAGACAACCTCAAATTTCACATGTAAGTGATAACTGGAACAAACAGCAGTTTCAGAATATACACTCCCCACTTTGAATCATTTATTTGTTGTCTACTTTATATAAAAACTGCAAAATTAATCAGATTCAGTCAAAGTATGTATGTTTAAAATCTTCTGATATCCACCTACTGTTATTTCCCACCAGTTTCAACATTTTTTTTTTCATCTGCCGTTTCCATGACAACGAAAATAAGAATCGCAAAACAAAGTATAACTTTTTTGTTTTTTGATACACCCTTTCGTTTGAAATAAGTGTCATGAAAATCCCTGTCAGTGCGTGGACAAAATATTTTGGTGCTTACAGAGAATTGATGTTAAATTGTTATTATGAAACTGTCGAACTATCCTAGTCAGAGAATCTTCAGCAGAAATTAATAAATCCAATTTAGTCTTAAAGCGCCAATAAATTTACGTATGCAAAATTTCAAAAATGTTTCGACCCGGCTCATTATTAGCTGCTCATCGTAGTTATCGTTTTTGTAAAGTCAACAGTTTTCCTTTTTGGGACATTAATTGATGAAGCAAACTTAACAAATGTCAAAATGCCATCCTCTTAAACTATACGTTAATCTTTAAACAAGCATAGAAAGTATATATATATTGCAGTTTTGCAAATGATGGATTCTCTGTCCACCATTGTATGGCCCCACCTGGCATAACCGGGACATTTAGCGTCTAGGATATTCTGTTTCGTCTGTATGCCTGTACGGTATCTAAGTCCGTATCGGCGATAGTCCTTATCAATGTTTTGGATTAAGGTTCTCTGTCAGGTCGCTGTAAAGACAATGTCAGTACTTGTACAATTGTGTATCATTATAACGGCTGTAGCTGCCTTGTAGAATTGTGTGTCCTTGACCTATAAGTTCCGGTCATTGACGTTGGTTTGTAGCACTGCTTTTATTCATAAGGGTTCTTAAACAGTTCTCTCTTTGTTTTATCTGATTAATATCTTACAGGTAAAATAGTTAGAACTTAATCGTGTAACGTATCCCTAAAAGTGCAGCAGCTGCAAAGCACACATACATGTCTCACTGATGAGGCTTTTTTAGCCGAAACTACGTAGTCCGGCCTATGTTCCTTCTTCTAAATGTATTCTCTGCTCTTGAAGGAACTATTTAAGATTTTAATTTTACTTCACTGCAGCTAGTGTTATGACGTGTGGCGGCCATAAAACGTCTCCCCATACACCATCCATAGGACAGACTAAATTTTATTTTCTTCTTTTGAGAGCAGAGGATATATTCTGGGAACTCTAAATTTTGATATTTATTTAGACTATTATTCTAGATCATCGTCTTTTATATTATTTAGATGGAACCTTGTTGATACTAATCAATCTTTGAATCGACTGCCCAATTAGAATTAAGAAATTACTGTATGCTTTTCTCTGGTTTCGTCGCCAGATATTGTCAGGGTCAATGATGAGGCTTTTATAGCCGAAACTTCGTAGTCTGGCCAGTGTTCCTTTTCCTGAATATATTCTCAACTCTTGAGGGACCTATTTAAGATTTTAACCATATACGTTGTTTCTCTGACCTTTCTTCATTGTCCATTGATAAAACACGGTTTAATCTGTTAATAGTTTAACACCACCTTTGTAAATGTGGTTTAGTCTGACACTGCAAATGACCTCATTCAATATGTAGGTCACTCTGACCTTTATGTCATTGTACAGTGATTTTGCCTCATTGAACACTATTGAAAAGGTATATCATTATTATTGAATAATGGTTCTGTCTTGCACTGCGAATTGCCTCATTATATTTATAGGTCTCTTTGAACTTATCTCATGGTTCAGTGATTTTGCCTAAGATCTCAAACAATGTGTACATTTATTGATTATGTAATCGGTATGTGTTGTCCAAGACCCACCTATTCCACAATTTGATTTCTCTGCCGTTTCAGTCTCATTTATGATGCTTCCGTGTGTCATATAATTTCTTTAAATGTTAGACTACATGTTAGACTCATAAGCTAGAGGCCGCGGGGTCTATTCCAGCTGAGATCGTGATTCTTCTCTTGCGACATTTTAATTCGTTATTATCATCTCACACATTTCCAATTGGTCCGACATGACTGGAATACAGTTGAAAGTACAGGAAAACCCGTAATCATTCACCCATCCACTTGTACGATTGCGGCGATGACTACAACAAATACTGCCGTATGACTCGCATGTATCATCTTCACTTTATCCTGATTTATCTTATTTACGATTCACTGATTATCAAGTGAATGCTATACACGATTTTTCAAATGTATGTTCTCAACGTTTATACGATAAAATAAAATGTACATTTGGGAATTCTTTCCGAAAAATGATTTCAAAGTACACGTATATTTAGCTACAGCCTCTGAGAAGTACTTTTCGTATAGAATTTACTTCTAACTCGTAGATAGTATGCTACTATTGATGACGAATACATATATACAAGTCACCGCTACACGTACACCTGCCCGTAGAAGTTAAAAAATCCTAACCTTTCTATTATTGTAAAAGATTTAAAGACTGTTTTGTTTATTTTTCATAACTAGTCAGCAAAGAGAGTCTAGACATCAAACAGGACAAGATAAATCTGTCTCACCTGCCGGACAAGAAGAACCCTTTCTATAGATGTCTAAGAGTTTTATAGCACGGAATGCTGTCCCACGCAAAAACTCTGAAAGCTGTTTCAGTCATGTTAAAAAGTACTTTTAATCAAAGTACCTGCTACCTCGCATGTAAAATTGCTTGCAGAATATGAAACTGACAACAAGAGCCATTGATAAAATTTCATGTAGGTTTAGGAGTAGGTTCCAGTCGTGTAAAATGCATGTACAAGGTGAAATCAACAGAACATAGGTATCAAAAGATAATTTCTTATAGTTTGAAGTAGGACCAAAGTTATGAGTTTAATAGTTATTCTGTTTTATTAAATATAAACGGCGAGAGAAAAAAATCAATGCTTGCATTGAGATCTTTAGCAGAAAATCACAATTTCCTTGTCATATCATTTAGTCTCATGTTCAAGAGAAGCCTTCAAGGAACTAATAACCTGAAAAACAGCTTGAGATTGCTGTGTGTCTGTCTCAAAACAATCCTAGATTCTGTATGTCTAAACGACACATACTGTCAGGCAGAAGTTGCGATTACAGTACGGACCTCCATACGAACCGAACTACCAACTAATTGTGTGCACCGCAGCGGAGGGTGAGGGTGAAGGTTTGGGCCCAGTAAAACCGGTTTAAACCCCCAGTAGTTATTACTGACCGTCCCAAGGCGGTACTTTTGTTGCGGTTGCACTTTTGTTTTATGTTCGATGCTGTTTAATTTATTGTGTTCTCAGTTTAATCCTTCTATCATAAAAACAGAAAACAGGTAAAAATAATTGTTAAATGTTTTTCATATAATTTGCTTAGTCCGTTGTAACCCGTCTGTTGGTCTAAATTATTTAGTTCAATAAAGATAGCTGAGTTGCCATCTATTTGGGAAAGAGCTGCTGACTCGGCTTATCACTTGTAATTTATTGTTTGCTTGGATGTCTTTGTCAATCTTTCCCTTTGATGTTGGGGATAGGGTTTGGGATCTGATTCAGTCAGTTCCTGAAGTGTAGTTACTCTTTAAATTTACAAATATGAAATCTTGTCAGGCCATTGCAACAGTCTGATATAATTTTCGCGAGATCGTTGAACGTAGCAATTCCGCCAATATAGAAACATGAAATTGCGATGGCTCATGAGGATACCGTTGAAAGAATAAAGTATACAGAGAAACACTTGTGGAAAATACTGATCAGACGCAAGCATATACTTATCCAATCGATCCAGTACTGGGCACTTAAATGTGGCTGCTTGGCGAGTGACAGGGTACTTGAAATGTTTTCATATACTAGAAAATACATCCACACTCTATTTACCAAAGTGCAAAATTAAGCGAACAAATATGTCTATTATATGGTATGATCGGTGGAAGAGCTGCATATGAAATTTCTCATACAGAGAAGAATGGCAATGATTAAAATAAACTTCAGAATTGTCCTATTTGGATTTTCTGGGTTCTTTTTTTGTGAAAATATGGTATTTTAGATAACTGCGTGAACAGAAAAAAAGGTAAAACCTTGTCTGGAACATTTTGAAATAAATAGAGACCTACCAGCTCTATATTGAGAGGCGTCGTAGTCGAGTGGTTAGAGTGACTAGGTCTTGGTGCAGAAAGTCGCCGGAAGGTCGTGAGTTCGTTGCTCACCGTCGCCATCCGACGACTGAAAAACTCTCCCTGTCAACCCAGCAGTAAATGGGGACCGTTTACGAATCAGGGAAGGCTAAGACAGCGAAAGGGGAAATTTGGTCTCCGCCTTTCAACAGCTGTGCCCAAGATACAGTGGGTCTTTAACCCCTACTACCCCTACGGCTATTGGGCTATGGGAAACCTTTACCTTTTTACCAGCTCTATGATTGCAATGGAATAACCACTTTTTGGGAAATATTATTCCTATGATGCACTCTTACCGTAGGTGTTTAAAATATACTGAAGGGATTTAAAAACTTCCACCTTTTGTTTTGACTATTTCAAAAATGAATGCAGCGACGTCCATCAATATTTCACTTTATATTTGTTTTCTTATATTTGATTTTTCCCGAATTTGAAACTGGTCGGTCAGGAATAAGCATGTGTTCCTCGGGTTTTTTAAGTATAGTTTACGCACAAATGAATCACTTCCTGTATACTGTTTTCTGAGGAAACATTTCTCTTACAATATCAAATTGATTTTTTAAACGTTTGAAGTCGGTTTGTGGTTTAATTTGGCATAACGCGCCTAAATATCGCAAACTGGTTCAAAGCGTTCGGCCAATTAAATGCTAAAATTTCAAATGTTATGTTGCGAGATAATTTCATGAGTTGATTATGGCAATTTACAATCTCAGACGACGAGCACGATTTACAGGAAGCCTTAAAGACCGTCAAAAGGCAGCGCACCGAGATTAAAAACCAGAGGTCATGACATTATTTCACGTCGACGTCATCTCCGTAATAGGTTTGGTGCGAGTGCATTGAATGCAATAATAATTGCAAACAAACGTGGATGACATAACACTGTTAAGACAGTAAGAAATCGTCTTAACAGCGTTGCATAATGTAACGACATCATCGTCATATGCGTTTCAGAGTTGTAACGCTTTTTACTGACGTCATTTAGATAAATGATACAAATAAACTGTGTAACCTTTAAATTTGATAAGTTCCAAGCAATCTGTCGAAAAATGTTTGACACTTATCACTAGTGAAAGGATCATCTGCAAGCACTAGAAATACGAGGATCATCCAAAAAGTTCTGTCACTCGCCTTATTTCCCGGGAAAAAGCATTAAAATGATTCTGTAATTTACACCATTGAAGAAGCATATGCTTTGCTTAAACGTTTTTATAAAAATGATTCATGAGTCATGAAGGAAAAAGTGACAATTTGCTTCGATCAAGGTATACCCCCATAACACTGGCACTACATGTAGATAGTGCATGCAACGCACAGAATAATTCATAATGATCCTTTGCAAAATTATTGTTTAATTTTGCAAAATATTCTTGAGGTATGGATAAACAAACCCTGAAAAAAAAGTTCGTAATTAAAGACAATTTAGATAGTTTACTGAAGCAACTACTATGATGTAAAACTCATGAATTCTTAAATAAATCTACTAGTTCCAGTTCTAAGGGGCACATATTGCTATATTTATGCATGCAACGACACTGGAAATAGCTTACACTGACATAGAGGTGATTATACTTTTATTCTGGTTTGCCAAAATAATATTTTAATTTACACTGCTGATATAATGACCACTGGGTTTAAAGATCGTGGCACAAAAGCTCATTACTATGCTTACTGTTGCTGAATATGAATTTAAGTATGCCAAACATTACAAAACGAATTTAACAAATGCTAGCAGAGTTTTTAACCATGGACAATACAGAAATTATTGTCACAGTTCGAAATCGTTTGTTGCTAGAAACGAGAAAGAAAAGCTACATTCAAACGTTACTCTGCAGCTTTGCTGAAACTTACAAAAGACTATCAGATTCACTCTTTTTTCATTTTACGAGTTTATAACCTTTCCAAAATTTCCTTTTGTAATGCTTCGGATATTTTCAATTACTCTGAAATAAAATTTTCAAAAGTGTGCTCCGGTTACACATCAGAAGTAACTTGAATTTTACGTAAAGATGTATTTCCATGACGTCATAAATCTTACCTGTATTCCATGTAAATAATGAACGGATATTGTTCTTTTTCATTTGGCTTCCTGTGTTGATGTTATGAGTAGAAGCATCGAAAATTCAGCAAGGTGCGATGTTTACCAATATAAATATACCGTTTGAATTATTCACAAGCTGGAACGCAAAATTGCTCTTCGAAAAGAAATTAGGCCAGTCATACGGAGGATTGAATGTAAAACCGAAGTAAAGATAATTCGATTATTTCATTCAATCAATGTTTTGGTATCATTTTGAAGAAGAGAGTCAGGGCTTTTCATTGAGGTATAATACATTATCCTAGCATACCCGTAATCAAAGTAATGAGATGACTGACAGAACGTTTTGGACAATCCTCGTAGGAAGTATTTTAAATCCGCTCAGTATATGTCCAGGAAAAGACAATGAGTGGGAAGTTTTCTTTAGAAGACGTTTCTTCTATGTTATATATGTGACTAAGACATTTGCTAGTGTCCTTATGTGTGGGATTCACCAAGTTACTTCATGAACGATAATAAACATTTTAGTTTATATTTTCCAATTATTGTGTGTCAGTTAGCTTTCACTTATTGGTTTGTTTGTTTGTTTGTTAGAAACATTATATGGTCTTTTTCCTAGAACATAACTTCCTTTTTATATTTGTTGAATTAACAAATACCACTTTTGCATTTCTTTAAGTCACAGTGTTTTGGTTTTCCACCATTTTAACAAAAGGGAAAGATTTTGATGATTTTCTCTTTTTTTTCCTGGATTCCAGGATGACGAAGCCTTCCCAAAAGTGGATCTAATCTGAATGGAAAGGATTAGCTTCAACAGAAGCAAATTCTATTCTTCGAAGATTAATCCCCATTGAGAATAGGTGTAAAAAATAAAATGGCTGAAGGTGTATGGTATTTGTTCTTTCTGGTCGCTGATTCCTGACACATGCATATTATGCATTGACAAAAGGAAGAATTTAGCGCCGTAACTTTCATTTGCAAGTATTTTGCAGCCGCTCAAATACAAACGACGGATGATAAAAAATGCGTGGAAGTTTGCTGTAGAAATATTATTATTAAAAGTGAATCTTTTGAAGTCGCAGTAGATACTGATTCATCTTTCATTTATCCAGTGATGTATTTCATTAAACATCACACATCGGAAAATAGTCCGCATCGGTCGTTATAGTAACCTTATGACGGTACTGCGGAGCACGGTAAAAAATTGCCTTATTATTTCCAGTTGGTTGTTTGGCTGTGTTTAATATTTGTGGTGGGGTGAAATGCTTGATATTTACTATGTTATTTCGATATGGTTTCCGCTTTTCACTGTCAAGGAATTATTGCGATCGACAAGCAATGTAAAATATGGTATGTTGGTCATACAAGGGTGACAAATTGACGTCAAACATTATTCCCGGTGTTTTTGCAAGTTCCAGTTTTTATATGTCATTGTAAATAAATCGGTCAAAATCATGCAAAACCTTGAAAGAGGGTGTTAGTTTGTGAAAATTTGCTTCCAAAGGATCTAACTATTCAGAACTTATTTGCGAGGTTATATGATAGAATAGAATATAGAAATTGTCTTTGGGATGGACTGCGTACTTACAGCATGTTTCCTCCTGATTATGCTACTCTGCCATTACAAGGTCACTGATGAGGCTTTATTAGCCGGTTTTTTCGTAGTCTGATTCAGCTTCGTCCTTATTATTGTTTTCATTGCTCTTGAAAGAAGCCATTGATTTTTTTTCTACAAGAGGGTAAATGTTAGCTTGAATATTCATATAGACAATGGAATTTTAAACATGAAAATTACATCTTTACGTCGATCCCTTAATATTATGCCACTTTGATGATGATTGCACTTAATTATTTGGTAATTTGACAAAGCATTTTTGAACCAAAATTTAATATTACGCAAAATACAGTTGTGTTTTGTGTAAAACATGAAGCTGAAGGACTTCAGATATCACTTAAAGCGCCGAAAATGAAAATAGTTGAATTTGCAAACGGTACAGATGCATATGAGGCGGCTCATAATAAGTCAGTTCATCTAGATCTACATTGTTTGTCCTCTAGTCTTTGATTTTTATATGATATATCTTGGACAATACATATTTTGAAATTTTGCAGACATAAATTTTGTCATCTGCGTTTTGGCGCTTTAAGGATGAAAGGTTTTGTATTGGTAATGCCAGGCATGTTAAATTTTGTGTATTAGGTTGCGCATATAAGATTACATCATGGGAAACAACTTTATAAACTTTTGTTCAAATTTGTAGAAAATAACGGTATAAGGTTAAAGTTTACATATTTTTTAGCTTCATCTGATTAAAGGTCTAGTAGGGCTAAGTGTCTAGTCCATAGTCTTATCTTTATACTTGTCATCTTTATCACTTGATTAAACGATTTTACTGTACTTAAATGGAAATAAACTGTCAGCTCTGTAGATACATGTTTTTTTCGTCTAGTAATTTTAATTCTAATTGTATATAGACCGAAACATTGTGTATAATCTTTAGTAATGTCTCAGCTTTTAATGTGGTTGTAATCATTAAGTCGTTTACGCATCTTATGTTTATATTCTATATGTCTTTATTTTGTGTGACATGTATATGCATAAATAAATGAAACTTTCTTACTTGCTCACTTATTTATCTTACCGAAGCCCTGGTAGTCAAGTAGCGCTACCTGCGAAGTTAATTGTCCCAGTTTGTATCCCTCTAGATTGGGTTCCACTTCACTCAGCCTTTAACTGATATACAATTAGAACCCCCGTAAAAACAACTCTTTATCTCCTCCTGCGTACCAAATTTATCTACTGAAATAATTGAGAATGTCAATTACGCATAAAAGATGTAAGGTGTGAAAATGGCGAGATACATGTGCAAGACGTCTAAAACAAAGAATCATCTGTGCGTATAGGTATAAACAGAAATAGCATAATCATTTCTTTTTGTGCATTCTCAAAATAACAATAATTTGATATGATGATATTGTCATGCATATGTTGTATAAAGATATAAATAAAAACTACAAGAAAAATATGTTAAATAGCTTGTCCTCTAAAGAAATAAGAAACGATAATTATAGCGCATGATAATAAGTTTTAGGCGAAATGCTAATGAGTGGGGCGACACTGCTAGCCAACTGTACACTGAAGAAGACCTTTCCAGTAACCTCGCCCACTAACTTATGCAGGTAAGGAGACGCTAACCAAAAGTTCAAAGCGACCAAAATAGAACGTGAACCAAATTATTTCTTGTGTCCAAACTAAGAAAATGTATACCAACAACATATGTTTATTTCGTCTATGAGTAGAGATATAAGCATTTTTATGTTGAGGTAACCGAGAACTTGTTTGAAAACCTACGAGTTGGGTAATAAAAAATAGAAAAAAACATAAATCCCGATCTCCAGTCTCTTTGATATTTTCATGGCATGTTAATCTTTCAAACCTTTGTCCGTTACTATATATAAAAATGCTGGAGGCCGGACTCATATATTCTGAAAACCGCAAAGGCGACCCATTTTGTCATTTTGGTCATATTCGACTTAGGAGTACGAGTAACCGAAGATGTAAAAAAACAACAACAAAAAACACAAAAAAAACACGCACAAATAGTTTATGCAAGAACTGGTAACTTTTGCATACTAGATTTGAACTTTTGTATGTATTCGTTTTTATGACCGAAAAAGAAAGTTTACAAAATGAACATTTTCTGGGGGCCAAATATTGGTCTTATACCGGGTCCTTTTAATCAACGGTACGTTTATAGCATACAGAAACAATATACGTGTGAGTTAAAAGCAATCGGACAAACACAAACTCATTAACAGCATGCTTTTGGGTATCGTTCACGGTAGGACTTTCCATTTCTGCCAACATATAAGAGCGAATTTATTTGCTGATGCTCTATCAACATATCCATAATCGATTGAACATCAAACACATACTGCTCACAAAAAGTAGGGGATATTTGCACATATAGGCGAGTACAAAAATAAATAAATATGGCTGGCTTAGATTATTATTGTTTATTGATAGAGCACTATTCACGTGACAATATTCAGCTAAAACAGAAACAGTCACGTAGAGCAACACCTAAAGGAAAATGGGGTCTACACAACAATTTCGCATCTTTTAGACCCTAAGATTATGTAAACATTTAAATTCTTCATAGTTTTTCAAACTGAAAACATCCACTTTCAGATTGGTAGACTTTACTGCGTTATTTGAGCCCTTGCAAATGTCAATTTCAGTGAGAAAATTCACCACGCAATGGCATCGTTTAAGCCTACCATTTCGTTCTTTTTTTTCAAACCGCATGAAAAAAGTAATTGCCTCTTGTTAACTGAAGCAATAGGCGTCTGTCTTAACAAAGTTTGCATAAAAATGATAGGCCAATGCTGTGCTTAATTCGTGCGAAATTTGGGTGTTGACCCCATGTCTACTGTCAATTAATACTAGGCCACGTGACAAGCTGAAACGTACATGTATTTATGTTCATATTGAAGGTCTTGTATGGATATTAGTTTTATGAATTATAACGGTTATTATAATATTAATTTACTGTTGTTTTTTTAATTCTGCTTTCTGCTTTCTTTAATATCTTAATATCCATTTGTTATTTTTAGCATTATATTTTAGCACATTGTTAGGAGTGGCATCTATGATACTTATATACATTTGAACATCAGCCTGTCTCCAGGACTGATTGTTGAAAATCAGTGCCCTGTGGCGTGATTCAGGCTTTTTATACATGTAGCAGCTAAAAATGTAAAACTGATTCCCAGGAAAGGTCGTAGTCACAAACCTAAAAAATAGACAAAGTTTAAGAAGATTTGTTTTATATGGCCCATTTATGATTAAACCTTAAAAATCTTCTTTTCTAGAACCACTTAGCCGATTGAATTGACACTTGAAATGTAACATTTGGCACTCTATTACTATAATGTTTGTATCAATCATGACCCTGGGTAGACCTAAGTCTAATTTATGGCATAATAAAAGTTCTTCTTTTAGACTAATGAATGGGTAAGCCGAGAAAGTTTTTTTTTCATGAAGCTTATATGTTCTGTGATAGAAAAATGCAATCAAATTTAATACCTATGAAATTTAGATATTAAAGGTAGGTTCCTGGCCTAGCGATAACAATTATGTTCGCAAAATAATTTTGTCTTTTTATGGGTAGTATTGAATTCTCTCATTTTTCTGGAACTGTTGCTACTGAGAAAATCGTCAGATGTTGTAGAAAATAGTCGTTTTCCCTTTGGTTTATTTTCTTTTGTTGGAATTCCAGTTCTAAAAATAAATATGTATATATGTTTATAAGTCCTCAGTTTCTCATGTCATTTGCCAACGGTTAATTTTCTCTTGCTGTGAGCTCTTCCAGAGGTCCAGGCACGGCGGATGGGTTAAACCTATCCCGAAATGCAATGCAGCATGACGTCAGCTATGTTATCTATTTTTGGCGCGAACTAAAAATAGCGCTAACTGGTGTGCGAAGCAGAGTTAGGAAATCCCTTGCAAAACGACTTTTCTACGATTTTTTTATTTACACTTTTTAGTGAAACTTATTAATTTCCTCTTTATAAGTGCTTTCCAACAACTTGGATAAAAAATCATCAAAATTATGATGATTCCAAAGTACAGGAACCTACCTTTAAGGTCATTTAATGACTTTGGCTAAACGTCACTCATCCGTCGTCTGTCAACATTTTCAAAGACTTCTCGGAAACTACTCGGCAAGTTCAATTAAATTGGGTATGCTGCTTTCAGGCGAAGTGGGAAAGCAAGTTTATATATCGTTGGTTAAGTCACTAAGGCTTCAGGCAAAGTAGGAAAGCGAGTTTATATATTGTTGGTTAAGTCCCTTAGGCTTTCAGGCAAAGTGGGAGAGCAAGTTCAACCTCTAGATATTTAGACGATCTTCTGAATATTGATAATCCTTATTTTGAAAGCATGGTTAACCAAATTTACCCACCTGAACTTAAATTGAATAAAGCTAATACTTCAGATACCGAGGCCCCCTTTTTGGATTTACATCTATCTATTTCTAACGGTTTTGTATCTTCTAAAATTTATGATAAACGTGATGACTTTGACTTTGATATAGTTAATTTTCCATTTTTGGATGGTGACGTTCCACGTCGTCCCTCTTATGGAGTGTATATTTCTCAACTTATAAGATTTGCTAGAGTGTGTAGTCATGTAGATGACTTTAATGCTCGTAATAAATGTTTAACTGCTAAACTTCTTCAACAGGGCTATCGGTATCATAAGCTTAGAAAGGCTTTTTCTAAATTCTATCGCAGACACCATGAATTGGTTTCAAAATTTGATGTCGGATTAAAATTTCTTTTACACCAAGGCCTATCGGAACCAGAATTTTATGGTGACTTAGTATACAAATTCAAAAAGATTAAGGGTAGGACTGATTTTTCTGATCAATTCCGAAAAATAATAATACGTCACAAACGTATTGGCTATAATTTAAATGTTATGCGACAGTCTGCATGCTTGGTGATTAACCCAATCACGGTTGATAGCTTTGCTGCACTCTTAAATTGCACACCGGGGGATCGGTCGTCAGACTCTATGATGGCCCCGACCTAAAGCTATATATTTTAGTTGGTTGGGACCGGAGCCTTTTTGTCTGTTGCTTGGTCCACCGGGGCTCAACTGGTGACCTTCTTTTGCTTCAGATTTCCAGTGGGGTTGTTTGGCAGAACAGGGATCTCCACCTGTCAGACGGCCCGTTGTATCTGTTGAGTCCTCGTCTTTGCTTCTTCATGGTGTTGAAATTTGATTTATGTGTTTACCGTGATGATTCATTGACGAGTTAGAGGGTTATTATGCGAACCGAACAACCAACTAAATGTTTTGTACCACTTCAGAAACTGAGGGTGAGGTTGGGCCTGTAAAATCGATTTAAGCCCCCAGTAATTCATTACTGACCGTTCCAAGGCGGTAGTTCTGTTGTGGTTCTTTGTTGCCTGTTTTGGTGTCAGAGTTTCTGTGATGTTTTACCTTATGTATGTTATTATTATTTTTTTGGTTCGGTTTGGGTTGCTGAGTGGCCACCTTTTGGGAACAAGCTGCTCACTCGGTTGGCCATATGTTCTCTGTATCTTGATTATTTGTAATCTTAGTTGTTTCCAACTATGGTTTGAGGGCTGGATTTGGATTTTGATTGTTTCAGTTCCTGGTCTTTGCATACTTTTTACTTTTATATATTGTTGGTTAAGTCACTTAGGCTTTTGAATTGGAAAAAAAAACTTTAAAACGTGGTAAATCAGCAGTATACGTTGTCAAACATAGTAAATACGTATATAAAAATGTTGGTTGGTTGGTTGGTTGATTTGATGCTTAACGTCCACGGTAAACAACTAAGGTCATGTCGGGACGGTCAGTTAACCTAACCACACTATTTCTGGGCAGGCTTAGACCTCCTAAGCGGTTAACCAGTACTAAGTGCCCATACTTTCGCCAGTAACTGACAACTGCCCATAAAAAATGTAGCAAAATACGTGGCCCAGTTATGTTTTACTTAGAATGTTAAACTCAAAAATGGCATTTTGATCTACGTAGCGTATACCTCGTAAAACGTAGCAATAAGTAGTTAAAAGTGGTCAAAACGTACTAAAACGTAGTCGAAACACCTTAAATACGTACAACAACGTAACAAGAATAACCTAGGGGTCCTCCAAGCGTCAGTCTCACTGTCACGTATTGACGACTAGGTTTTTCTCGGTATTCAAAACGTACCAAAACGGGAATATGCGTATAAAAACGTAGTGAATACACATTATATACGGATATATACAGCTACATACGTGGCATGGCTACGTTTGAATTAAAAATTTAACTTAAATGTAGAATTTCGAATTACTTGCTGTATGCGTAGTACAAACGTATTGAAACGTAGTCTAAACGTACAAGAACGTAGTTGAAACCTTACAAATACGTGCAAATACGTAGCCACACGTGTAGGTCATCTACGTAATTCTACGCATTATATACCTTTTCCCCACCTTTTAGTACGTTTTGCGACGTTTATTCTGCGTTTTATAACGATTTGGACGTTTCCGATACCTACTTAAACCTCACTTTGACTAGGCAGCTATACCGGACCCTGCCTTAACACCCCCCCCCCCCCCCCCCCAGTAGTAAAACGTAGGGAATCGTAGTAGGTGAGTAAACTGTGCTCATCCCTTCTAAAAGCGTGACACAACGCTGTTTGATAACCGGATTATACGAAGTAAATCGTAGTTAAACGTATTAGAAACGTACTAGACACGTAGTAAATACCTTCAAAACGGGGTACGAACGTAGGGCGGGAAACGCAGAATAACCTAGCCCTCAAAACGTGACAGTAAGACTGGGCCCTTAGGCTTTTGAATTGGAAAAAAATAAAGTTTATATATTGTTGATTAAGTCACTGAGGCTTTCAGGCAAAGTGGGAAAGCAAGTTTATATATTGTTGGTTAAGTCACTTAGGCTTGTGAATTCGGAAAAAAACACTAGAACTGCATTTTTCTGTTGCAATTGTGCTCTGTGATATGGAAATGCAGCTAAATGCAACCCCTATGGCTTACAGAGATCAAGGGGATTTAGTGACCTTGGCAACATTTTCAACCATTTTCCAAAAAAAACTTTTCCTCTGAATCTACTTTGCCAATTTCAGTTAAATTTATGTGCAGCTTTCAAAACTTTATATACTTGTTCTGCGTCAATTGACCAAGACAGGCGCCCTGCTCGTATACGCTAAAAACTTGAAAGAATCCTCTTCTCCAGAACCACACGGCAGATTGCCTTGAAACTTGGCATGTAGCTTTTGGGAATGTAGTCTTTGCATACTTTTTACTACGAAGTTTATATAGCTGATGATCCTGGGTTGACCTTGGCCTATTTAACAGCAAGGTCAAATTTGTTCCATTAGACTTTTTTAATGGAAAAAGCTGAACAAATTTAAAGAGTAACTACACTTCAGGAACTGACTGAATCAGATCCCAAACCCTATCCCCAACATCAAAGGGAAAGATTGACAAAGACATCCAAGCAAACAATAAATTACAAGTGATAAGCCGAGTCAGCAGCTCTTTCCCAAATAGATGGCAACTCAGCTATCTTTATTGAACTAAATAATTTAGACCAACAGACGGGTTACAACGGACTAAGCAAATTATATGAAAAACATTTAACAATTATTTTTACCTATTTTCTATTTTTATGATAGAAGGATTAAACTGAGAACACAATAAATTAAACAGCACCGAACATAAAACAAATGCAACCGCAACAAAAGTACCGCCTTGGGACGGTCAGTAATAACTACTGGGGGGTTTAAACCGGTTTTACTGGGCCCAAACCTTCAAAACCATTTTCTATTGCGATTAGACTCTGTGATGTGGAAATGCAGTAGCCGTCAACTCCTATGAATTCTAGAAGCCTTGGTCATTTAGTGATCATGAGTTAACTTGGGTTGATTTTCAAGCATTTTCTCTTAGAAACTAAAAGGCCCATGATAATTATATTAAAAGGTAAAAGGTAAAGGTTCCCCATAATAATATTAGTAAAGGTCAAATTTTTTCCCTTAGCTTTTAGTTTTCACAGCGTTTTATTCATCATAGTTCATATACGATCATGTTCTACAGCAATCATATGAAAGGATTCGATACCAAGCTAAACAGTTAATAAGCATCGTCTCCTAATTAACACACATTTGCAACAATATCTGAGTGCATAAGATTTCCAAACGATCGACAATTAAGAAAGGTTTATATGGGATCTGATTCAGTCAGTTCCTGAAGTGTAGTTACTCTTTAATTTATATGAACATAAACATAATTTTACTTATAGAAACTGTCCGTCATCTTTTTCTCTTTCGTCTCTTTCAAACTTTTAGGGTTAAGCGACATTGAAGAAGATAAATACAGAAACGCGCGTATGTCGCAGTACATTTGGCAATGTTACGTTTATTTTGATGTGAGAAACAACATTAAGTAAGAAAAAATCGAACCATATATAAGAAATAAGAAAACTAAGTAAAGAGGGTAAGAAAAGGACAAATCGAATAAAGATGGAAAGAAAGAGAGAAATAGATGTTCACATTCAGTTCCATTTAACTCAGTGACCAAACCACTTCCTGACAAATATGTACCATTATCATAGCAGCAAGGACAGGTCAATTATGTTTTGAATATAAGGTTTTTGAATAGGAAAACTGAAGGAAATGCCTTTGTCTGTTGCTTTTGTACTCTGTAATATAAAAATGCTGTCAGTTTTCACCTCTTTGAATACTGAAGGTTAAGATCATTACATGACTTTGGCCAAAGGTCACTTTGGTTGAATATTTAGTAGTTCCTCTCAGAAACTGCTAAGCTTGGCTGCGTTGCTAACCACCATTTTCGCACTGATGCATTGCCTTATGTCTACGAAAGAGCTGCAAGTACATATCGAAAACAATTGTCAAAAATTTCATATTACGTGACAGTCTTATGGCTCAGGGGAGCGATCAGGACCTAATTGTCCTCCTGTTGAGAATTCTTTCAGCAGTAGTTTTATCTTATAGTTAGAGCTCATAAAAAGCGGGGTTCAACTTTCATAAGCTTTATCATCACCACACCCACACTATTTTAACAACTTGACAACGATGAAGAGTCAGATTACACTGTTTGAAGGATTGCAAACATTGTGTGTATGTGGGTTTAGTCTTCTAAGAATTGTTTTCGATATTCTCCATTAGTTGTTTTTTTTTACTTTCAATTGATTGTTTTATCTCGTTTAATTTGTGTTCGGTTAAGAATGTTAAACCTTCCTTATTAAATCAAAGGATCGGATAATTTATAAGAAAAGTGGCCCAACTAGAAACTTGTTCTTGGAATCATCGGCAATATTTTCATGTATACTAGCAAAATTCCGTGTTGTTTATGGACGTCGCCAAAGTGTTTTTGGATAAAAGTTCACTAAAAAGAAAAACTGCTGTCAAATAAATATATAGTGTCAAAGATTGCCTTTTACCCATTTATGTCTGATGGACGTTACTATCCTTATAAACTGTATGAGACCATTCATCATTTAAAAGGTATGTAGTTTAGTTACTTTTTTATCATTTTATAAATCGTCTGACAACTGTTATGCAACAAGTGTAGATCCTGGTCAGACACTGCGTTAATGAGTTTATTCTATCAAGTGAACAAACCAACTTATGATCACCCTAAAACCTATTTCAAAAATAAATGCACCGTGGGACTGAACATTATTAGGCTCCGCCCGATCCGCCTTAGGGAATCAAAGTATAACTGATTAAATGTGTTTAAGAAAAATGTATTATTCTAACACTGGTCGCCTATAAAGTCAATGGTAAAATTTAGTGATATATTGCGTGACAAATCACTGCACGGACTAGCATGAAGTTATTTCGCGCCATTCGGACGTCATTTTTATTCTTTGTGTGACGTCAGTTTTTAATTCCATGAAGATAAATGGTGTAACGTCGTTTTCTTGCATCAGAAACGTGCGAAATACATGTAAACGACTCTGTTACAGTCGAGGTTGTTGACGGATTTCTTTATGTAATCAGGGCGGAAAGCCGGATAATTTTGAAAAAAACACATGCGTTTTCGTCGTTTCTTGTGAGTTAGAATCAAAATAGATTCTTGCTTCCAGTGATTTGTTGCCCAGTATACCACTGGTTGTCGGTCAGTCGTCAGTGAATATATCACTCGCGCTTTGCACTCGTTATATATCCACTTCGCGACTGCCGCCAACCAGTGATATATTGGGCAATAAATCACTGTAAGCAAGAATCTATTTCTTAATTTATCTAATTTAAATAACCTTTAACCGATGACATGTTCTAACCATTGATTTAACACATTTTTAATTTTACTAAGGACCCTGACGAACTGAAATGCCACTTCAACTATTTTAATGACGATGAAACTGATAAATAAATAAATCAATGAATAAAAATAACATATAAAAATAAAAGAGTATGTAATACCAATAAACAATAGGTACATTTGCATTGTATTATTGTCGTTGTTGTTTCTCAAGTAGTCTAAATATATAATATTGTCGCGTCGTGAAAACGCTACCATAAGCCGTACAAATACTGCAAAAACACAAATCAAATGAGACTGTCCTAACTGAAATGCGTCTTCATGCTTCCTAAGAATTCATAGGTTTTTACTACGAAGACGGGAAATTCTGAGTCAACTGCGCAAATGTACAGGCTAACTGGGGTCTTATGTGTTCTAACATGTTGTTATAATGTACCTTTGCTCGCCACATAGAATAATTTCTTCGAGTTTTTATTCTGTTATTTTCTGTTCTTTGGTTTTTCCTTTCTTTCAAGGGTTCTTACTATTCAGAACTTATTCGTCGTCCGTCGTCGTCCATCAATATTTTCAAACAATTTCTCCTCTGAAATCACTGGGGCGAATGTAACCAAACTTCATATGTAGCTTCCATGGAGTCAGGGAAACAAAAAAGTGTTCATTGGGTCTTGGCTACATGATCAACATGGCCGCCACGCCCATATATGGTAAAAATCTTCTTCTCCAGGACCTAGAGACCGATTGAATGGAAACTTGATATGTAGTATCGGGTACACAAGTACTACGAAGATAATTCAAACTATGACCTTGTCTTGACCTTGACTTTTTACGGCAAGGTCAAATTTTCTTTCTGGTGCTCTTAAATGGGAAAATGCTGGAACATTAGCTTTCATGAGAGTTGTTGAAAAACTAGTCCTAAATGGTATATACTATCATGTGAATGAGTACATGAAGATTTGTGAGTACAAGAGGTCAAGGTCATTCTTTGATCTTTGACCCAGGTCTCTCTTATTTCGACAATTTCAAACATCTACTCGAAAGCCAATCGGCAAAATGGAAACAAATTTTATACAGAGCCAGGGGTCTGGGAACCGAAATTGTCAAACGGTCCTAGTTACAGGACCGCCACGCCCATATCTGGTAAAACATTTGAAAATATTCTTGTCTAGAACCAATCGACTGATGGCCTTGAAACTTGGTATGTATCATTGGGTACTCAAGTACTACCAAGATCGCTAAAATGATGACCTTGGATTGACCTTGACCTTTTTTACGGCAAGGTCAAGTTTGCTTTATAAAACATTTATATGAGAACATGCTAGATCATAGGATTTCTTGTAATTTGTTGAAGAATCTGGGCTAAATTTGTGTACTCAGTCATCTTTATGTGCAGATCAAGATTTCCGAGTACAAAACGTCAAGATCATTCTTTGAACTTTGACCAGGGTTCTCATATTTCGACTTTCAAACGTCTCCTCCAAACCCAATTGGCCAATTGTAACCAAATTTCATATAGAGTATCCCTGGTTTGATGGAACGAAACGTCGTTTAAACGGCTCACGCCACATTAACAACATGGCCGCCACGCCCATATATGGTAAAAACCATTAAAAATCATCTTCTATACAACCAATTGACCAATGGCCTTGAGAGTACTATCAAAAGAGTTGATATTGGGTTGACATTGACTTTTTTAGGGCAAGGTCAAATTTGCTTTCTTGTGCTTTTATATAGGATAATGTTTGATCGTGAGAGTTCACGCAACTTGCAACTTGTAGAAGATGTTGTTGCACAATTTGAGGAATACAATCAACTAAAGTAATAGCTGTACTTTTTAGTAATAGTGGTCAAGGTCACTCTTTGACTTTTAACAAATGTCGTTTAAGATCCTGAGGCGACCATTAGAATACACTTAGTAAACGACCAATAGGCAAGCTACATATTACATTCAAGCACCTGAGCCTCTAATAAAACTTGAAAACAATTTAGCTCCTTTTTCCCCATTTTATGACAGTGTGAACACAATGGATTATGTGCAAAGTTAACGTGGTGCCCTTCGGGCGTCACTTACTTTGCACGTAACCTATTGCGTTCATACTTCCATGAATATCCTAAAAATGGCATTATTTTTGTTCCTTACTTCTATATGAAAAACGCTGATCAGATAATAACTGTTCGCTACAAAAGAAAAGGCAAAATGATGTTTAACGTATTGCAAAATATTGGTTAAACTGAATACAGATGCAAGACAATGCCATTGCAAAGCATACTATACAATTAATATACCGATATATATAATATATATAACATATAATATATAATTAGTTTGACTCAAAAGGTAGAGGTCCCGGGTTCGATACTCAGCCCAGCCGCTTTTTTCATGGAGATCGATTCTTCCCCGTCCGCTGATACAAGAATGACAGTCGTCAGTTACTTGCGGAGGTATGTTCACTTTGTACTGGTTAATCGCTTAGGAAGTCTAAACCTGACCAGGATTAGTGTGGTTAGTTCACTGACTGTTCCGGCATGACCATAGCTGTTTACCGTGGACGTAAAACAACAACACCGCCACAATCACAACAATTAGTTTAGATTCAGGATTTGTCTGCTTGATCATCATCATAATGCAGATTATATATTTTTTAGTCCTTACCGGATCAAATATTGGGCTCAATCTTAGTTTGAAAACAGAGTTGCACTGAAGCCAGTGCTGGGAGGCGTAGGCAGTGTTGACAAATTATATTACTGCACATGAACAGACTCAGTTAGGCACCGTCTTCAGTCTTCTTTTATCGTGTCTTTAATGTCTTCTTTTCTTAGAGCTTCTTTCAAAATTTATTTAGTTCTGTGTACCGCAACTGCACGAGGTAAATGGCACATGATGGTGGATATTCCTTATGCTCAGATTCAATTAATTTCAAAGCGCAAGATGGTATTTAACTTATTTGGACGCTATAAATGTCATATAAAGATAATATGCAATATCATAGGAAATAAGTTGCTGTTTAGGTCAGACCTAAAAAAGCGAATATTTTCCTATGTTATTGCCCAGTCTTCTAATTTTGTTTCTTTAATGTGTTCTTTACTTACATCTTCTTTCAGAATTTATTTTGTCCTATATGCCGCAACCGCACGAGGTAAATGGCATATGATGGTGGGTATTTTAAATGCTAAGATTCAATTTATTGCAGTCAACCACTTAAGTGTCCCACTTGCCCAACTTCCACTACATTCACATCAGGTACAATTTCTAAGCTATTTTAAAACTAAGACTTACCTGTCATAGTGACATGAATCTTAACTGAGTTTGGCTTCCACTCTTATTGATCATTTTGGCTTTTTTAAAGGTTCTTGCTGCATCGATCATCTCCTTCCTGATGCCCAGGTCTGTCTTGTTTCATGAGACACAGGATTTGAGGTGTTATGGTGGGGGACCCCGGGTTCCCTCCGGTAGGCATCTCTTTCCTGATGTCGGCAGCTACTGTGTCTCTCGAAATGCGTCAAAACGTGTGGCTCAGGAAGGGCTGCACGTTGCCTGCCGAGACTTGCCAATCACCTTTTTGTTTTCAAACTTTTGGGGCTTAGCGACACTGAAGAAGTTAAATACAGAAACGCACGTCTGTCGCACTAAATTTGGTATAAAAGGTTTATATTTGCAATCATTTTCAAATGAGAAAATGACTGATGTGGCTTGCTGACTAAATAACCTCCGTCTTAATCATATTTTCTTCCTTGCCGATGTGAATCATTCGATGAGACGATATGATCACACAATAGATGACTCGCGAGGGATACCATGAACTTTAATCGATAAACCAACTGATCATTTATAATAATTTAGCAAATTCATCGAAATATTCTTCGACGAAAATTAAGCATAATCAAAAGTATTTTAACAAGATTATTAGAAATCATTACATCCTTACCTGTGCCTTTTCTTTAACGGTTTATTCAACTAGAATTGTTCGGTGAATACAATGTTCCAGATTGAACAAAGTTTAAATGAACAAGAAATGTTACAGTGAGGAATAATTGCCCTAGAATTAACACTGACAGGTGTTGCACCTGAAATTTGACACTGATTATGATATTCATCGGAGAAATAGAAAATATCTCAATCTGGCGTGAGTCACGCATTCTTGTTTGTTATGCTTCTCTTTCCTTTAAATCTAATAACAATTGCTCTAGTACATTTTGCGTATTCACTGAGATACAATCTGATAATTGATCCTTAATTGTGGTCTTAATGTTGAGTACAAGTCTTAAGCTACACGTACGTATTTGGTATGTTTAAACTTTCTGTAAAGTTTCATCAAAGACCTTTTGATTGTTTTTGAGTAATTGCAGAAACATAATCAGACTTGTGTCACGACTGTGACCTTGACCTTGACTGATCTTGACTAAGAACGAAATTTTACGCGAACTCCTTTTCTTTTTTTCTTTTTAACCTTCTTTGAAGTTTCATCAAACTTCCTGAGAAAGATTGAACAATCAACGAACCAAAACTAAACCTCCGATCCTTGATTGTGACCTTGATCTTGGACATGTTACATTGGTTTTGAAAATAAGGAATGTTTAATCAAATACACCATCGTGGTTTTTTTTTTTTTTTTTTTTTTTTTCAATAGCCGCTGACATGGTTTTAACTTTGACCCTGTTTGTGCCCTTGACGTTGGTTGTATGAATTTAAATGTAGCATGTAACACACCATGGAAACATTCTTTGAAGTAACACCAGATTCGCTTCAGTTAGTTCTGAATGATGTCGGAGTCACAATTTGAATTTTATCCTCATTTGAGGGTATGAAAACACAAATCTTGCACAATGCAAAGGACGAATTACACTTTACTATTGCAATGTTCCCACTGAAAAGGCCGATTTTCGAAGGTAGGCAGACAACCACGAAACCATGCAGAAATGTTAGCTATATGTTTTTAGTTTAATCTGTACGATTTCATTTTCCCGTAATTTAATGTTTTTAGGTTAATTTTGCGGTTGACTACATGTACTGTCTGCAACATTTAACATTGAGCCTATGGGAATTTGAACTACCAACGTCCAATATGCATCCAAATTTCACTTCTTCTTACCCTCGTAACCACTACAATTTTTATACATAATTATTTCTCATATACATATTCATTATAATCGGGTTGTATTACAGTGGTCACGAGAGTAGGAGTAAACGAAAAATAAACTTTTTGGGTAAATTTTCATGTATCCAACACTGGGACTAAAGGAATTATATCAAAATCGCGTCAGTACATTTTGTAATTGATAGAAAATAGAGACATTATACGACACAACACATCTTTTTCAAAGCGTTCATCTATGTAGTATGTGTTCCTAATGCCCCCACCAAGGATTCCGTGTGTGTGGGGGGGGGGGCGGCTTTGGGGAGGGGCGCAGCGCTGGGCATGCGTATAGGTATGGCGTTATGTGTGTATGTAAGGCGTTAGACTGAATGTCCTCCATCATCATGCTGTGATATAACCTTTGATGTTATAATGTTGCGACGTGGTCAGATTATGTATCCCGTTGCCTGAAGATGATGCATTGTAAAATTCTGTGACATTGAACTTGGTCCACTAACTTTGTATGAAAAGTTACTTGAATGAGCTTTTTCCTTACCTCCTTTGATATCTTTGGGTTAGGAGTGCTGATATTTGATCAGATCATACCCTAAAAATGTCGGAACTGCAAAGCATCCACGCACACTGAGTCCTTGAATTTTATGCATGGACCAGGATTTTCATTTATATCTCAACACGGTTTTTGGATTCGCAACATAATTACAAATAGTTGGTCAGTCAAACGATGCAAAAATTCTTATACTATTTGTAGGTTACTGTGACTTATATCTAAAGGTTCTCCGTTATTTACTTTATATATTCAACATTATATATGCATCATACTAAAGGCAATGGTTCAGTTAGACTTTGCAAATGACGTCATACTATTTGTAGGTCACTGTGACTTGTATTTCATGATCCATTGAATTAATGTTTTATTTCGAACTAATATTTAATTGAATCTTCATCGCACTTGGAATAGTTAGTCACTTCAGCGCTGTGTCTCATTTGGTACTACATATAGGTCCCTGTGACCTATATTTCTTGGTTCACTGATTTTGTCTAATACTTTAAACACCTGTGCCTGTGTAGCATCCATAAATGCGAAATATTTCATATGTAATTAATATTTGATATTATAAAGCTTTCGTTATATGTATACATAGTGACTAATGCTTAAGAAAAGAAGAAGGTTGATGACCTTTTCACGTACTTGCCAGAACACAAATGTGCAAAAGCGTTTCGCCAAGATTACATTTGTTTAACAATAGTAGTCGGTTATAATCGACTTCCTGTTCATTTGTTTCATTATTTTCACAACAGCAAACGCTTTACATGCTTATTATTATGTTAATAAAGACTTGTTAGATCTACTGTTTTGAGGTTTCGTAAAAATTCAAATAAACTTTCTCCTTACTAGCTGGTTTGAGCGAAAATATCTCTTTTAGACTGTGGATAAGAACCAAAAGTACTATATCTGTCAGTTTGGAGGGCTGATATGTCAGCGGAATTGCTGATTATATAGAAAACCGCAGATAGTTAGTGAACCCCATTCAGCACCCCATATGCAATAAACCGGAAGTCACGTGATTATTTATGAAACCGCAAACTTAAAAATGTGCTTAAATAAACTGCCAAATGCCAAGCTTTTATAAACATAAATTTTATCAGGATCGGTCGTGGGCACAAAAACGGCCAAAGTGTAACCCGTTCTTTATGCACCATTATGTACCTTTCTGTGAAGTTTTATCTAATGCTCTTCTGTAGTTTTTAACTATTTAAAGATATCCAGTTTCCCCTTTGACTCCTGACCTTGACCTTGGCCTTTAGTTCAGAAACCATACTTGTGCATGACCAACCTCTTTATTATAGTTTACACTAAGATAATGTTTGTTTGAATTTGCTTCGGTAGTTTTCAAATGTTTATAGAGAAATGATTTGGCATATGATCCTTGGATTGTGACCTTGATTTTGATCACGGAATCTTAACACCTTCTTATTAGGGTGTATTTTTAAGTGAAGTGTAAGAGCGTTAACTTCAGTTGTTTTGCCGAAACAAGATTGGAACAATGACACTTGATTCTGGCCTTGACCTGATTCGTGGGAAACAAAATTTTGTGTTCGACACATGTTCTTGTTTTGGTTTTGCTAATTTATGGATTTGATTAGATATGCGTCAGCCGTTCATTAGTTATGTTGGGCTTACGATTCGTAAGGGCAGGCCTATGACTTTTAATCGTGACCTTGACCTTGGTAATGAGAATCTATAGTTTTTTCGAGACACATCTGCTTATTTTGGTTTACCTGTTTTGAAGTTAGATTAAAATTGCTTCAGCGATCTTTTAGTTATCGCAGACAAACGATTTTAATGGATGGACGAATGGACAGACGGATGGATGGTGCATGTTTACATTTCCACCCCAAGTTCTTTAGGGATATAAAACTGTGTCTCTTGAAAATATGCGACTTGGGACATTTTCCGCTTTGGCTACTTGGCGCAGTTCGAACTCCAATTTTAAAACTATCCCATACAATGCTTTATCACTTTTATCAGGGACCCCGGTAGCTCAGAAGGTTAAGCGCTGGCTTACTGATCTAGCGGTCCCGGGTTCGAGCCCCGCTGGAGGGTTCTATTGCACACAGCCTTTCATTATCACCCGCCTTACATCCTGATATGACTGAAATACTCTAGAAAAGGACGTAAAATCGCAAGTCATCCATCCCTCCATCCACATTTATCATTTAATCTTCGCAAACAAAGTTAGAATTAAAAAAGGTTATTTCTAAAAACCTTATAACTTAGGGGTTTAAAGTATACTTAACTTTTGACGAACTGTCTATTAAGCAACGTTTTGGAAATACTAGTAGAAACAGTGTCAGGTAACACATATGCTTGCCTTTCTGTTTCATTTGGAGGTTTGATTTTGTCGGTGATCATTAATTGTATATTATTCTTATTCTTATTCTTATTATTATTATTATTATTATCATCATTATATCTCAACTTTATTATCAAATTTATTGCTTTGGATCATTAATTATGCATTTTGTATGAATAATGAGGGAGCATAAATATGATTGAATTTTATATATTTTATTTTGCTCTTGGAGAGCATAATTGCAAAAGTCATTCATTTTGCATTAGGTTTCGGAAATAATATATAATATTTTTTTCTTTTCTGGTTCTTTCGGAAATACGTTAGCTGGTATTCATATGAAAATACGTTTACAGGAGAAACATAAACTTTTTATCAAATGCACAATCTGTGCATCCTTGAATGGCGTTTTGGACTGCACGTATTTTTTGTCCTTTTCCAATCCGCCACAAGATTATATTAACGGTCTGAAAAATGACCATCGACGACAAAAAATCTGGGCCAGGTTGTGTTATTTTTTATTGATTTTTCATTCATTTTTATTGTTTGTTATTTTTTTTATTATTATCTTTTTTATTCATTTTGCATAAGCAATATTTTATTTCTTTGAAGTTCAGTTTTAAGTCAGAGGTTTTGAAGAAAGTGGTGGACGGAAATTGGACTTACAGCTGTATTGTAAAAGCACCACCTTCATTTAAGGACAAAATAATTGTAAATATTTTACATTCCTCATTTTGGTATTTGTACATAATGGATCTGGACAGCCATGTTGGATAAGGTGCCAGTGCTATTCGGAAAATTTGAAGCGATACCCAAACCAATGCAATTACAGTAGAAGGACAAATGTATTCGTCACAAAGTGACGTTGCCGTTTAAATCAATGTACTTACAGAAATTTTGTAAAAATTATTATCGCAAAACTACGACAGTAACCACTATACTGTTTTCACCAGGTACATGCAAATTAATTCTCGCAATAAACAAGCATTACAAGAACTTTGACTCCTGGCTGTTTTCTTGTACCAACAGTTTTAATGGCGTTAACATTAACGTCAACGTAAAAGAATTTAAAATTTTTACAGTCATTTCAATATGTCGAACTCCTATCATAAACATAGAATCATCTTCATATTTCATTTTATACATGTGTTGCTGTTTTCAAGTTTCTTTTTCTCTCTGCGAGTTTATTTACATTGTAAATAAACTTTTGCGACAGTATTATCTTTAAAAATTATGGAAATGCGATTATTTAAACGGCGACGAGACTTGGCGACGAATACTTTAGGCTTTAGTCCACCTACTGTATATGCTAATTAGACACCATGACCTCGTTGATCTCTACAATGTGGCCGGTTGTAAATTTTTTCCAGTTTTTTCCACTTCAGAAACTGAGGGTGAGGTTGGGCCTGTAAAATCGATTTAAGCCCCCTAGTAATTCATTACTGACCGTTCCGAGGCGGTAGTTCTGTTGTGGTTCTCGGTTGCCTGTTTTTGGTGTCAGAGTTTCTGTGATGTTTTACCTTATGTATGTTCTTATTATTTTTGGTTCGGTTTGGGTTGCTGAGTGGCCACCTTTTGGGAACAAGCTGCTCACTCGGTTGGCCATATGTTCTCTGTATCTTGATTATTTGTAATCTTAGTTGTTTCCAACTATGGTTTGATGGCTGGATTTGGATTTTGATTGTTTCAGTTCCTGGTCTTTGCATACTTTTTACTTTGATAGCCACAGCCGAAGCATGAAGGTTTTCAGTGACCGGACTTTCATTTTTAGTAACTTTTTCCACAGATACATAAATCTGACGTATGCATTACAATAAGCAGGTGATGCTTACTACTTGCTAGCACCTGATTACACATCTAATTTGGAAGCGTTTTCTGTGTATCTAAAATATTTCGAAATTGTCGATAGTCGATAGTTATATGATATACAAGTTTGGACTTATGATCTGGGTACTTTGACCACTTTTAACCTTAGTCAGGGTTTCAGAGCTGATTCTGCTTCTTTAGCACTGGAGCGAATACTTTAATACTGATTAAAAAGAAACATTATTGAATTATATCTGGTGTGCTAAAACTATGACTGACTTATCATAGCGACAGGGATCTTATCGGAGTTTGGCTTCCATTCTTTTGATTATTTTTGCTTGTTGGATGTTCTCGCAGCATCGCATACATACTTCCTGATGCCCTTGTCAGTCGCCTTTCTCGGGACGCACAGATAAAGGAGGCCTGGTGGGGGCCGCATGCGAGGAAATATATATGCGTCTTTAATCTGATGTCTGCAGCTTCTGTGTCTCGTGAAATGCGTCAGTAAGCGAGGCTCGGGGAGGATGCTAAATGCCCGCCGAGACCTGCCCATCGCATTTTTCATTCAAACGCTTAGGGTTTAGCGAAACTGAAGAAGTCAGATACAGAAACGCGTGTCTGTAGCGCTAAATATGGTAAAGGTACGTTCATATATTCGATGATAAAGAGATTTATAGTCAGACTTAAGGAAGTTTATCCAAATGTTGCGAAACAGAAACGTGCGGTTTTAAGTATTTTCAGTCGCAGATGAGTAACATATCTCACACCATAATTATGTCCAAACCACCATGATTCTTGTTGAACAGATAATCCAATGATGTGCAATATTAACTTGAGGTCACCGAATCATCTAGAGCAACGTTATCTTCATACTTGTGCTTGTATGGACTCAGTGTCTCTAACTCAGCAAGATGCGGGTTTTCGTTTGGTGGAATTTTGTGATTTTAGGTAAGCCTAACTGCATGTATCAGTTTTAATCATATAGTTTTTTTTCGCTTTCTTGATAAATCCCTAAAATGATATCAAATAAACATTTCATCTAAAGCTAATGTTTAAAGTTTATTTATAATATTGTTAGTGAATGCCTTACTGGCATCATAATATTATATAATTTCCACTTATTATTAATAGTCTAGATTTTCTTCTTCCTGGGAGTTTGCACTTTAATACGTTCCACCACGGTCGCTAGAAACATACATCAGCCTCACGTGGAATCGCTATATGCCATAACTATACTCATGCCTCTTTGGTACTTTGTTGCTAGATATTTGTCTTTCAACTTAACATGTGAATATTACTTTCTGTTGCACTAGAAATGGTATATGTAGTTCAGATGAGCATTGCATAATGTTGCAAATATGGATGACGTCATGTCTCAGTTACTATAGAATCCAGTAAGTCATGTTTGATTCTCTGTTTGATAGGTGCATTATGTAACAGTAATATTGCTATAAGCAGGCATTAAATAAAACGTGTGATTTCTTTTATCAGTATTAAAATCCCGGTTACCATCACTGACGATGGACTCCAGAGTAACAGAGTGCTACACTGATATAAATGCAGATGGTTTTGTTGCCAATAACTCTCAGCTACCAACTTGTGCAGACACAGAAAGGATAAACCTGTTGGCGTATGACTATAGAAAATGCAATCCTGCACCAAATTGCACATACCTTAGCAACCTATCTTCTGTAGCTGAAGTCTCAGTTCATGAAAGTTGTTCATTTAAACAAAGCTGCAAGAGTTTGCGTTTACCGATCGACGATCTTCCAACACATGACAACCATACCACAAATGTGCTGCATGTTAGATATCGATGCGTAGGTAAGTCATTCGGTATTTTTAATACTTTTTAAAGCAGTTTAATATGTTTGAAAGCAAAGTCTAGCTCTATTTAGAAATAATTATTAGCATCATAAAATTTACACCATATTTAATTGTATCTGTTTAGCCCCCTCTGGTTGTAATTCAGTCTAACGTTTCAAAACTTATTGATTTCATCTTCTGACTGTAAACTTTTATTTCAACTTGTCCCAGAAATGCTTGCTTTATCTAGTATGTAGTTTGTAACTTAACTCATGGTCTCTGCTTTATTGCTTTAAATATTGCAGGTTGACCGTGGATTTCCACTTACGCTCAGCTTACTCCATATAACCTGGTGGCACCTTCTTTTCGAGTCATATTACGGATCATGACTGAGAATAAAATATTGTTTGTATTTTTTTACAGAACAGAATTCTTTTATTGACTTTTGTTCGGAAACAGGAGCAAATATCAGTACCACATTACACTTGATTTTGACTGAAAATGCAACATTCATGGAAGGTTGTGAGTGCAGAGTCGACGGCAATTTCTCACTGGCCGTGAGCGATGTGAGACTAAACGCAAAGAACAGTACACTTTGTTCTCCAACTGTGATAAACGTACAGGTCCTGACAACTAGCACTCTTTACTTTTGCAAGAATGAAACATATTCATATTTTCGAGAGGTCAGTGAAATTTATCACAGTGCGACGATTGCTCTCAATTCAAGTGAAGTGTTGCCTGATATGGTGTGGCTGACTTTGAAACCTTACAGTAAGCAACTATTTGTTTCATAAATTAATGTTTACTATGGGTTTCCTTGCAGTTTACCAGATTGTTTATATGTATTGTGTTAGTACTTATATAGAAGCACTTTTATCTTATTAGCCTAATTATCAAGTTTATTTTCAATACAGTCAATAATTGAAATGAAATATTTGAAATCACTTGGTGAACAGGAGAATCTCTCTTTCATTTATTATTTGTTTATTTGTTTATTATTTGTTTTTTATTATTAGTTGCTTGTTTATTTACCTATTTCTTGTGAAGTTGTTGTAATCTAGGTAGAGCAAAGTTCCGGTTAAGCTTATGGAAAAAAAGACTATGCAAATGCCTAATAACACGAAACATTGGAATAAATCAGATACTGACTGGGATGTTTGAACATACAGAAAGTGATTAAAGTTAGAAAAGCTTTCAATAAGGATCACAATCTTGTCCATAATTTTGTCCTATACTGGTAATTTGTCCCTCTCGAAGATCTATATACATGAATAAAATATGTAGAAATACATAAGATCAGAATTGAAAAGGATTCTAGTGAAACTTACAGTAAATAATCAAAGTAAGAAACGACTTTCCGTAAGAATCAAACAGAAACTGTCTGATTCGAGGGTTGTGCACCATTGCCGAAGAAAAAATAATATATGTGTAAAACAAGAAATTGATATATGTAGAATCATGAGTCGGTAGGAGTTCCAATGAGATTTACTTTACAGGCTCACAGTAATTAAATACTTTCTGTAATAATCGAACAGTTAGCCTCAAAGGTTTTCTGCCCTTGTCCCGGGACCATTTATACTGCATTGCGATACAAGTCGGCTTTTAAAGCGACGTGAATCGATCCTCGGCTGGGACGTAGAGATTGTTAAGAGTCGGTGACATTTATTTCTTGATTTGTCTCCAATTCCAGGATCTTTGAAGATAGACTGCTTTTATTTTCCTAGAACAGAGGCAACAACAATCAGGCTTACAGATTCAACGCCAGTCAGCTCGAGTATGTAATCAGAGTATACGGGTATTTATGTAACGCTTGTTTGACATATTTTTTCTTGTTTTCTCAATTAAAACGATAACTTTCCGGAAATATTGACTGGTAGATTAAGAGACGTCATGACGATCACATGACCATGCATATGAAAGCCATCCAGCAACATTACATTTCTTCGTTTTCGTAATTTTTAAATACAACTTTTCTGTTATTATTATTATCTTACACATTTTATTTAGTGATGGTTACCGTCTTGTGGTACGCTTGCGACACTTCATAATACGTATCTTGATACCATACAAATAAACCAATTTCTCGCCTTAACCATTATGTGGCTAAAAAATTACACTATTCTTTCATTCGTTACCAACCGCACCACGCTCTATAAAACACATTGATCCGGTTTATATCTGTTTCTGAGGGCGTTATTGAGTTTATAATAGAACATTCTTTCCGCCATTCACAGAATGTCGTTATTGGTCCAAAGATCGAAAGATATCATTCGTGAAAGGGGTGACCTCCAATATTTTCCGAATCTCTTCTCTGAGTAAGAAAACAACAACGCATTCCTTTAGCGGGAAATACCGAAAGCCGCATTATTGCCGTTATCAGTTGGAGGACATGATGGCTGTTTATAATGCTCTCATTTGATGGTTATCCATGCACTTTAACTACACTGAAATGATGGTGGATCATAGCACACTTACATCTTTACACAAGATGCCACCACAAGCGTTAATTTCTTCAGATATGGTTATTGACCATAACAATGGAAAACAGCTCCTCTATCTTTCTTCTGAGAAACTGATAGAAAATACGCATAGAATTTAGTATTTGTTACTAAGAGCAGCCATGGTAGTGAGGGGAGAATTTAGTCTTTGGGGTTGTTTGGCAGGAAAGGGATCTCCACCTGTCAGACGGCCCGTTGTATCTGTTGAGTCCTCGTCTTTGCTTTTTCATGGTATTGAAATTTGATTTATGTGTTTACCGTGATGATTCATTTACGAGTTAGAGGGTTATCATGCGAACCGAACAACCAACTAAATGTTTTGTACCACTTCAGATACTGAGGGTGAGGTTGGGCCTGTAAAATCGATTTAAGCCCCCCAGTAATTCATTACTGACCGTTCCAAGGCGGTAGTTCTGTTGTAGCTCTCTTTTGCTTGTTTTTGGTGTCAGAGTTTCTGTGATGTTTTACCTTATGTATGTTCTTATTATTTTTGGTTCGGTTTGGGTTGCTGAGTGGCCACCTTTTGGGAACAAGCTGCTCACTCGGTTGGCCATATGTTCTCTGTATCTTGATTATTTGTAATCTTAGTTGTTTCCAACTATGGTTTGAGGGCTGGATTTGGATTTGGATTGTTTCAGTTCCTGGTCTTTGCATACTCTTTACTTTTAGTTAAGGTCTGAACAATTCCGAAAACAAAGGGCGAGGGTTGGGGCCCGTTAAACTGGTCTTAGAACTTCAATAAATTTTTCATGACCATTCCTAGGTTATACATCTGGTTTTGATTTCTCACTGTTACTTGTTTTTGCAACGTTTTAGTATACTTAAAATAGCCGAATGACCACTTGTCTGGAAAAAACATCGAAATTTGGAAAACATTATCCTAGGGCAGCATATGGTTTGCTTTCCTTCAAGTTTGACCTTCTGGAGGCTCGGCTGTCTATGTTTCTCCACCCCACATATGGCGAAGAATTTATCCTGTTGTTTAGACATTTAGCATACTAGTTGCTAGTAAGTTTTCGATATGTTTAACTACGTTTATTAGGATTTTCTTTGTATTACCCTTTCATCAAACGGTTAAGTGACACGCTTCAAGAAGGAATGAGAACATTTCGCTAGCCAGATACGATTTAGTACGATTAAATATGGATTATTAGGAAGTGTCCGTGATAATAACGTGGTCGAAGTGACGACTTTTAGGCCTATCGAAACATAATGAAACGTAGAATAAAGCATCACAAAAAGTAGACGAACGTAGAAAAGTAAAGACATTGCGTGATAGTACGTAGAGGTCCTTCAGGCAAAGCTACGGACATGTATTTAAAGCGTTTCATCTATGTTCAAGTACGTCTAGACTATATTACACTACGTTTCTACTACGTATACGCTTCGTTTATCGGAATACCACGTTTGATTTGAAATTCCATCTAAAACGCAGCTTGGTCAAGTATGTAGCTGTATAAAGCGGTATGTAATACGTATTAACTACATTTTACTACGCATATTGGTGTTTGTTACCTTTTGAAACCGTACACAAACCTAGCCCTCGATACTTGACATTTTGACTGAGACTAATAATACCTCTAGGCTAGACTTGTCACGTTGTTGAACGTATCCAATACGTTGCATCTACGCTTAAGTACTTTTTTACTACTTTTTTTAGCTTACCTGAACCAGTGGCTCGGGGGGAACTTATAGGATGGTAAGGCTCCGTCGTCCGTCCGTCCAACCTTGACCTATTTTACGGTAAGGTCAAATTTGCTTCCTTGTGCTTTTATATGGCAAAATGCCAGAACATAAGATATATTGGAAACTGTTGAAGATTTTGGGCTAAAAAACTGGTATCTACATTCATCTTAATGAGAACATGAAAATTTATGAGTTCAAACGGTCAAGGATATTCTTTGACCTTTGACCCAGAACTCTCATATTTTGACAATATCAAACCATCTCCTTAAAAGCCACTGGGCAAATTGAAACCAAATTTCATATAGAGCCTCAATGGGTTGAGGGAACGAAAATTTATTCATAAGGTCCGGGTCACATGACCAACATGAATATATATGGTAAAAGCCTTTAAGAATCTTCTTCTCAAGAACCAATTGACCGATGACCTTGGAACTTGGTATGTAGCATTTGGTACTCAAGTACTATCAAGTTTGATCAAAATAATTTTCTGGAGTTGACCTTGACCTTTTTAACGGCAAGGTCAAATATCGGAAAAGCTAGAACATAAGATTTCATGGAAAGTTTTGAAGATTAAGGCCTAAAATTGGTATTGGCAGTCGTCTTAATGAGAACATGAAGATTTGTGAGTACAAAAGGTCAGGGCCATATTTTGACCTTTGACCCAGAACTTTCATATTTTGACAATTTCAAACAATCTCCTCAAAAACCACAATGCCAATTTTAACCAAATTTCATGTAGAGCCTCCAGGTGTTGAGGGAATGAAAATTTGTTCAAACAATCCAGGTCACATAACCAACATGGCCGCCACGCCCATATATATTGTAAAAACATTTAAAAATCTTCTTCTTCAGAACCAATAGACCGATGGCCTTAAAACTTGGTATGTAGCATTGAGTACACCAGTACTATCAAGATTGTTGCAAGTGATGACGTTAGGTTGGCCTTGACCATTTAACGTCAAGGTCAGATATGGAAAAAATGCTAGAACATACGATTTCATATGTAGTTTTGAAGATTAAGGCCTAAAAAATTGTATTTACATTCATCTTAATGAGTACATGACGATTTATGAGTACAAGAGGTCAAGGTCATTCTTTGAATTTTGACCCAGAACTCTCTCATTTTGACAATATCAAACAATGTCCTCAAACACTATTGGGCCAATTGAAACCAAATTTCATATAGAGCCTCCAGGGGTTGAGGGAATAAAAAATTGTTTAAATGTCCAGGTCACATGACCACCATGCTCATATATGGTAAAAACCTTTAAAAATCTTCTCCAGAACCAATTGACCGAAGGCCTTGAAATTTGGTATGTAGCATTAGGTACTCCAGTATTGTCAATATTGTTAAATTATGACCTTGGGTTGACATTGACCTTTTTTACGACAAGGTCAACTTTGGAAAAATGCTAGAACATAAGATTTCATATGAAGTTTTCAAGATACATGTATTTGCCTAAACATTGGTATTTACAGTCATCCTAATGAGGTCAAAAGAAATATGAGCACAAGAGGTCAAGGCCATTCTTTGACCTTTGACCCAGATCTCTCGTATTTTGACATTTTTAAACATTTCCTGAAAAGCTAAAAGGCCAATTGTAAACACATTTCATATAGAGCCACCTGGGGTTGAAAACCTGTTGAAACAGTCCAGGTCACATGACCAATATGGCCGCCATACCATTTATGGTATAAACCTTGAATGTTTTTCTTCTCCAGAATCAATACACCTATGGCCTTGAAACTTGATAAGTAGCATGGAGTACTAGAGTACTACCAAGACTGTTCAAATGATGACCTTGGTTTAACCTTGACCTTTATTGCGGAGTGATCAAATATGGGAAAATGCTTTAACATAAGATTTCATGGAAGGTTTTGAAGATTTTGGCCTAAAAATGGTATATATGGTTGTCTTATTGAGTACATGAAGATTATAAGTACAAGAGGTCATAATCATTCTATGACTTTTGACCCAAGGCTCATATTTCGACTATTTCAGAGATAAGAAAAGCCACTTTGCCAGTTTTTCAGGTGAGCTAGTCAGGACCTCTTGTTATGTTTTACTATGTGTACGCTACGTAAATCAATGTGTTAAAATTGTATATTGCAACCGAATCATAGCTGGATGTTGCAAAAACAACTAACAGTATAGCTGTATCTTATACGTATTTTCTACAGTTTACAAGGTATATTGTCATGTTGCTACGTTTTAGAAACATAGTAAAACCTAGACTTCAATATGTGACAGTGACACTTGCAGCTGGGGGCTTCACGCACCATTTTGGTAAGCTTGCAGTATAAACAATGCAGTCCATTGTCGACCGTCGCACATTCTAGATTGTCAGCAAAATATCCTCTTAGAACACCGTGCCAATCAAAACCAAATTTCTAATGGAGCCTTTAGGAGTTGAAGGAAAAGCTTGAAACGAACATATTCAAAATATATTTTGGCGGGGGTTGGGGAGCTTAACGGCTTTTTGAGATAGTATTTCTGTTTATATCGAGACATTTGCAAGAGAGAAGGCAAAAGAAAGAGATATAATAGGGGAGAGAAAAATGTTAAAACAACCCCAAACCGCACCTATTGCAAGCACACTATGTCCTTGTTTTACTATTATTCAAATTTAGTAGGGCGCCAGGCACTGACAATTACCCAGCACAATCGCTCGAGCACGACCAACTCTTCAATATATTGAAAACAAATAAGTATACACAGATGCACAAAACCTTTCAATTGGTACGCTTGTTTGACTAATCTTTATGAATAACGCGAATTACGTAAAAGATTTTCGATATCGGTGTATCAGTTTTGACTATTTTCCGTCGCTTAGTTATTAATTACTCCTTTCTTCTGGCTGTTTATGTATTTTCTGATTGAACGTAGACACAGTTCCAGCGTTTGATTTGGTTTTATAGGTGAACATCCTTCTTCATCACCAGCTGACTCTTCAACAACGATAGCCGGCCTTTCCGTGTTTGCGGTCCTTGCCACCATAGTTGCTGTTATATATGTTCTTCTTAAAGTCAGGAAAAAGATACGGTAAGCTTTTAAATTCCAATTTTTTATAAAACGGTTGCTGCTGGCAGTAGTTCCGTGGATTAATTTTATTTGGACTTTAGGTTTTTTAACATTTGTTTTCAAGTTTGTGTCAGAAATCGTCAGCTTTAAATAATATTGAAGCAGAGTAGCCAGGGAATATGCTCTTTTCCATGTGTTTATTTACGTAATTTAGTCCCTAAATGCTAGATGAAGTAATTAAAATTAAAAAGATAGAAAAAATAATATTGTAAAAAGTCGTCAGATTCAATTAAAATTAATTAATGTCAAGCTCTTAAATTAGCAATTCTATATACTATTAGATAGATTTACGATAGAAAGAGCGTTCGTTACACCTCTGCGGTGCCGCGGGGAAATAATTTTCGTAATCTTTGTAATTCTGAGAGTAGGATTGGGATTACAGAAACAGTATTACTCAGAGTTGTAAAACAAACTGATATATATTCTTTTTCTTTCCTGACTAGACGAAAAGTAAGATCAGATATGGAAACACTGCAAGCTGCAGATAATCTTAACGTCAAAGACCCTCGAACAGACTGTGAATCTGCCTCGATAGGAAACACAACAGAAAATATATACACACAAATCAATTCGGAATCACACACGGAAGATCCTAAGTTGCAAGAAAAACATGTATACGCAAAAGCAATTAAATGCAGAGGCATGAGGACAGACCCTGATGCAGAGGAAGAACCGTATGATGTTGTAGCAGTCAACAAAAGAATACCATCTGTTACGCCAAATTATGATCACATCGTATTGGACTCTAACTTCCGTGTTCATGAATCCAGTCTGACACTGGAGGACCATTAGCGCATCTACCAAAGAGGAAGTTAGTGTAATACAAGCAAACAACGAAGGAACTCATATAACAACGTTACCTATATCTCAACAGCCCTGCGCCACTTATTGACGTCTTCGTCACACGCTCCTTGGCGGTGCAGGTATCCTAAGACCGTGATTAGGAACAGCATATTTTTAAATGATTTAAATGTACATAAGAGCCCCCGAACACAAACGTTTTAAGTTTTTTCACAGTACGACTATGCCAGTCTAGGCCTTACACTTTATGGTAGCTGCAAATGTAGATAACTCTAAACATACATTAAATGAGATCCGCATCAAAAGTTACTGCCTTGGAACGTACAGTAGCTAAAGCTACTGGGTGCTTCAATTAAGTTTATGCGCGCAACCGCAAACTCTCTTCTGACGCAGCTCCCAATCAACTTAAAACAGAGATTTAAATTATTTGAAAATGAATCATAGGTTTGAGAAAATCACACTTTTTCCATTTTATGAATTTCTGGTAGCATCTCACTTTTAATTCGAGAGGAGAATGGCATACAATATATGCCATGCTCCTCTCGAATTATAAGTGAGATGACACTAGATCTGTTACCATAGCAATTATGGAATTAACAACTTTTGTGCTTAGTTCTTTGGCAGAATGACGTATCTATAACGTCACTTTGACATCAACATGATCTCTTAGTTCCTATTGTAGCATATCTATGACATCATTGGTATTGGAGTATGGCATGCAATGTTTGCCACACTCCGCCAATTTTTTAATTTATTACACATTGAAATTCTTTTAACAGAAACTTCAGATTTTCTCAAACAAACAACTTTTCTCAAGTCATTTAATTCCGTGTTTTAAGTGTTCGGTTTGTGAAAAGATCTTCTAACTCAACAGTGACATCATGGTAAAACACATACACTCATCGGAAAACAATGATGAGCCGAACTAGGGCATAAGAAAGAAACACTTGTTGGACCAAGATGGACCAGACCAATAACACCAACCTCCTTCTGTATTAGATTTAAGAGGTTGCCGCAACTTAGTCTGATGTCTCTCTCACCGTTTTGCAACTAAAGTGGGAGGAAAAGCTGTCAGCCGTGATCAGGTTAACCACCATGCATGCAGTTTGTCGCATAACATGAATAACGAATTATAAAAAAGGCAACAACCCCCGACATCGGACACGCCACTAATTGATAAAAGAACACCTATTCGGACAATCATCTTTTCGGAGTAGACCAACAAATCTCTTTATGTTGATAACTTTTTGAGAAAAGACTGCATGCACCAAGTGCATTCTAAAACGGGCAATATTTCAACATGAACGTGACTCCATTCAATGTTGTAAAATTCGCAAATACTTTGACTAAATACATCACAATGTAAATTTAAGCATGTTCGATCGAACTATTTGCAAAATTAACTAAGTGTCGGAAGCTGACTTCCATGTAGTAAGTGTCCTTTCATTTCCGTATTTGGTGCACCTAGTGGGTTATTGGACTTTTACACAAAATATCCGAACACTGGACCATTCGAATGGTGCAACTTTGAAAATACGTCACTTGCTGATGACGTAGGTTGTTAGGGGTAATACTATATAATGTTTTTTAATTGTTCCGCAAAATCAGGGTGACCAGTAATTTTTCTGAGCGACAGTTACACAATCATGATACAGAAATCATTGATTGAAGTAGAAATCTATGAAGGATTTAGACAACCGGACGTGAAGCCCTGATACAAAGGATAGACGCTCACGAGCGGCAATCATCTCCTCGTAGATTACTACTTCTTCTCCCAGTGGTATGGCCCCGTACTGACCAACACATCAGAAACATGGCAAAACAATTTAATGTACACTAGAATCTTATGATTGCGTCGCATTTTTCTCAGAATTTTATTAAGGATAGTGATGAGTCTCTAAGCGTCATCAATAAACTATCTAGTATTTGTTCGTTGTTGTTTTTCTGCCACTCTGTTGAAATGTTGTCACTTTGATGTGTGACTTTCTTTTCTGAAGGTGAATGTTTGCACTTTTAAATGTAACAACGCTGCATTTACAATGGAGGTAACACTTAAAGGAAGGAATATTCTTCTCCTTACGGTAAAGCAATGGATAAACTTTCCCTGGGATGATAATATCTATATTGGCAAGCCATGGTACATTCAAATGTGAGATATTTTAAATGTGTATGTTTTACATGTATATTTAATATCCCTTTGTTTTATCATGTAATGCTGATCTGTGATATCGAAATAAATCAATCAATATTCTTATCTGTACTCCTATTTTGCATTAACACCACTAGGAAAAAAGTGAACTTTGTAAAAGTGTTTCATTAAATATTGAAATATTATGTCTGTTTGTAAGTACACTGTCTGTACTCAATTAATTATCCTTTGTTGATAGCAAGCGTACAGTTAATAATTTCAGTCTGTAGCCCGCAGCAAAAGCAGATGTTCTTATAGACGTGCTCTATCATCAATAAGACTTGACGACACATATATGTTCCGTTTGTCTGCGTATATGAACATGGTACATGTGCCTGCATCAAGCTAACCTTCAGAACCTTTGCCGCAAACTTGAGTTTTCGTCACCCTGTGATATGTTTGAGCAAAAGTGATCTAAGAGTAAAGCAACCTTTAAGATTTCAAATGTGGTGGCCTTAAAGAGATCCCGCGCTGGCTTTGCTATTTGTATGCATTAAGGTGTATGGGTAAACTTTCAGGGGAATTAAATACCTTCTCCACCGTGTCTACTCTTATAAGAAATATACATAATTTAGTGCGGCAGAAACGCGTTTCTGTATTTAACTTTCTCAGTGTCGCTAGAATTCGCTCTAACAGGAGTAATTCTTAACTTTAAGAGTAGACCCCTACTTTCACAAAGATATGTTGTCCAGGGAAGCAAACAGGGAGTCATTTAAGTTGTTTCCCTTTGTAAGAATGGCGGAAAAACATGAAGGTGTTCCAATACGCCTTTAGGTCTTACACAAATATAGGCCCATTCGTGAACACCATAAAATATAGTCAATCATCGAGAAACATCCGTTGCCAACTTCCAAAGGCAGAACTACTTCCCATAGAACTCCAGATAAGAATAGAGGATAATTGAGAGAAATTTTTTCTTATCTCTCAACGAAAATATATGATGTGACCCCTCATTAGAACCGTCGTGGCGAGGCCACAATATATGGTTATATGGACAAATAAGGAAAAGTATCACTATATTATCTCTTTTGCTTCTTCTTTTATCTGGGACACTGCTCCCGCTAAAAGAGTATCCGTTCAACTTAAGCTGTATGGCTGCAATTTCTTGGCTTTCACAAGGGAAAAAGGCAGTTGTTAGAGGCTTTTACAAGGGAGACAACTTCAGCAGTTCGCATATATGAAATGAAGTTTGAAAACTGCAGAATACGAAGTCTGTCAGTTTCTCGCGGTATTAAGATAACATGGAATTAAATGATTTGAGAATAATTATTTGTTTGAGAAAATCTGAAGTTTCCGTTGAAAGAATTTCGGCTTGTAATGTCATTGAAAAAATTGCGGAGCATGGCAGACATTGCTTGCCATACTCCGGAACCAATGACGTCATTTATCTGTTACCATAGCAACTAAAGAATTCATATTGATGTCTAAATGACGTCATAGAAACGTAATCCTGCACAATAGTTACTAATTCCATATTTCCTATGGTAACAAATCTGTGACGTCATCTCACTTATAATGCGAGAGGAGCATGGCATACATTATGCCATGCTCCTCTTGAATTATAACTGAGATGCTTCTCTAAATTCTTTCAATGGAAAAGTGTGATTTTCTCAAACCTATAATTTTTCTCAAAGAAATAAATTCCGTGTTAGATGTGTTTGTACGCCGCCATCTTTTCCTGCCATCGTTTCTACCTGTTTGTTCCCTGGCGGACGAAGCCCTTCCAATAGAAGATCTACTCTTTGAGGAAACAATTTGCTCCTCTAACACAAATTCTTTTCTTTAAGAGTTCGCCTCCATTGATGAAATGAAAATGAAAAAGGCAGAAGTTTTCCCCTAAAAGTGAACCCTTCCCCTTAATACTGGCTCGCCGATATTCAACGGCTGATTAGGATGTATGTTCTAGTCTCGTCTGTGTAAAGCATGTATCCAGAGGATACATAACTTGTAATTTTATCGTTAGCTACTGTGTATGAGAAGCGCCGTGGTCGAGTGGTTAGAGTGACTCGGTTATGGTGCGGAAGGTCGCCCGAAGGTCGTGAGTTCGCGGCTCACCGTCGCCATCCGACGACTGGAAAACTCTCTCTGTCAACCCAGCAGTAAATGGGTACCTTTTTCGAATCAGAGAAGGATAAGCAGCGAAAGGAGAGAGATGGGCTCCGCCTTTCATCAGCTGTGCCCAAGACACAGTGGGTCTCTAACCTCCACTGCCCCTACGGCTATTAGGCTATGGGAAACCTTTACCTTTTACTGTGTATGGAATCAGATCATTATCATAATCATTATTATAACCACTATGATTAGTATTGCACAATACTCGAGACATATATTTTATCAAATAACATTTTGTCCTTTGCAGTTGAGAACCAGCCGTCTCCTCCATATTCCTTTATCCGTTGTGATTTTTAATGTAATTAAAACTCGTAAATGATTTTTTCGCAGCTCCTCTTGATGGCCATCGCTTTTGGTCAAATTTTTTTCACTCAAGGTTTTGAATAATTCAGGTTATCATAACAGTTGTAAAGAATTAATGTTTATTTTTGGTATACAGAGTTGCATGTTTTGGGACTGTGAATAAGCTTTCTACTATGTTTTCCTTATTCTTTTTTATGCGATACCTTGATTTAGTTGACCGTAAACAGCCAAAACAAAGATACAAAATAGGAAAAAGGCTATAATCAGTTTTAATTTTGAAAAAAAATCAAGATCTTGCATTATTTGAATACATGTCATAAAAAATCGGACAATCAAGATTTCCGTGCATTACTAGCTTTTTTTCTTGACGCTTATTTCCTTTGAAGACTCTTACGCATTGTTTTCCTTATCTGCGACATGTAACGTTGCTTAACACATTCCTTTGTGCGCTTGCTCTAGTTCAGGATTCTTGCAAACAGCTTGCCTGAAGTAACATTTATTGCCTGAAATATACCAAGATTGATACAAACACACAGAACAAAATTGAAACATAACGTCTTTTAGTAGTTTACCCTGGCAGAACCAAACGGGAGGGATCATGCAGCAAGCAGTATAAACACTAGTTAATTTATTTCCGCCCGTCCCATTGTGATGCTAACGTTCACCATGTTTACTAGAAATGTCCTGTTTTTCATAATGTGTAAGCCCCATTTCACGACTCATTTTCAATTTACTGTACTGACCATCTACGTTTCACAAAATTGCGGTGATAGCGTGATCTTACCTGGATTTGATCTGCAACAGTTTTAGACCGTTTCATATTTAACTCACTATACTCGTACGTCCAAGGAACGCTGTCAAACTGCCTAGTTTGCCTACTCTATGTGCTTTAATCTGAATTACAAGCAGGCTCACACCGGTGTGTCCTGATTTGTTCAACTAACAGGATAATATTGCTTGATCAGCCCATAAAAATACGAGCGTATATTCAAGCAAACAACACATCCCTACGTGATGGTATCTGACCAGGACTACACTGTTTGCATTAACAATACAGCAATTTCTATAAAACGGGTAAAAAAGATACAATAAATACACCAGACACCCCTACATTGATGAATGGACTAATCTGACTAATCTGAATTATAAGGAAAGAAGAGGCCACAAGGCATAAGTGAATAAACTTACTGTAGGTTTTATCATCAGTCCCACAAATAGGATCCAGCAGAAGAGGACAAATGCGTCTCGTGTCACAGAAACTTACAACTACGTGACATTGCCCGTTGTAGTCAAACTGTATGCTGCTGTCCTTACACATGGCTATCTCCAGGTTACACATGTTTTCTGTATTCAAACAAAAATATAATGATTAGTTAATATATGAAGCTATAAAAGGAATCCATTCCACACATTTTTCCATTATTATCCTCATATCGCCCTGATATCACGGGAATACTAGTAAAAGGGACGTCAAATTGCAAGTTATCCATCCATCGGAACTTATAATTATAACGTTAGAAATATTAGATTTTTTTTAATCTAAGTATTAATGAAATAAAATAAATAATTGATAAATCAGAAGCTTACAGTGGTCCGGCGTCCGTCCGTCCATCCATCGATGCTAGAAAATTTCGTAAGATACCTATGATTTTAAAATTCACTGTATCCGAATTTTATAGTATTCCTCAAAATTATTGAGATTTGCATTGTAGCTGTTAGCTGCTAGTCATTCTTTTTTAAACCACAGTCATAAAAAAAGTAAAATACTAGAAAAAATCCTCATTTTTAAGTTTGATATTTACACATTACAATATGATACATTTTCTTGCACCTAGCTTCTTTGAAACTGGGCAAGGGTAAAACTATGTAAAATTTGTCCCTTGGTTTGGATCAGCTTTGGCTGCTCTATCTTTGCTGGAAATAGAAAATCTCAGTAGAAGTAGGTTGTTTCCGCCACTGTTTACCATCGTCAACAATAATATGAAATAGGCGCTACCTATATTAAAAAAGGTAAAGGTTTCCCATAGCCTAATAGCCGTAGGGGCAGTGGGGGTTAGAGACCCACTGTATCTTGGGCACAGCTGATGAAAGACGGAGCCCATCCCTCTCCTTTCGCTGCCTTATCCTTCCCTGATTCGAAAAAGGTACCCATTTACTGCTGCGTTGACAGAATTTTCCAGTCATCGTATGGCGACAGTGAGCCGCGAACTCACGACCTTACGGTGACTTTCTGCACAATAGCCGAGCCACTCTAACCACTCGACTACCGCGCCTCTCTACCTATAGTGCAACCAACCAAAATGTGACCAACATATGACTCCAACACTGAACACTTTAAAGTTACAATACTTAATAACCACTTCAGTACGTAATCTGTTGCAGGTATCTATGTAATTCTATACGCAATTTGTCCTGTCAAAATACTGTTTCCTTGCAGTTTCTATTGCGGCAGAAGTTTTATACATGCTTAAGAACATGCACACATACTGACTGTATACACTATCTGCTATTTACTGTAAACATTTACTGTTTACGGTCTACTGTGAACGGTTTTCTTCGTCCTGTTTATCGACAGTACTCAGTGAACAATAGACAGGACGCTGTAGCAAATAATTAGTTGGTTGGTTGGTCTCGGTTTAACGGGTCTTTTGGACAAATTATCACTATATATCGATCAGATAGAGGGAGAAAGAAAAGAGATATGAAAGACCAGAGAAAAGAATTCGAAACAACCCCCACCCGCACCTACTGCATGCACAGTAGGCACTTGCCGTACTAGTATCCAACTTAGTAGGACTGTCAGGCAGTGACAGTTTTCCAGCACCATCGCACGGCCACGATCCCCGCGACTCCCCTCCAACCAGCGGCAAACAACTCGTTGGCTGGTTGCTTTTAATAGTGACTTAGATATTCTGTATGGTTAAGACTTAGTAACTCTAAGTTCAGCGACAGGGAATGACAGTTTTGACATATGAAGAAACCTCAGAGCATGAAAAAATAGCAAACATCTGAGCTGCTGACAACCTGAATGTAACATTTAGCCATTTTTGTCGATCATGTCAAAACTTATATCCCTTTAAACACATATACAAGGCCTTACGTTTAGCCATAGGTTGTTAGGAGTTTCTATCTAGATTTATGAAATCAGGATGCATCAGAGCATAATAAAATCAAAATTGCAGTGTTTTCAAATGTTATGCATTATTCGAAACGAAAACGTATGTTAGACAGCCAGCAGCAGCTTCAGCGTTGCCATCTAGGTGTGATCACAACATTCGAGGCGTCATATCTAATTTCAGTGGCTTTGGTTTTTAAAATTGTTAAACTATTATTTGACATTTGACAAGGTCGGGGAATAACCTTGGCTTGTTGTACTGAATCAGTCATATACCAATGCCACTTATAAGCAATAGACTTCTGAAAAAAATACTGTTCAAGTATAACTGCATAAAGAAGGTAATTTGTTAGGAAAGGTCCAAGTCTACCCACGGTCATCACTGGAACGCAGTTGATGGTACTTGCGTACCTAATGCTCTAGATCTATACCAATGTCAAGGTCATCGGCTGCTTGGTTCTAGAACAGGAAATTCGATTGGTAATATTGACGGAAGACAACGGACGGACGGACAGACTACAAGCAGATAACGGACAATATATTCCTGAGGATGTCACACACACATACACACACGCAGCCCCCTCACACAATCTACAGACAACCCATAAGACCCAGCGACTGCGGAGGAGAATTCGATCTAAAATATTGACGGACTGACTGACGACTGACAAAATAATAATGAGGGACAAGTCAAAAAAGAGTAAATAAGGCTTACGGTAGGTTTGTCCGTTAGTGGCACAAACTGGGCGAAGCACGTAAGGGCACATTTTTTCGCAGTGATCGCTAGACAGGACACAGCTTGCAGCTGAAAGGTAAGAAAATATACGTAGGAAGCACATTCAGTTAAAAAGCGCACAAAAAGGACAGAAACTAGATCAATTAAAAATCACCTGTCACACATTTTCAGTATAAGCTATAATAACCTCTATTTTATACTATGCAAAATATATCTAGCAAGTTTTACGTTTTGCAATTCTTTATCATCATTTCAGTGCAGCAATGAACATAATGAAATTGTATATTCGAGGCGTATGATACCATGGAACTACAAGAGCCATCTTTAAAATTGATGCTCGGGAAAAGCGATAAGCGCGGAAGGGGTCAGTAGTAAAATTCGCATCCAATAAAACCCAGCATGTGTTTTTTTAACCGTCTTTCTCATCATTTTTATGCGCATTTTTCTTGCCAAAGCCATTGATTGTGTGAAAGATGCGATTAAGCTTAACCACTGACGAATCTTTGCATGCATCATTGACGTTTAAACGTTATAAATCGGTCCATTGTTCAATAATTTACGGGTGCTTCAGTTCAATGCAAAATCAAAGTCCGAAAAAACAATAGGGGGCTGAACTTTAAGATCTCAGTTTGATGAATTTAACTGGGATATTCCTTTCGTGATGAGCAACATAACTGTAAGATAACGACAACATTAGTCCTAGACTTTTAGCCTACACTTAGAAGTAGGGAATTTTTTCAAAATTGTTTACTTTAGCATATTGGCAGATGCCAAACATTCATATCCTCGAAAGCGATTTAAGAAATACCTACGAAAAACAATGCTTTAAGACGATAACGCAAAAAAAGAGAAAACGTCAATTTTTCAGATATTTTAAATCTTACACGCGTAGCATATTTTGAAAGGAGTTTCCTTTACTCAGCAGAGAAACAGCCGCGTCATTATAATTTTGGCTTTGGCATATGACCAAAAATGTCCTTCACACATAACGGTCTTAAAGGGAAATCACCTCAATGTTCGTGCGCATACATTTTGAAGCAGCATCATTGTTTCCTGCTATGGTTATCATGACGTCGTTTGCCGTAACGCTAAAACGTTTACGTTACTTTCGAAGACAACATGGCGTCCCACCTGAATGGACGCTTTGTTGAAACGTATGAGTTTATTTTGCGACAGAAAAATGGTAAATATATAAACCTGGAAAAAAAAAATGACGAAAATGCGCCTGAAGAATTTTATACGGAAAAGAGAGCGCCAACTGTTTTGGGGTAGTGTGTATTTTTTTTTTTTTTTTTTTTGAATTAACTGTCAGGTAAAGAGAGGATATGAAAACTGCAAGTGCGTTTTGAATCTCGTAATTACTTAATGCATGCCTTTAAGGACTTAGTACCCTTGGATTGAGTCATGAAATACCTGTATGCAACCAGTGAAAACGGATATCAGACTGAGCAAATGCGCAGGCTGATAGCATTTACTGTTAGGTCATGTCATTAAGGTAAGTTCCCACAATGCGCTGGCTGATGGAAGCAGTTATTGTTAGATTTTTTTCTGCAGACCGGTATACATGCTCGGAGAGAGCCTTTCCAAGGGAAGTAACTCAGTCTTCAAGCCTGCTAGACCTTCCTCATGCAGCCTGAAAATTACGACGTTCCAAACGCAAAAATTTGATAAGATTATTCGACCATAACCCCAAAGTCACATGCACGTTTACAGACCATGAAGATGGATCCTACAAAATTTCAGAATGATTCTGAGAAGCGTAGCTAGGCGGCGAAACTCTTATTTTTCACTAATTGCCCTAGACTTTCCACAGGATTCATAGATTGTCAATGCGAACAGGGGAAAAATATCAGGCTGCGCATCCTCGGTAATTGGTCTTAGCATTAATGATAAAATGAAATCATGCACCGCGAACCAAGCTTTGCCGATGTTTCTGTGAAAGTATATGTCGGGCAGTGGCCGGGTCGGGTCCAACATACAATGCTCGAATATGAGCTTGCTCACCAGATATAATCTAGACCCTGGAAAAAGTTCGAATATTCTATGAGAAACAACAATGAGCATGCTGCCTAGTTTGAGTCCTTGGAATTTCTCTTATTCATGCGTTGTTTTTATACGAGAAAACCTTGAAGGCGACAGTTTAATATAGACTATATGTTTCAAGACATTTGGACATTTAATTGCTGAAAATGAATAGGGAATTAAATTGCATTGCAATGAACAAGCATGGAAAGGTAAGAGCGTTATCAATATGGCCGTTTATGGCGCCAAAAAGAAAGCGACGTCAACGTAAAAAAACATTGACGTCAACGTGCTTATATGAAAACCGCGCGAAATAAAAGTGGTTTTCCTTCCATAACTCAATTATTTGGCCGATGACCTATATTTTTTATTTGCTTATTTGCACGGGGTAGATCGTCCCTTTACTATATCAAAAGTATATAAAAATTTCAATTGTGGAACTTTTTACATTGAAGAAATTCCACGTTTTTACCAATAGTGGAAAATGGCGGGAGATTAAAAATTGAAAATAACCTATATAATGAGGCATACGACAATGACACTTTTGATGTTCAAACAAAGAGACAAGAAAGATGAGTTAGTTAATCTTTATTTCAAAACAATCGGTCATCTATTTTCTCGGATAAAGTCTTCGTAATAGATATAGCAATGCTTTAGACAGGCATATAGATGGCGCTGCATTATCTCGCAAAGTATTACGGTGGCCCTATATTTTTATTTCATTTTTTCACTCAGCATATAATATTATACAACTGTATGAAGTTTCAACAAAAACTCAATTGCAGTTTTTATAGGGTGATTTCCCTTTAAAAACTGGCGTCGCGGTAGTACAAACGCTGGAATCGATCTTTCTTGAAATTTTTACCTGGCAATTCATCTCAGGCGATCAGCGCTTGTTTCTTGATGCAATAAAGTGACAATAAAAGCATAAAGTGGTGGATCTGGCACATACAAAACTAGTGCTTAATTCATCTTGCATAGTGTATATGCACATTAAAAAAAAACAGTTTTGTATATTTTCATTCTGCATAAGTAGAAACAAACTACATGTAGTTTTGGTAATAGGTCAGATAAAAAAAAATGATGATACGTTATTTTGACATGATTGTTTACATAAAATGCATTTGTGTTGTGCATATTCCTACCACAATTACCATACACCCTTCCCCACCCATCTGTGTGCTTCAAAAAGATGTGCATACCACTTAAATGTCCGTGGCAACACTTGTAATCTTGAATTAGCTACAACCTAAACATTCGAAGCTTAAAAGGCTGTTACTTTGACCAAAGCATTTTCCCCTTAAAGGGCATATGCACATTGTTAATATGATCTGAACATGTATGCAAAATTTTAAATTGATAGCTTAGAAACCATAAGGAGAAGTTGGTTATACAAACTTGTTATCCTGTATTAGCCATACCTTTTAAAATTTCATCAAGTTCAAAAAAAAATCCTCTTTTTGTCAAAGATGGCTTTTTCCTTCAAAACAAATTACTTCTTCAATATGTCTGTAAAGCCTGTACAAAGTTTCAAAGTTATTTGGTCGAAACCTGTGGAAAACAAGTGATTGTACAACCTTGTCTTCCTGTATAAGCCACACCATTTTAGTGAAAGTAAAAAGTATGCAAAGACCAGGAACTGAAACAATCAAAATCCAAATCCAGCCCTCAAACCATAGTTGGAAACAACTAAGATTACAAATAATCAAGATACAGAGAACATATGGCTAACCGAGTGAGCAGCTTGTTCCAAAAAGGTGGCCACTCAGCAACCCAAACCGAACCAAAAATAATAAGAACATACATAAGGTAAAACATCACAGAAACTCTGACACCAAAAACAGGCAACAGAGAACCACAACAGAACTACCGCCTTGGAACGGTCAGTAATGAATTACTGGGAAGGGGGGGGGGGCTTAAATCGATTTTACAGGCCCAACCTCACCCTCAGTTTCTGAAGTGGTACAAAACATTTAGTTGGTTGTTCGGTTCGCATGATAACCCTCTAACTCGTCAATGAATCATCACGGTAAACACATAAATCAAATTTCAACACCATGAAGAAGCAAAGACGAGGACTCAACAGAAACAACGGGCCGTCTGACAGGTGGAGATCCCTGTCCTGCCAAACAACCCCACTGGAAATCTGAAGCAAAAGAAGGTCACCAGTTGAGCCCCGGTGGACGAAGCAACAGACAAAAAGGCTCCGGTCCCAACCAACTAAAATATATAGCTTTAGGTCGGGGCCATCATAGAGTCTGACGACCGATCCCCCGGTGTGCAATTAAAGAGTGCAGCAAAGTTATCAACCGTGATATCAACCGTTAGTGATCCTGCACTAGCCAAACCCGAAAGAAGATTCCAATTTGAAAAGCCGTCACTTGACGTAAATATTGTTTTTTCTCTTTAAAAAGGCACATGCACATCTTCAATATGTCTGAAACGACAGCTTACAAACTGTTTGAGAAGTTGATTATAAAAACTTGCAATGCTGTATTAACCAGAACTTGTTAAATTTCCAAGCGCGATTATGATGTAATTTAATAAAAAAATGACATTTTGTTTCTTATCAGAATTAGACATGCACACCGGGATAATTGCTTTGAATTGCAGCAAAAAATGATTATACAAACGTTTATTTTTCATGTGTTTGGGTAGACTGACACACAAAAGTTAAATCATAACGTGTCCTCACTATCGTCACGGGGACATAACCACGTAAAGGCCAGAATTCTGTTCTGCGGAATGCTATGTCGCCCCTGCATTGCGTTTCCACAGTTGCAGAGATCATGTTGAGAAGAAAGTGAAAACAAAAATTGAAAATTAAATGAAAACGAAATAGTTTCAGGCATTACTCTGACACTAATGTTAAATCAGCCAAATGGCTCTTATGTTACTGCCATTTTCATGTTTGTGCTACTTCCAGTAACTGTGGATGTCAGCCGTGGATAGCTAATTGCTAAACACCAAATTAGCTATAGCAAGGATTATTCTGACACAAAATTAGTCCATTACCATTCAAGGGTTCCTGAAATATAGTCATTGTCATGTTTTTGTCATTTTTAGTAATGACAGGGGTTGCCATCTTGGATATTACATTCCTATCAATTGAAAAAACAAACAACAAGAAAAACTCATTTCAAGAATCATTCGGATTAAATCTGAGTAAATTCCACACAGTTGGTATCGATTTATAAGTCTTCAAGCAAACTTCAGACTCGTAAACCAAAAGTATGTCACCGTTACCTATTTCCACTACAGATTTTTCATTTTTATAATTTCAATAAGAAGTTCTTGTTAATGTTTCATACAAAAATTCAGCCAAATACATCTTGCAATTCCAGAGAAAATGTTAATCACATGAATGTTGTTTACAACGACCATCCAAGCTGAATTTCTGTAATCTGAAGTCCTATAGTCTGATCATGCTCTATATGAAAGTAGAAAACCATGGCTGCAGTGGTTTTGGTGAAATAAACTGTAAAAATCTTAACGCCAGGATTGACGTAAATGTCTGACGGACGGACGGACTGACGGACAGACGGAATGACGGACGGAAACCCTGACGCCTATTTCGCACCTTGCTAAAGCAGGTGCGACATCAACAAAAGAAAAAAAGTATATGCATAAGAAATCTAAAGGAGTTCCCAAAGTTTCAATAAATAATTATATTTCAATAAAATGTTTTATATCGATCAAAAGAATTGAAGATAGTCGAATAAGGACAGACCATAAGAAAGAGAAAATAATTTAATCATGAAATATATTATCAGAAGAAAACCGCAAATAGCAAATATGTAGAAGTTAATTGTGCGAGGACTTTACACACACGTTTAAAATACTGTATTTATTCTTCTTTAAGACACGATTTTCCCTCTCTAGACGACCCCAAATATCTTAATCAGCTCACTAAATTCTGCTATAACATGGTTTTACCATTCCAAAACAATCCCTAAGCTCTTTATCCGTCTTAATATTTGGGATGGATCGGTTAGGAAACCTCTGCCGTTTTATGACCGGAAAATTAAAGTATTGTAATTCCGATCAAGGGCCATTTCATTCAAAAACATAAAAAGAAAAATAAATCAGGGGATCACGCTGGGTTAAATAAAACTCTAAAATAAGATCCCGCTTGGGGTAAGAAACACGTCACAAGAAAGTCTCAAAATTTTCGACAGAAACAGTAGGATGGTTTGAAACACACCATTCATAGCTAATGACGGCATAAGAGGCTAGGGTTGATCTTCATAGGATCTGACGACAGCCGCTGCATCTAATCAAGTGCATTTATATGGTCCTTTAAAGTATCTGAAAATATTGAATGAAGAAATATATACAAAAAAAAAACTCTAAAACAAAGCACATTTTCCTGGTATCGTTGATAACATACCCAAGCTTAAAGTTTCTAACGGGTATGCTTTTCCAAAACTCGTTTAAGAAAGAAGTATTAGCGACCTATATGGCTATAAAATGTAAATAAAATAGCAAAATAACTGATAAATAAACACTTATGGACAGAAAGAAAAAATAGGATAGCAGAAAAATAGATTGGAAGAGTTCGTTTTCGAGTATATGGTGCAACTGCCATGACAATATCTTTACAAAATGGCTAACATTGTGTGAAAAATTATAAAATAATAGACGGAAAAATAAATAAACCCAAACCGATGCATTGTATTCTACATGATGCAACAAGTCATGGTAGAAAATAATATCGTTTTATGCTTGTTGTGTGCATATTTTTCAGAACTGTTTTAGAAAAGTATTAAAGTTTGCCTGTATGGCAAAAATAAAATAAAAAATAATGGAAAGACAACGATGCTGGGAAAATCAATTGTCATTTACAAGAAAGAAATGGTTAGGGTTGTATTACAATATATCAAGCTGAGAGCTTAAGGCAAATATTCCTGACGAAAAAATTGTTTCAGGACCACTAGCGCTCACTTTGAAAGAAAACAAAGACCATTTCTAGGGAAGGAAACAGATAAAAGGCTTGTTTCCTTTCATTAAAAGTATGACAAAACAAAACGTCATATCTGCACATCATCAACTGATATATTCTTAAACCCTTAGAGCGCCAAAACAAAAAAGACAGAAAACGACAAAATTTACACATGCAACATTGGAATTGTTTTTGCAAGCTATGTCATATTCAGAATTGCAAATCTGAGGACAAACACAGTAGGTCCAGTTGAAACGGGTAATAATGAGCGGCCTCATCCGGACCCATGCTGTTCAAGCTTATTTAAGGCGTTCTAAGTTCTAAGTTACTCACCAGAAATAACTAGAAGGCAAGCAAGTTTCAACATTTTGGTTAGCTTCTCAGATACATACTGTGTGTCTCTTGACAACACCACTTTATATATTGAAATTTAGGTGCGTGTGCAATTCCTGGATGTTACGATCATTTATCTGCAGTTTCCATTAGTAAGCAATTGCACATCAAAAACATAGCTGCTGGTCATGATTTATGTTGTTATAATTAATTGTAATATTTATCTGATATTTACTTAGGCGATGTTTGTACAACGACTGTTTGATAAACATCGTTCACCTCTTCTTATTCTGATATATATTGCACATATTTTCAGATGAAGAGACTTATGGGGTTGCTATGTGATGGATTGTGTCTTGCAAAAGTTGGTGGGACATATTGTTTTCGGCTTGTCAGTGCGCGCGTGCGTTAGTGAGTCACACTTTTTATATGCCAACTGTTATTTTGGAACTCTGCCAGCTACAATCTTGAAACTTCATATGTAGATTCCTTATAGAAGAAATAGCTAATACGTATTTTTTCCTAGTTATGCCCCTTTTTGGAGTCATGCCCCTTCTGAAAAAAAGATATATATCTTGTTAGCAAGACATCTCAACAGGTTTTTGAAATGTGGCCTCGACATTTGATATGCTCGTCAGGTTTGAGGAGCAAATTACCTGATTTTCTTTAGAGTGAATTCAAATTTTGATGGAGTTATGGTCCTTTTCGTTATTTGGCATTTTTCCAACTTTTGAACCGCTTGATCTGGGTAGCTGATCTTGAGTATAGTAGTAGTGTTTGATGAGTAAAATATTTTAGTAAAGATTAGGTTACTGTGAAATCATTTATAACAGAGCTAGATCCCGCGAGATTCAATTCCTATGCAGCTACTGGCCTAAAGAACCACTGGGCATTGCATTTGAAATTCCATATATAGATTATTCATGTAAAAATATGTGAAACGTATTTTGTTCTTGAGTTATGCCCTATTTGGAATTTTGCCCCTTTTAAAAAAAATTAGAGATGAATATCTTGTCAGCAAGATATCTCAAAATATTTTGAGCTATAGCGTTGATATTGGTATGACATAAAAGGATAAACTAAACTTCTTTCGACCTTGTTAACTGATTAACTACTTTCGCCCTTGTTTGAATTTGGCCGTTATCCTGCTTTTTCACTGCCTGACCTAGGAAGCTGATTTTTGGTATAGCAATATTGTTTGATTAATTAAACATTCATTAAATATAAGGTTACTCTGCATTCATTGATAACTGAGTTTTCAGACTTTGGGACTTATACATTTAGCTTCAACAAGATTTTTAACAGTATAATTTTAGAGCCATTTGGGCTAGGATTTTGATGTCTGACATACAGCTTGGAATCAGCATGTAGATGATCTGATTTACTTCTGAGGAGTTTCCATAGAAACTAACAGAAATTGCCTCTTTTCAGACTTAGACATTCTAAAGTGCGACACCGTTAACGGCAATCATATGGTTGGGGGCATGGTGTTTCACAAACACAGTTTCTTCTTTTTTTGATAGACGCTAATTCTCTGATCGAATGTAGGATCATTATGTACGAGTATACTAGATCTACAAAGTTTGTAGTCATTTTTTGTATATTGTTTCCTGCTCAATTATAAGTATGGCATATTGCTTATGAAGAAATCTAAACATTTATAAACACACAGGATATTATGGCATTTTATATGTAAATTATTTTTCAATCACCAGGGAACATGGGGAAGGGGATCACGTGTTTTTTGTTTAGATCTGCTGTACATAAAATTGACGATGCTGTCAGTGAATGTTAAATCATGTCAAGGTTAATTTTTGCTTCAAATGTTTTACCATCGTTTAGCTAAAATACCATTTCAATATTTCCGATTCTAAGGGCACTTTGATTGAGCCTCAAAGGTTCTTACTTTAGGCAAGGACTCTGTCACAATATTTAACTGACGTCTGTACAGATCATGCGGTCAGTTTAGTTTCAGTGTTTTCTGATAGATTGTTTCGTGTCAGGTCCCGATCAAAAACAAAATCTTTTTGGTTATCTCAGAGTGTCTTAAAAATCGGGAAGATTTTGGGAGTGGAAAGTGATGCAAGGGACAAACTGTGGAACAAGAGATTGAAAGCAATTTATCTTGTCAAGGACATAACACGTTCACTCATATTATTCTGTGTAGCGTAGCAAGACAGTCCAGGCGCCCCTCACCACCCCTTCTCCGCTACACACACATACACACACACACACACACACACACACTGATAACGATGAACAGAAACAACAAAAAAAGAAAAGAGAAACACTGGAATATAAAAGACATACACATGTACATATTAAGGACAGTCAGTGATTCTTGTATATCATGAGGGTCTAGTAATGCCTTGCGATATTCGGAGCATATACAACCTACAGGACATTTTTAACCTATACAGACGAGGAATACTTAACACAATGCAAACGTTGGCAGACATTTTATTGTCTTAGTTCTTTACCGAGCGACTAAGACCTTTACTACCTATACTAGTTCCAAGAGATGAATAATTAAAATGTTTCCATGCACTACGAGTACAAACTGCACCGAATAGGGAATTCACAAACCTTTTAATAACTAGTATCAATGATACGCCCTTTGAACTGTCTGTTTTCTTGCCATCTGATACAGAAAGCCGTATCAAACTGACGTTTTCTGAATCCGTATAGCTATCCCTTAAAACGAGGCTATGTCTGAGTTCCAGCTTCAGGCGCGTCAGCTGTAACGTGCATCGTAGAAACGAGAACCAGAGAAACGGGACTTGTGACGTAACGTCAACAAACACGTCAAACGGCGCGCCTCGATAGCTCAGTCGGTTGCGTTTCCCACGACTAGCTACATACTTCTGCATCTCAGGTTCGAATCCGGGTTGATGCATTAGCGCTGGCAAGTCAGAATGATTGGCTTTTCCCAAAGCTATATAATAAAGAAATTATATAATAGTTCCTTGATCTGGCGTACTGTATCACGTCTCGTGGATGAGGTCTCATACCATCAGTAGTGAAGGCTGCCTTTACTACTACCATCGGATCACCCTCGACGCAAGCCTCTCTGGTGATCTAATGGGCCTATCCACTCGACGTGATACAGTACGCCAGATCCAGGTACTATTATAATAATGTGTAAATGTTGGATTGAAGCAGACATGACTGACAGATGACTTGAAATTCAGCCATTTGGAGTATCATTAACGTGCTTAATCCGCACACAATGCAAATGAAAAGGACTTAACTTAATGATAGCATCTGAAAGGGTGCTTACCTTCGAAAGCAGCTACTCGCGTAGCTTTTGTATTCATATGTGTATGAATATAACTGTTTGCTGATGTACAGCTACTGTGTATGATAACTGTGTTGCAAAGATAAACATGCACAGTTTTTCAGTATACCGCTGCATAATGGCATTATGGTTTTAGTACCACGGGGTACAATCGGTTTACCCTCCCGCTATCCGGAAACACTATGCACTGCGCCATTGATAAGTATTTAACATTAACTTATAAAACTTAGTATATTGATAATTCCAATCAGAAGATAATGAGTGTCAAAGTGAAGAACCTGGTCAGACACCGTGTTGCTTTAGCCATATTCGGAAGTTTATAGCTATCGTACTGAAGAGTAGATGTATTCAGAGATTTTACTCCATATGAAACTGGCCTGTGCTTGGTAAACCTAAATTACAGATACAGAAAAAATCAGTGTCACAGGCATGTTGAATATCATACTTTCAGTTGTTTTGTTCGTTTGTTGTCTTATTTTTTCGTCTCTTAGACAGAAATGAGTCGTATCGGATGATATTGATACCCGCGCACTATCTTTGTGCAACAATGCATGAACATATTACAAATATAAATTGTGTCTTAGTGTTGCTAGAGTTATAGGCATTAAATCATACCACGCGAATTTCCAAACAGTGTAGCACGGCGTCGCAGACTCGGCGTTCCTCACTGTTCCACAACCATTTCTCATCATTATCATATCTCCACATACATAGATATAATAAAATATCTTAGGAGCGGCGGTAGTGTAGTGGATAATGCGTTGGAGGACCAATTGACGAGTTGCCGGTTTGATCTCCCGATTCTCCAGCCTTTCAGATGAGCATTTGAACCGCGATCCCATCTCTGTATGATCTATGCGTTCTTAGGATGTTAAACCCGAGCTCACCTAATGACTGGAATATCTTTGATAATTCTTAAGATCACAGGGTCTAGTGTTTCCGGACAGACGAACGAAGGCTGACTTTTTTTAACCTTTCGGTATAAAAGCATAAAGTCAGAATTTATGCAGCAGTTGTTGCTTTCATAGCAAGCATGTTTCTATACGAATATAGTGACTATGTCCATAAGAATATAGCTAACTACATATGGCAGCACACATAGCACTGTGCTGCTAATATATGGAAGTATCCCCTCCTCACACAACCTGTCCCAACGACCTACTACTCGCGGATTCCTCATCTACGTCTAAGATTCCCAACCATTTCCGAAGTGTAAAAATGAAAAAGAAAAAAAAGCGAAAGTTTTGCAACATTAGATGTGAAAACAGCGAGCATACGACGTGGATAAAAATAAAGCACCTCGAAAAAATATATTTGCCAGCGCGTCAGAGAAGTCTATCACCAGTAAACATCCTTACATCATACTGATTCTGTAAAAATATTAATAATGATAAATAAATAAACGAAACAATAAATAAGAAAACAAGTAAAATGAGCAAGAAAATATAAAGGTTTCGACCGCCAAAAAAAACAACAACATTAAATTGATACCATAAATTTCAAAAGAAACCGTTGTTAAAGGTTATCATGTTCTTAAATTTCAGATCTAGCCACAAACCAAAATAGTGATTACTCGGACATATTATAAAAAACAATAAAATGCAGGTGTTTGCAATCTGTGTACATAATAAAGGGATCCACTGCACCTTGATTAAGAAGCTAACATTTCATTTTCAATTATCGTAAAAATTCAAAGCATTACGAGAAACTGCCTGGGCAAATAGTGCAGACCCTGAACAGACTGCTCCAAAAAGAGCATTCAGATCAGTATCTTCACTGTTTATCATTCCATCTGCTTCTTTCGGACACACTACTGCATTGTTTTAACAAAGTGTTCCATTTTCAGCTTAATTACGATGTATGTAATCATTTTAGGTGCTCTAATTTTCAGAATGATTTCGGTTAGACGTTTACATACGACGTATTAACAAAAACTATCCGGATACTAGCCATATGTGAGCCTCATTCGGAGAAAGTCTGTCTTACCTCATATATGAACAAGGCATATGTAGACAAGACATTTGAGCCGAGACACGACAAAACCAACACGCGCGTGCGCGCCCAGCGAAGACTCAGATCAATCTGGATAGCCTCGGAGTCTAATGAAAGTCATTGCTGTGCGCTTAAAACCTAGCCAATAGTCTACGTTAGTTCCATGTAGACAGTGAAGTCTCTGATCAGACTGGGTGGATACCCAGGCTGATATGAGTCTTTGCTGGGCGCACATGCAATTGTGTATTGTCGTGTCGCAGCTCAAATTATGTGAATTTAGCAGTCATTATCCATCCGAATAAATGCATAATTTATATATTAAACTGCACATGTTCTTGACAAAAAATAGACTGCTGGTACACAGTTTGCATCCCTATATGGGTATTCCTTGAGACTGATATCTCGGAACTCAACCTATTTTATAAAGAAGATTGTGTTAAAGCTCTTTGGACTTCTTATTTTAAGTGTTAGGAAAAAAATAATAATCGTTTAAATTAATATATAAATGATCTAAAAATAATTTATCAACACATATGTGACAGTGTCTGACATTTTGAGCCTGATGGACCCGAAAATCGGTAATTTTGTTTTTTAACATTTTTATATTTATTAGTGCTTCCATAATTGATTTCGAGAAGCACAAAGAAATGGCGCTAAGGTTTACTGCAGAACCAAACACAATTCACACCAACCCGATTCTTTGTTTTCATTTCACTCATAAGATACAATTTAACATATTAGCTGGATAAACGTTTATAACCCTTGTTCGTGGCAGCGCTTTTCAAAGATCTAAAACGCGGAAATTCTTCAAAGAGTGTAGGTGAAGAAAATTAAAAACGCCGATTGATATATATATAAATAGAGAGAGTATGCCGGAAAATGCTGAAAAACCGTTTAGGCCCAATCGGGATTCGAACTCATGAGCTTGCCAACTCCGCCTAGCACTGCACTATCCGTTAACGTTACCACTGCGCCACCGAGACAACCCCCCAAAAAAGATTGTTCGAGTAGCATTGATAAAGGTAGCAGAAAATGCAGTACACGTCGTATATGTGTTCTTTCAACGTGCGCATCTATTCTGGTCGCAAATGAAAGCATGTCTGATCCACGGGATATAAGTGAAATTAGGTATATATTTTTCACATTTAAGCTACAGGTGTTTGCAATCAATCTATATAATAATTGGATTGTTTGCACACATCAGGCTAACATGAGTACCCGGATACCAGACTGCATCTGAGCCTCGTTATGAGAATGAGTATCTTTCGTCATTTACGAGTTGCACATGCTCAGACCAGACGTTTCATAAGCAGCCAGATCAGATAAAGAGTATATACCTGAAATTTTGAATTTAAACCTGTGCTTTTTAAAAAAGCAAACAACGCATGCGTAGTTAATTGTTTGCTTTTAAAATGCACATGTTTAAATGCATGGTCCTTAAGAAGGCGTTCCCTTAGAACGAATCAGTTTTTCCCTGAAGCTTTTATAAAAAGCTTGTCGGCAAAAGCTGAAGTATTTCTTAAAGCAGCTAAGATAACTCAAGTATTTTCTAAGTGTATAGCTAAGATACAACGATGTTGAAAATCTTTGGACTGCTAGTTTTGACTGGTGAGTAGCAAAAGCAAAAAAAATGTTAAGATCATTTTGACCTGCCTTGAACAAAAGCCTCCGTCCGTTGTGCGTTGTTACCCATAATTTCAATTTGATCCAATTCTCCGGGAGGGGATCCGTTTTTTTATGTGTAGTTATCTTAAAAAAACACATTGTTGTACTTTAAGGAAAGATGTATCATGAAGAATTTTAGACCTGGGCTGTGAATAATAAGAAAATTACGGGTATCTAAAATGATTTCTTTCTGTTGCCTCTGCGTGTATGAATTGTGCTTGACACAGACAGCCTTTTTCATCGTGGACATGAAAAGCAAACGTTGTGGTATGTATGGAACAAATACCCAAAGTTTCAAATGCAAATTTTATTGCCTATTTTGCTGCAACTGGAAAACGTGCAACACCAGCATATACGTATAATCCCGCTCGTTTCAATTAGTACATTTACTATAACACATTGATTCACCTGAAATAAAAATAGATCATACAGAATTTCAGACCAAAGCAGTGAAAAAATAAGCAAAATGTGGGCATTCAAAACGTGTATACTTTGTTTTGCCTCTGCATATATGTACTTAAGCGTCAACGCTGGTGTAATTGCCAAGTGTAGAGAATAAATACACAGCCAGAATCAATTTAGTTTCACTTATATGAATTAAAAATACAAAAAAACCTTAAGGTGCATTGGGATACTTTAAGGGGAAGAACTTATGACATTTTTCATTTGTGTATCATATTTCAATAGCGGTCAGGAGCGGCTGTAGTGTAGTGGATAACACTCCAGACTACCAATACAGGGGTCGCAAGATCGATACCCCGCTTCTCCGGTCTTTCGGATGAGACTTTAAACCGAGGTCCCGTCTCCATATGAATTTCTTGTTGGTTGGACGTGAAACCCGAGTTCACCCACTCACTCACTCAATAGGAGTAAAATATTGAAGGAAAAGGTTTACTCATTTGCAAAGTATGCCTTTCCTTTATGAGTTCACCCATTGTGGAGGGATTTCATCTGCCAGTGAAGCCAATTAAATTTTGTTTATACGTACAATGGCTAGAATAAACAGATGATTTCACTTCCTGCTGGTCTCAGTTTATGTGGATGGTTTTCCTGTCCTTCCTTAAACTGCTTTCCAACTGTTGTTAGTAAAAATGTGCCTAAAAAGGAAGGATGGGACCTTAGCAAACACATAAATTGACGGATCCAAAATTTATATTTGCAGGTGTCAGTCATGGTTTTATTATGAAGAGGTCGAAGTTTCAGTGTGACTGGGCATGCCCTAAGAACTATGCCCCGGTGTGTGCCAGCGACGGAATCACGTATGGTAAGTTTGTGACAGCTTACTGCTGCGACAGATGTATATCTAAGTAACAGTGACCTCCATATCCGACTTTTTCAAACAAGAGAAGTATCAGAGGTGAAGAAAACAATGCTCTTTTCGCAAAAGGTCAACATAAAAACTAAAAGATAACAAGGTTTCCAGAAAAATTTGAAGTATATGCAAGTTGTGGTCCCAGAGCCCGTGGAAGGTTAATTCATGTGGTCGAGGCCAAAAGGTTTGAAAGTGTTTTCTCGTGTGAAAAAAGTGTGCTGACTTCAAAAATTAAAGTCTTAAAAAATTGGTTCATGCACAGAGTCGGCATAATAAACAACTTACACATGAGGGGCTCCAAATCTTAAAAGAGAGTCAAAATGGGGGTACCCTTATACCTAGTGATATTTTCGGGCTGAAAATGCACTGGAATACTCGTTTTGATATTCAAACTTATTACTAAGTAGATGTTAAAAAGATCAAATTGATATTTCCACATTTTCTATGCCATTCAGCTCATTGGTAGATAAAAATATTGATAAAACACACAAAGGAGCAGTATATGTACCCCAAGCATAATAAGTATGTCGGGTGGTATATTGTTTTTGCCTTTGCATCTGCTCGGTTTCTCTTCCTGAATGTCTGTCTGTCCATTTGTGTATTCGTCCTTCCGTCTGAGACTCCTAACTGTACCTTATTCATATATACCAAATGCTACTTCAAGATTGATACTGATCAACTTGCATCACCTGGAAGCTGCTTCTTGCCTAAGGTCAAGGTAACAGACTTAGAAATTCGCACAACAGTTACCTAAAAATTCGCTTTAATATTTTTGCTTTTGCACTGTTTTCTTGAAAGTCTTTACTGGAATTGGTCCACATGTGTTTAGTTTTGCTACAGGATAGATACTTATGAGTTTGTATCACCTGGTTGTTGCTGTTGGCCTAAGTTGAAGGTCACAGACTTAAAAAAATGTACAATAATTGCATTAAAGTTTGTGTTAAGTTTTTGTTTTTCCTTTCTTTTTCTGAAACCTTTTACTGGAACTTGTTCAAATCTGTCTAGTGCTAATGCAGATAGATACTGCTCAGTATGCACTACCTGGATGCTGTTGCTGATCTAAGGTAAAGGTCATAGACTTAGAAATTTGTACACTCGTTATTCTTGTTTAAGGTTAAGTTTTTACTTTTGCTCTGTTGTCCTAAGAGTCGTTACTAGAATTGGTTCATAAGTGGTTAGTGTTACTACAGGATAGATACTGCTCAGTTTGTGTCACCTGGATGCTGCTGCTGACCTAAGGTCAAGGTCAGATACTTTGCATTTTATATAATATCTCTGTAAAAGTTTTAGTTTGAAGAGTGTATTCTTTTGCTTATCACCAAATCTTGTGATGAATTCTTTTGATATGTAACTGGGTCTATTTCTGGGAATAATTAATTGTCTGCTGTTTAGAATTTCCATACATAATACACTACGCTTTACCTATGGTTCTCTTGCCTGGTCAGCTGTTTCCATCTTCTACCTGAAAAGAAAAAGAGTAACAAAATTGTAGACTTTCTCAGATATCACCATGTATACGGACTTTGCCAAGGGGAACAAGTATCGTAAAATAAAACCATCAGGTGGATATTTAAAAGCGCTTGCCAGGCCTTACACAGCGCTCACGGATCTGTCTTTGCCTGAAGTTTTGTATTTGAACAGACATCAAACATTCAGGTGAGACTTAGCATAGGCAAAGGCTCACTTGAAACCCCTCGCTGTACTTTTTATGTTGTCTTGGCAAGACCCCCTTTAACTCATAGTCAACAAATTATTAACTTTTCTGTATGACTGTCTCCAACGTTTTACTAAAAAAGTAAAAACAGAAAGAAAAAAATATTTAAAATGTATTTAAAATGACAGGAAAAAGAATATATGGGCAAACAATATAAAAGTACAAAGGTTGCTTTATCGCCAATGTGTCAAACTTTATCTTGTTTAGAACACGTTCTTCCTCAAAATAACTGAAGCAAAGTGAAAATAAACCGAATCTCGAACAATTTGAATGCAAAATATCTATCCAGCCCAACTAGAGCAAGTAAGCAGGGGCAATCGTATACCTCCGGCCAGCGCCATCGTCTCCGAAAAACCAACTCTACTTAATATATAAATGCAAAATGTCAAAAAACAGTCAGACACTCAATCTTACACAGCAAGAGACCCAGTCACAAATCAAAAGATTCCATCCCAAGATTTGGCACTATGCGACAGAATACATATTTGAATGTTTAACTTTTTTTATTTTTAACTATTTTATTGGGACACTAATGTTCAACTGGACTGCTATTTTTGAATTCTGTGTTGCCCTTTTTCCAGTTGGGAGAATTCTTATCCAGTTTTTACTGGGTAGCATCTGGGAGAGACCTTGATTGCAAAGTTTGGTGTAGACGGTGTTAAATGTGGGCCTGTGGTGTTTGTGTTGCTAGTTCTGTCCTGAAAAAATACAATTTTTGCAGTTAGAAACTGACAGGTTAGATGTGTGTGTTCTTGAAATATGACATGCTACATGCTTTTTTCTTTTTTTTTTTTTTTTTTTTTTTTTTTTTTTTGTCACACGAGAGGGCCGTATGGAAGATTAGTGTTTATCCCTCTGTAAATAAAGTCGTCTATTATTATTATTTTAATGTTCAAAGTCTATGACTTTGACGTTTGGTCAGCTGCAGCATTTAGGTGGACACAAACTAAGCAATATCTATCCTGTTGTAACACTCAACACATATAAACCAGTTCCAGTAAAGACTTTCAGGAAAACAGAGCAAAAGCAAAAACTAAGTGCAAAATTTAACTTAACTATTCAACATATTTTAATTCTTAGACCTTGATCAAAGGGAGGCATGAGCATGCAGGTGATGCAAACTGATCTATATCTATCCTGTAGCAACACAAGACATATTCTAAACAGTTCCAGTAAAAAAAACTTTCCGGAAAACTGAACAAAAGAAAAAGCTTAACAAAAACTTTAATGTAAACGTTGTACAAATTTGCCATGTCTGTGACCTTGACCTTAGGCCAGCAGCAGCATCCAAGTGATGCAAGCTGACCAGTTTATTCCTGTGATAACACTTAGCACACATGAACAAGTTCCCGTAAAGACTTTCTGGAAAACAGAGGGAAAGATTAAACTTAATGCAAAACTTTAACGCAAATGTAAGCTAACAGACGGAAGGACAGACGGACAAATGGACAGCAAACGGACGAACAGACGGAAAAACAGATGAAAATGCAAACACAATATAACCATCGACATCCTTATTATGCTGGGGGTATAATTATTGCTCCTTTGTGTGTTTTCATCAATAGGTTTAACTACCTATGAGTTGACCATTGAAATCACCAGTTTTCGAGGCTTTTTATTTTAAGACTTTTCACTTTGAAAAAAATAGCTATTCACAATATGGGAAAGAAATTGTAAAGTTATCTATTTGATCTTTTTTTATCATGATTTTAGCATTTTGTGATATTTTGCAAGCTGACCAGTTTATTCCTGTGATAACACTTAGCACACATGAACAAGTTCCCGTAAAGACTGTCGGGAAAACAGAGGGAAAGATAAAACTTAATGCAAAACTTTAACGCAAATGTAAGCTAACAGACGGAAGGACAGACGGACAAATGGACAGCAAACGGACGAACAGACGGAAAAACAGATGAAAATGCAAACACAATATAACCATCGACATCCTTATTATGCTGGGGGTATAATTATTGCTCCTTTGTGTGTTTTCATCAATAGGTTTAACTACCTATGAGTTGACCATTGAAATCACCAGTTTTCGAGGCTTTTTATTTTAAGACTTTTCACTTTAAAAAAAAAATAGCTATTCACAATATGGGAAAGAAATTGTAAAGTTATCTATTTGATCTTTTTTTATCATGATTTTAGCATTTTGTGATATTTTGCAAGCTGACCAGTTTATTCCTGTGATAACACTTAGCACACATGAACAAGTTCCCGTAAAGACTGTCGGGAAAACAGAGGGAAAGATAAAACTTAATGCAAAACTTTAACGCAAATGTAAGCTAACAGACGGAAGGACAGACGGACAAATGGACAGCAAACGGACGAACAGACGGAAAAACAGATAAAAATGCAAACACAATATAACCATCGACATCCTTATTATGCTGGGGGTATAATTATTGCTCCTTTGTGTGTTTTCATCAATAGGTTTAACTACCTATGAGTTGACCATTGAAATCACCAGTTTTCGAGGCTTTTTATTTTAAGACTTTTCACTTTGAAAAAAAATAGCTATTCACAATATGGGAAAGAAATTGTAAAGTTATCTATTTGATCTTTTTTTATCATGATTTTAGCATTTTGTGATATTAAAATGAGTATTCCAGTGCATTCAGAAGGCCGAAAATATTACTAGTAAAGGGTTTCCCCATTTTGACCCTTTTTTAAGAGTTGTAGCACGCAAAGTGTATTTTTTCGGTATACCGACTCGATTTTAAAATTTTGAATTCAGCACACTTTGTTTTTACATGAGAAAACACTTTCAAACCTTTTTGCTCCGACCACACGAATAAACCTACAACGGGTTCAGGGACTAATACCTGCTGGATCGTGTTTGTGCCACAGACGGCAAAACATACAATAAATCAACTTCAATATTCTGCTATTTGGCCACTTTTTTAAATTGTGGTTGTAGTGTGTGTGTTATATTCATACATGTCTTTCGTTTTTGTTTATATGTGAATACCGTGTTGTTGTTGTTTGTTTGTTCTGTGTTCTTCTGCCTTTTATTCATTTATTTATTCTTTTTGTTTATTCCTGGGGTTGGCAAAACTATGCGTAGTTATTTAAGTAGTTAGGCTTTAAAATATTGGGGTTTATGTCAGTATTATTTAGCTTTTTGACTGCCCTTGTCTGTGGTTGGACTGACATGGCTGCACTTGCGAGTTTATACGGAGGTACCTCTTACCTGATATCTGCAACAGCTCTGCCAGCAAGTATTTCAGCAATAACAGCCTGGAGAGATACCTGCCGAGATATGCCTTCACGGTTTTTTCTGTTATTTTTGAGATAAGATGATACTGAAGAATGCAGTTCTGTCGAACTTAATTTGGCAGTGGTACATTTATTTCACAGTGATATTTCTGCACAGATGTTTTGCTTAGACATTTTTTACCTTTCCAGGCCCCGAGGTTATAATTTTGTTGTGCTCCATTCAGCCGAGCATGAACTTGTCTCTGCTGATAAATATGAAAATGCAAATTAATGTTGGTATTTTCATATTTATAAGCATAAAAGCTGAGCAAGAAAGCTACTGTACTTATCAGTAAATTGCTTTTATGAGCGGGTAAAATTTCAAACTCAGCTGAGTTGAGTATGAAAAAAGTTTTATAACCTCGGGGCCAGGACTTCGGTAGATTGGTAATTCAGTTACATATGAAAGAAAGAACAGTATCGATGTTCAGGAATCATAAATCAGCTTGAAATGGTTAATGAAATTATTCACTGCTACTTTATGTGAAGCACGAAAATGTCATGCCATGAAAATCAGATTAAAGATGCAATCTAAAAAAAAAATAGCATTGCTGTAACCGTCAGCAAGTTTAGTATTGCTGTATCCGTCAGCAAGATGAGTATTACTGTAACCGTCAGCAAGCTTAGTATTGCTGTAACCATCAGCCAGCTTAGTATTGCTGCAACCGTCAGCCGTCTTAGTATTACTGTAACCGTCAGCAAACTTAGGGTTTGGGATCTGATTCAGTCAGTTCCTGAAGTGTAGTTACTCTTTAAATTAGTATTGCTGTAACCGTCAGCAAGATTAGTATTGCTGTAACCGGCAGCCATCTTAGTTTTGCTGTAACCGTCAGCAAGCTTAGTATTGCTGTAACCGTCAACAAGCTTAGTATTGCTGTAACCGTCAGCCAGATTAGTATTGCTGTAACCGTCAGCCATCTTAGCATTACTGTAACAGTCAGCAAAACTTAGTATTGTTGTTACCGTCAGCAAGCATAGTATTGCTGTAACCGTCAGCAAGCTTAGTATTGCTGTAACCGACAGCAAGCTTTAATTGCTTTAACCGTCAGCAAGCTTAGTATTGCAGCAAGTCTGTAACTGTCAGCAAAAATTCGTTTCATAGCTTTTAAGGGTCCAAAAACAGATTTCCTTTTCGCGTCGATTTAAAAATATATAGGGAAGAAATGGCATCCGCATTAAATGAGTTCGGTGATCGATAGTGTTAGCAAGAGTATGTTGAGCCTCATTCCTTAAAGGCATGGAAAGTAAGCATTTTCAAAATAGTAGATAAACGTATTCAGTTTTATTCGCAAAACATTCACCTTTATCTCAAAAACCTAAATCTACTTATCGACATCTACAGCGATTTATTCAAGAATTTCATGGAAAGTTGTTTGGTTCCAGCAGACAAGATCGCAAACAACGTTGTTGCTGTCTGACGACTATATTACAATAACATTTTAAACCAAGAGCTTGGCGATACAAGGGCATACAGAGACACATCTACAGAAATGAGTCTTGTAGTTAAGCAACATTGCAGCGATTTACCCCTTAAGTTTTCTGTTAATGTAATGGAATGCCAAGACAAACTTCCTACGATGTATTGGTTGTCTAAGCGTTATAAAAAACGTATAAAGCACGATTTATTGCCAATTCTAGTTCTTGTACTACTGCTGAACTTTCTAAGTTATTAACTTCTTGCCTCACTGCTGTCAAATCATGTCATAATGTAAATGTGAAAAAGTTTATGAAAGATCTGGTAAAAATTTGTTTTGGTCTATTAAAATTCTGGTGAGGTAATTAATAAATTGAAGATGAGAGGGTTCCGTGCTACCAGTTTGGTCAGCTTAGTATTTCTCAATACTCTTTACTACTTAGCCACTTAAGGAAAAACTTATAGATTTGAGTGGACATTCCAAAGGGAAAGTTTGCTTTTCCTTGCCTATAACACCAACACCGATATAAACTTTGGTCATGGCAAAATATGTGTGAAGCCTTAACATATCTTTTAGATAATATTTACATTAGATTTGGTACTAAGTTATACAGACAAATTGTTGGTATTCCGATGAGTACTAATTGTGCTCCTCTTGCAGCAGATTTATTTTTATTTTGCCATGAAGGAGATTTCATTTCTTCTCATTCTAATGATAAACAATCTGAAATTATTTAGGTCAGTTCCTGAAGTGTAGTTACTCTTTAAGTTTTAATTCTACATCTATATATCTAGATGATCTTTCAAATATTTACAATCCTTACTTTGAAGGTAGGGTGAATAGAATTATTCTCCTGAGCTGCAGTTAAACTAAGCTAATGCAGCCGATACTGAAGCCCCATTGTTTTGATTTACATTTATCTTTTTCAAAAGGATTTGTTTCAACCAAGTTTATGATAAACGCGATGACTTCAATTTGACATAGAGAATTTTCCATTTTTGGATGGTGATGTTCTCCGTTCTACCTGGTAAAAAACTTGTTTAAGCCCCCAGTAATCTTTTGCTGAGAGTTCCAATGCGGTACTTCTGATGCGGTTCCTTGGTTTTATATTGAACTGTACGCTTGTCTATGTTCTCTGGCGGTATGGTCACCTGCATTGCTGCCCAATCTGCCTTCTGTTGTGTTTTGTTGTGTTACTAAATAAAACAATGTGTAAAAATAGATGGTGATGCTGTAATTGGGGTAGCTGAATGATCATCTGTTTGGGAAAGAGCTGCTCATTCGGTATACTGTGCGTGTCTGTCGTAAACTTGTGTCAATTTCTGTGTGTATGTGCTTCTTTCCCTATTGGTTTTGAGAGCGGGATGTGGGATTTGATTGTATTAATTCCTGATCATTCCCTGTCTTTTTACTCATATGGGGTTTACATTTCTTAACTCATTTGGATTGCTAGAACGTCTAGTCATGTGACTGACTTCAATGTCCGTAATGAAATTCTAACTGCTAAGTTGCTCCAACAGGGCTATCGGTATTATAAATTTCTAGACGCTTTTTTTCAAAATTCTATCGCCGACACTTTGAATTGATTTCTAAATTCAAGGTCGGTTTAAAAAGTCTCTTGCAACAGGGACTATAGGAACCAGATTTTAGTGGCGACTTAGTTTATAAATTCAAAAGAAATATAGATAGCTCTGATTTTTTTATTAGTTCAGAAAAATTGTCGTTGAACTTCGTTACACACGTACTGGATATAACATAACTGTAATACTATAGTCTGCATGTTTGGTGGTTGACCCAGTCGTGGTTAATAACTTTGCTTCCCTTTTTGATTGCACGCTGGTTGGTCAGGTATCAGACTCAATGATGGGCCCAACATAAAGCTTTTTAGTTTGGTTGGTTGGGGCCGGAGCTTACCTTGTCTGTTGTTTGGTTATTCGGGGTCAAACTGATGGTTTTCTTTTGCTCAAGTGTTTCGGTGGTGTTGTTTGACTTCCCGAGAGTCTCCTGGTTTTGCAGTACATTATTTCCGTCGAGTCCTTATCTCTGATTAATTATATGTCTCAAACATGATTTGATTGTTTCCGATGATGTTTCGTTGATGTGTTCAGAAACCTTCATGCTGACCAAACAGCTAACTAAATGTTTCGAACCACTGCAGAAGCAAAGGCGAGGTTTGCTAACAGTAAAACATGTTTAAGCGCTTAAGCCTCCCCCCACCCCCCTTCCCAGTTATCTTTTGATGACCATTCCAAGGCAATACTTCTGTTGTGGTTCCTTGATGTTAAAGTGGGCTATGTCCGCTTGTGTATGTTCTTTGGCGGTATGGTCGCCTGTTTAACTACACAATCTGCATTTTGTTTTGTTTTGTAAGTTAAAAATACAATAGATAAAAAAGTTGTTGATGCTGTTTTTGATTAGGGTAGCTGAATGACCACCTGTTTTTGAGCTGCTCAATTGGTTTACCGTGCATGTCTTTCGAGAACTTGGGTCAATTTTTCCGTGTATGTGTGCTTCTTTCTTTCCGTATTGGTATTGAGACCGGGATGTGGGATTTGATTGTATTACTTCCTGATTATTGCCTATCTTTTTTTTACTTTGGAACGGCACTCTCCATTGGCACCTTTAATTCTAGACAATACTTTCAATGCAAGCATATGTAACCGCTGGGGTTTTAATTCAGACATTGTTGATATAAAAGCAAAAAGTGCAGATCCTGAACAGATTCCTCCCTCATAGGTAATCTAATATGGGCTTTTATTATTTTCTTATTCTCTTCTGACACAAATCTTAGTATTTCTAGGCGAACATTTTAATACTTTCCATTTTGTTTGTTTCAGGTAATTTCTGTCTTTTTAGAAAGTCCGTTTGCAGAAATCCTGATTTGAAGAAAGCGTCCAATGGAAGATGCGTTGAAACTTACTTAAACCTGTCTGTAACTGGAGATTATAAGGAACTTGCAGTCCCACCTATGGTTAGAGCGGCTGGGCCATCAAAATCTATGGCTTATGAGCATTCATCTTTAGCTGGGCAAAAGAAGAAACTTGTGAAAAGTGTTACTCCGAGGCCATTTATAGCAAAACATGAGGAACAGGCACCTGCTGTGGATACTTCTTTGATAAAGTCCCTGAATGGCATTAGAAATTGTTTGCCGGGTCTACAAGGCTGTCACTGAAACATCTGCGATGTTCTGACTGACTGAGTATCGCAAACTTACGTCAGTATGGAGGACAGTTCTAAAATCACATGTGTATCAAAAACATGTATAGGCTATTTGCTGTCTATAAAACAGGTCATTTTGCAGATTTTCTCTTTTATTATTGGTGATAAAATTGATCTTTTATCTCCACTGGTATTGTCAAACTAATACATAACTCGAAACTGACGTTCAGAATTTTATCATGTCAATTTTTTGCTTTTGTCTATTCAATCCTGTACAACAGATTACAAAATTTTCAGCTTAAGTAAAGGGGAGTACAATAATTAAATGTAATAGCTATGAGCAATGCCCATATGTGCATCACAAACAAAAAATGTTTCTATAGATAAATCAATCCTATTCATCACCAATCAATTTTCTTCGCAACCAATAAATAAGTGAATTTCATTTTTACTCAGATGAATAGATTAACAGGTAAACAGGTGCCATTCAGTAACTCTTTACTATATATTAACTTACTATGGACACAGGTAAACATTGACCATTCTAAGGCTGTCACATAAATAAACTTACTCCTTTGTAAAATACAATTAAAATATCTTAACAAATGGGCAGTTTTCAAAAGAAACTTTTTATTTTACTTTCAAAATATAATTTTGAGGAAAGTTATAGATTAGTTATGTATAAGATAGACATTAAAGATGCACTTTACTTCACAGTGATAGCTGTGGTAGTTTTAGAGATATTTACCAAAATTACCTGTTTTACAGACAGCAAATGGCCTATAATAAAGTGAAATTAATTCAGCTAAATTCACATAAAAACATCAGGTATTGAAACTATCTGATACCAGTTACCCCTACTGACTGGCTGCTTAATAAAGTGTTTTATGCGGTTATGTGTATTTGTCTGTAGTTATTTCCCCAACGAGACCGTGGCTATGGCCGTACGACACCAAAGCACCGGGTCCCCGTATGTGAAAAAGAGTGAGGATGCAAAATATTGTCAATATAACAAAGAGGGCTCGGACTGCCCTATATTTTAATAAAGTTAAGCGTCTGATAAGGCATGATACTCTCCCATCAAAGCGATCTGCACCCGCAACATTACGGAGATAAACCCTGATTCTGCCGTTTGTGTGGTTTTAGAAATGAACAGCCACCAACCCAATTATTTCAGCACTTGCTGTGCTTAACCCCAAATAGGAAAGGAAAAAATAAAGACTAATCCTTATTCCGGTCGCCTTTATATGAAATGACGTACCGTAAAAATATAATTTAAAAAATGCAGTAATGCAACTACGTGTAAAAGACGCAGAAGGCATGGCAAACAGTTTGGACCCCGACAAGAAAGCTCTTTCAGTCCAAACTTTCGGCCAAGTTTGACGTAATCGCAGTCTCCTAACTTAAACTAACTATATGCGATCAACAACCTTGGAAATTATCCCAAAAGAAAAATTTCACAACCCTTTGGAAAAATTGCTAAACTTATTTCTCTCAGTATATTTGCTGTAGTGTTTACACGAATAAAGTTTTCTCGTCAAAGTTACCTGGGCAAATGAAGTTACCCGTGTGAACGGCAAACTATGTCACATCTTTTTATAAAATATGCCTTGTTCAAAATCAAACAGATTTGAGTATGGGCAAAGTTTTCAGTGTTCATCTGCATAGCCAGCTTCTTTGTAACATATTCAATGGTAAATTTTCTGTTCACACGGACAAATTTTGTTTGTCAAATAAACTTTTCCATATAAATTTACCAATGGAAATGTGGTATGTATATATATTCATTCACACGACTATTTTTTCCGTAAATGTTCAGAACGAAGAAACAAAATAGATTGATGGATGCCTTAAGTTTTTAAGTCCGTTTCAAAAAATATTTCATATTAGGACGATAGAAGGATAATAATGAAAGGCTATGTGCAATGGAATTTCGTTTACGGTTGAAAATAGTTCCGCCTCTAGCGGGAATAGAATCGGACCGCTTGCTGAGCAGGCCAGTGCTGAACTCACTGAGCACAAGGGCACCAAGACTGACATAGCAATAAAGGACTAAAACAAAATTTACTCTTTACAAGTTCTTTGATTTGTTCATTATTACATGGTATGATCGGAAAAGTCAGCTCGGTTCTTCTTATATTTTTAACGCCTGTTTCCTTTAAATGACCTGCTGCTCTAGTCTGTACTAATCTACTGTTTTACACTCTCCTTTGTGCTTCTGCCTTAGGTCAGGATTGTTACAAATAGCTTTTCTAAGATAGCAAGTATTCTCTGAAAATATAACAATATTCATTAAAACCTGCAAAACAGTGTTCTACCCGAGCTAGCAATAAGAATGGCCCAACTTCTGCTACGTATCCTAGTACAACAGTTCCATCATGAATAATAGTCGACATCCAAGTTCAGAACTTGCGCCTAAGATATCTTCTTCTAGAAACGATACACAGCTCAGCAAGAACATCTGATTAAAGCTGAATCAGATCTAATATGAGCCGCGTCACGAGAAAACCAACAAAGTGGTTGTGCGCCCAACGCAGACTCAGATCAGTCTGGGCATCCGCCCAGTCTGATCAGACTCTTTGAAAGCACTTTAAGTGTGGCTAAGGGTCTAAGCTACCTCCATGCGGACAGCAAAGACTCTGATCAGCTTGGGCGGATCCCAAGGCTGAACTGAGTCTGTGCTGGGCGTACATGCCACTTTGTTGGTTTTGTCGTGTCGCGACTAAAATATATACACTTTCAAAGGATTGCAACTCTGTCATATTCAATATTGCCTTCCTTCTCAAAGTGTCAGACTTGAAGGAAATAGTGTGCGTCTCCAGGAGCAAATTCTTTCCTTTAAAAAGGTACTCCCTTTAGAAATGCTTAGCATGCGTGTCAGTGACTTATGGATAATTTTTTGGAATTGATCCCAAACTTTAGATATCCAACAGGCAGTCGAATGAAAGAACAAACATCGACAACCATTCCAATTGCGGTGGACATAATGAGGTCAATGCGTGTATGTCGTAAACGGTATGTACCCTTGTTACGCAGGTAGGGTCTGACAGTCACGATAAACATGCATCTCCTTCCTAGTACAGTGCACCTACTACGTTTTTTTTATTATTTGTTTTTATGAAATCCTAAAAAGTCTAACGATAAAAACGGACTCCGAGACTCGTTCTACGTTTTCAAAACAACCCCCACAGGGCACAAAACGTCGACTAAACACTGAGAATCAGTGGTGATTCAGCAAAATGAGGTTGAATCAACTCAAATTCAATATTGTGTGCTTGCTGGGCTTTTATTAATGTATATTATATTCTAAACAAAGTAATACAAGGATTTATTGTCAATATAAATATGCTATTTCCCATTCTCTACGATGATTTATTTCCTATAGGGAAATTAATCCTTGTTGATTGATTACCTTCACGATAACATTCGGAGATTAGTTATTAATGTACGACCGGGTACCGGCTTTTAGAACTACTTTCCTGAGCTCTTTCTTTCCACTGCAGTTGTAGCGATTTAATACCGCTGCAGTTGCCTTTTATGATCTTGAGAAAAACAACAGACGCTAAACAAACCTATAACAAACTTTTATGTGTATTTATGGCCTGTGGACATGAATGATTTTACGAAAATGACATTTTATGTGGAAACGTAATGCTTTTGACGATACACGCCCCGCAATCATGTGCAATAAGAAACGCATCATCCAGCTCATAACAGACTTCCATCGAGCGGGCCTTGGATCGTCGGGACCAATAGCCGTACAGACGATGATTTTAAAGACATGATGCAGGTTCCATTGGTCAGTAAATTATTCTTATTATAACAAACATTGGCCCGTTCAACAAACTAAATGGCGGTCAAGCGATTCAGTATTCATGTATCCTTTCGCGCTATTGTGTACAGGCTGCCGGAAGGACACTTGAAAACATAGATACAGATGGAAATATTCTTTACATCTAAGGCATACGAATGTAATATACAGTTTATTGAATCGTCGCATTTAAGATATGGGATTTATAAACCTCGGGAGGTTTGACGATCCGATAAAGAAACTCGTCCTTCGGACTCGTTTCTTATAAACCTCGGGATGTTTAAAGATCCGATAAAGAAACTCGTCCTTCGGACTCGTTTCTTTATCCGATCTTCAAACCTCCCTTGGTTTATAAATCCCATATCTTAAATGGGACGATTAAAAAACTCTATGTATTATCTTTTTTGTCTACCTTTTTGTCATACACTGTAAAAAACGTATTTTTTACTGTAAACGACTTGGAAACTGTCTACCTGGCATTTTACCATAAGTACGGGATAGTACCGTCCGTTTTTAATATAGAAACTGACTGCATCGTACAAAAAAAAAATTACTGTAAATCAGAATTTAATTTCTTTATATTAATCAATAATCAGAAAAAAAACAATAAATTATCAAAATGCTGAATTAAAACAAAGTCTTTTCACAATGCAGTCTTTTTTCATCTCAGAAAGTTACAGTACTATCCCGCACCTTTTACGGTAAAGGGTCTGGTAGCCAGCTGCCAAGTCTTTTACCATAAAAATCTATGCTATTTATTTACAGTGTACTTGCAACTGTGATATTTACCGAAATCACAAAAACACATATACGATATTTGCTGACTCGAAGCTATTCGGTCCTTGTTAAGGACTTCTAGCTTATTCATAGATCAAAACAGAAACATATAAACAGGATGATGAAGCTTTAGTAGTCGAAACTTCGAATTATGGCCCATGTTCCTTCTTTTTTTATGTATTTTCTGCTCTTGAAGGAACTCATTCAGGTTTTAATTTTACTTCACCGCAGCTGGTGTTGTGCCGTGTAGCGGACCATAAAACGTCTCCCCGTACATCATCTATAGTGCAGTTCATATTTTAATTTTGTCTTTGAGTTGAGAGGATATATTCTGAGAAATTCCCCAAAAATATGATTTAGACTCTGATTCTAGACGATCGCTCTTAAATCATTAAATCATTTTGACCCTTTCGATACTAATCAGTCTTGGAATCGACTGCCTTAGTAAGCTTTAAGAAATTACAGTACGCTTTTCTGTAGCTTTCATTGCAGGTACTGTCAGGGTCACTGATGAGGCTTGAGTAGCCGAGAATTCGAAGTAAAACCCATGTTCATTCCTTTGAATGTATTTTCTGCTCTTGAAGGAACTCATTAAGGTTTTAATTAATTACTGTCATAAACTAGAAAATGTGTTTATGAAACACTATGCCCCCAACCTTATGCTTGCTCTAAAGAGGGTGCATCCTGTTATTTATATCAGAAAAGGGTAATAACCGGTTCATTTACATCTTAGTCTGTAACTGTATACTAAATATGAGGAACCTAGCTTATTAATGATAAGCAGTTCTTTGGATATTTTGTTCACCAGCTCGGCTTATTTTTCATGTACATGCCACACATAAAATTTCAAGTTCCTATCTCTAACAGTTCTTGACCGTATGTAAGGATACTTTTGTACCATAGGCTTCAATGCACTAAGTCGAAAAAGGGACTTAACTCGGTCAAAAATTGACATTTTTTTCAAAAGTTAATCAGGTCAACTTCACCTTGGACAATGTCTTCCTGCAAAATTTTATGACCCTAGCATCATGGGTTCTCGAGATATTTTGTTAACAAGGTCCCATAGGCTTAAAAACACTTAGTTGAAAAAGGGGCATAACTCGTCGAAAATTCACAATTTATTTTCAAAAGTAAATCAAGTCATCAACACCTTGGGCAATGTCTTCCTGCAAAAAAATCATGACCCTAGCACCAGGGGTTCTCGAGATATTTTGTTAACAGGGTTCCATAGACTTACAATGCACTAAGTTGAAAAGGGGCATAACTCGGTAAAAATTTCACATTTTTTTCAAAAGTTAATCAGGTCATCTACATCTTTGGCAATGTCTTCCTGCAAAAAACACGATCCTAGCATCAGGGGTTCTCGAGATATTTTGCTGACAAGAATCCATAGGCTTAAATGCACTAAGTTGAAAAAGGGGCATAACTCGGTATAATTCACAATTTTTTTTTCAAAAGTTAATCAGGTCATTTACACTTTGGGCAATGTCTTCCTGCAAAAAATCATGATCCTAGCACCAGGGGTTCTTGAAGTATTTTGTTAAGAAGGTTCATAGAATTACAATATACTTAGTTGAAAAAGGGGCATAACTCGGTAAAAAATTCACAATTTTTTTTCAAAAGTTAATCAGGACATGTATACTTAAGACAATGTCTTCCTGTAAAAAACAATGATCTTAGCATTAGGGGTTCTTGCAATATTTTGCTAACAAGGTTCCATAGGCTTACAATGCACTAAGTTGAAAAAGGGGTATAACTTAAGTCAAAAATGCACACTTTTTTCCGACAGTTAATCAGGTCATCTACTCCAAAGGCAATGCCTTCCTGCAAAAAATCATGATCCTAGCATCAGGGGTTCTCAAGATATTTTGCTAACAAGGTTCCATAGGCTTACAATGCACTAAGACAAAAAAGGGGCATAACTGTAAAAATACATGACCAGCGGAAACAAATACGTGTCTGCTTATTTTTCATGTACATGCCACATATGAAATTTCAAGATCCTAGCATAAGCGGTTCTCGAGTTTCCTATCTGCTAAAAAGTGTTACAGACGGACAGAAGTACAGACGGACGGACGGACAGGCCCAATCCAATATGCCCCCTCAACTTCTCCGAAGTTGGGGGCATAAAAATGAGCACATAACAGCAAAATTACATACATCTGTAACGCTCGAGTAATAGAAGTCCAACAGTTGAAAGCCGGTGCGCCCGACTAAAGACCCATTTTAAAACTAAAATTCTGTTTTACCATACTTACTGTATGTCTTCCCGTCAGTGCCGCAAACAGGATACCGATAATCAGGACAGAGAGTAGTATCAGGACAGACCTCGGCATCGTCTCTGCACTCACCGTCGTGTACAAACTTTATGCTGCTGTCCTTACATTCGGCAATTTTCTGCACACAATCGTTTGCTGTTTTCAAACACAAAAGTAATTATATATGAGCCGCGAAACGAAAACAAACAAAAATGGCATGTGTGTCCAGCGAAGAATAAGATCAGCCTGGCCATCCGCCCAGTCTAAACAGAGTCTTCGCTTTCCCAATGGAGGTAGCTTAGACTGTTAGCCACCCTTTAAGCGCTTAGAAAAGAGTCTGATCAGACCGAGTGGATGCCCAGGCTGATCCGAGTTTCCTTTACGCGCACATGTCACGTTAATGATTTTCTCGTGGTGCGGCTCATATCAAAATATCAGGGAAGACACAGTAAAACTGTAAGTATTAGGGCAGATAGGTCCGAGCAAGTAGTGCAGACCCAGATTTGATTTTCCAAAGATCAGTATGATCAGCGTCTACACTTTTTGCCATTCCATCTGCATCTTTAGCCGCATTCGTATATTGTAAAAATCAACTGTTCCATGTTTAGAACGGTAACTACTTTAGGTGTCCGAAGTTTTAGAATTTAACGGTAGCTCATTTCCAGTAGGTACCAAAGTTCGAAACAACGATGTTGTTTAAATTTGTTGTACCCGCTGGATTGGTATGGAGGCGGACTTTAATTCAGCTTTGAGAAAATTGTCTAAGAGAACTGCTACATATCGAATTATAAATAGATTAGTGGAGATGGACGTCTTGCAATGCTATATATGTCCTTTTTAACAGTATTTATTCATATCAGGAAGATGTAAGGGCGATAATGAAATGCTATGCGAAATGGAAGTCCGTTAACTGTTGAAAATTTTTCCACCTACTGCCGGAATCGCTGGATCCTCAAATGAAAAGATACTTCCTAACAAGTTGCCCCTATTGGATTAATTTTAAGGGTTGGTTCAAAATTATGAGTAAAACATATAAATTAGCAGTATCTGTAATGGAAATTACATTAAATATGAGGAAAAATATGTTCTAGATCATTCAGTCATGATTCATTGACCTTTTAAAAAATCAAATGAACAAAACAAAATAAGATCACCATATACTAGGAAAAAGGTGTCAATCTTACAGTGTTACAACAGCATGACAGCAACATATAGCAACTACATTTTGACTCAGTTCATTATTATTTGAACATGGCCGTCACTTCGCTGCACCGGCAATGACTGAATCTCCCTGTCTGCCTATACTACTTACAGACACGTTTCTGTGATGTTGCAATTAAATATGAGCCTAGACACGACAAAACCAACAAAATGGCATGCGCGCCTGGCAAGGCTCAGATCAGCCGGAGCATCCGACAAGTCTGATCAGTCTTCAGTATTCGCTTTAAGGGTAGCTGGAGGTCTAAGCTACTTCCATGCCGACAGCGAAGACTCTGATCTGTGATCAAACTGTGTGGATAGCCAGGCTGATATGAGTCTCGCCACTCTGTTGGTTTTGTCGTGTCGCGGTTCATATATCTTACGGTATGTTTTCCCGTTACTGGCGCACACTGGGGCCAGGAGAAAGTAGCATGGTCTATCACATTTATCACGAGGAAATTTGATAGACAGGACGACACTTGTCGCTGAAATAAATGAGAACAAGAAAGTGAAAATACTATGCAGACTTATCTTCATAAGTGTTTTTATACGACTTAAAGGTAACAAGCCGTGTAAAAAATCGATGCCAAGTGGGAAATACTCATAGTAGCATGAATTACGAACAACCAACACAAGTAGTAAGGCAACACGGATAGATGGCAAAATGAATAGCTGTTTCTCAGGTAATATAGACTTAGACAAATATATATAAGGCACATTATAATCAATTTTAACACTTTTTTTTATATATCCATGTCTCATACATTATCAACATTATAAAGATAGATCCATACAAAGCACATCCTACACACAAAATGACAGAGAAGAAAAAAACAAAACGAAGAAAGAGGCTCGGTTTGACTGAGTTTGTTTGACATCAGTTTTGATATGTGCAACACAGGAGGCGGGCTCTAGCACTCTCGGCTTAAGCAGAATTTTCGAAATGACACAAATAAAAACGGTTACCGTGATAAATCAAAGTATTAAAAGTACTGAGAGGCGGGCATTTTAATTCTAGTGGATTAGAGAGATTTGAAAATGTTAACGCAGAGACAGATGATGGATGATGACAGAAGCACACCATCCTATAAGCTCCTCGGGTTGAAATTTAGATAAAAATCTTTTTGAATACAATAGTGTTTTGTCAATAATTTAAATCATTTTATTGGTTATTGCTGGGCAAAGTATAAAACGGTTCTTAAAAGTGCAACATTATGCAGTAGGGGTGCTTTTGTGATTGTTTTCAGTTTTGAATTGAATGTGTCAACGAAATCCCTGTTACTTGTTCAATGGGTGTTGCCTTATCTTCTCAACTGTAGCATGGCCAAGTATTGAATCACATTGGAGGCGAAATTCCCATCGACTATAGATGGTGTTCCATTGCAAATTACACCAGCAATGTCATTTTGACAACATTGTCAAAGAGTCCCCATTTAAAATCTACAGTGTTGAAGATTATTGTTTTATTCTTAATAGTAGCAAGGGTGCAAGCATGTGCACTCAACCATTTTTTCATGGGACTCCTCGTACCGCAAGGTAAGCATTAGGAAGCAACACAGGATAGTTAGTTTTCCACAAAATGTTGACATTTGGTATATTGAGTTATATTGGAGGCTGACTATTGTTTTTGTGGAACTGGATCATTTAGGCTGGTCACTGTGCCTTGGTTTAGCAGTAGCCACTTTATATGAAAAGAGCAGTACAGCAATAATTACGAAGTTCTTTGTTGGCATTTAATGCGTAAATTTAAGTTGCCTTGACTGCATGTTCACGGTTTTCTACATTTGTTTCAAATTATCCAGGAAATGCCATTAGATTAGGCGTTTTACCGCAAATAACATAACGGATGTAAGAACACAGACGGACCAACGGAACATTCTTCGCAGACTACCTACACGAACGGTTACACTGACTTCTAACGATAAAAGAGCGACAGTAGTCTATCTTAACTGGGTGAACTCTGACAGCAATCACTCTGCAAAAGCTAAAAATGAAATGAATCCATCTGCAAAAGATCATTTTTAACTGCAGTCATTTGTAAGATATAAACTGATGACTGGTGCCATTTACTTGTTCAGTTTGATTAGTCATACAAGAACAAAGTCGCTGCAACCTAGTAGTCTCATCCTTAAAACTGCCTTAATGAGTATGGATACAACTCTTTGTATTTCAACCATTTTGCAAAGGACCTCACATTTATATCTGGTGGCTTCCCTGGACGATATAGCCCTTCCAAAATGGTGTCTACTTTCAAAGTAAAAAATGCTTTCAAAGAGGAAATTCTTTCTTTTAGGACTTGACTCTTACAGGTAAACAAAACTAAAGATGGCAGCGCTGCATTCCCTGAAAGTGTACTCAGTTACCTTTCACTGTTGTGACCTATATTCCGAGTGCAAAAGTAATAAGGACCTTTCTCTGTTGTGGCCCATATTTCCAGTGCAGTAGTGATGAGGGCATTTTCATGATTGTAATAACTAAGCCTATTTTGCTTTAAAGTGCTCTTTGAAACCAGAGCTACCCAGTGGGCAACCACAAACATACATGTCGATAGAGAACTGTAGCGCAGTAGGCTAACAATTTAGCTAGTGCATAAGAGCGCTGTGACTGCTTTGTTTCATCCAGTTCTTATAACGATGACCTCCAGGAGAAACAAAAGAACAAATCCATAACTCTCACCTCCTGAACCGAAGCTGCACAGTAAAAACAAAACCGTAAATTTTACGGTAGAATAACTGACCACCAGCTGCGAAAACCTTTTCCGTTATTTTTACAGGCGTCCGTAAACATTGGTGGAATCATTGCGCTGAGTAGGGTAGAATAAAACAGATACTGTTTTGGTTATACAGCCCTTCAACACTACATGTATAAGGGAATTTTCGAGTGCGGTCAGTTAACATAAAGGTGGTAACTCTACCATATCAAGATTTCAAAACATGTTCTGCAGGCACACTCCCGTAAAATAACGGAAAATTGACTGGCAGTTCGTTTCCAGGTATTCTTCTGTTAAACGCTAACACTAATTAAATGCTATACACTTTATTCACTGTACTGCATATTGTTTCAACAGGTAATCACTTAACTGGCGTTGCCATGGTTCAGTTGTAACGTCATGACGTCACATGACGTCACTAAGTATTGTTTCCTAAAGAAGAGCATTGTAATCAAGTAGAAGAGTTACCTAACATAAGAAGAATAGTAATATACATGAAATTAACATTAATTCTACTTTTCCTTTTTGAGTTCCTGGTAGTCAGTTGTATAATTATTTAAAGAAAATAAATAAAAGAAGTTACTATGGAACAAACTTGAAAAATAAACAAGTAGATCTCAATAAACCCTGATGCTGATAAGTTATTATTTAAAGTTTTAAAAAAAAGTCCTCTGGCATCCTTCCATCTTTTAGTACACTTAGTAGGCTGTACCCAGAAGTTCCATGTTTTGTCATACAGTCAGCCAAATGAACTTTACCAGGACACCATTTTATTTCATTCACTTCGTTTTTCGCCAGGGATTGACTAATAGCAGCGATGTCTACTCTGAGCCTCTTGTCATCAACTAGTTTTATTGAGTATACGGCTTCTATAACACGCTTATTGTCGACATAAGCAATAACTGGAATAGTTTTAGTTGATATACCAAAAATATCTTCCAGCATCTTTCTGTAGTAAAAAACACTCTCTAGTCCTTCTTGTAAGCTAAGGGCCTCAGCGGCAATTGTGGATCGTACTACCCGCTTAATCTTACCGGCATGCCAAGACAATGGGGAACATTTTCCATGGCAATCCATCAACCAGACAATATATGCTGCTGTACTTCCAGTTCCATTGTTTAGATTACATAAAGATGCATCTGTGAAGACCACGATCTTCAAGTCACTAACTTTGTTGCTTAAGTTTGGGAATGTAATCACAGACCTAATGTCTTTTATTCGATTGACTACTTTAATAGCCCGAGAAAGATCACCTATTGTTCCCTCCTTAAGTTTTGTGCTTAGGTCTATGAGTTCAAAAGCTATGTCAGGTCTGGTTCCCTGTACAATCCAATTGATTTGACCAACAAGCTGCCGATATTTTGTCTGCTCCTCTGAAGTTAATGTACTTTGCTTGTCCTGTGCTCTTTGATGGTCAATTGTTATATTCTGTATATTTGTCACATAGTTTGACTGATCTAATGCTATAGCGCCTTTTTCCTGAGCAACTTTAAATCCTATATAGTTAAAGTTCCCTTCTTCAACTTTACCTGCCACAAACCGTTTTCGCAGATTGACCATTAAATGTTCAAGATATTTGTCACCAGCATGGAGAAAGTCATCTACATGGCCGCATATGATGCCACTCAGTTTACCTTCTTTGTGCAGAAAGAACATTGCTGGATCTAGCTCACTCATTTTACATCCCAACCTCAATAATTCATCTTTCACGCTCATGTAGAACTGCCTAGCTCCATCTTTCAGCCCATAAAGCCCATGTTTTAACTTCCAGACTATCCTTTTCACTGTATTGCTCTCCTTTGGGGGTTTGATGTATATATCCCGTCTTAATTCTCTGCCCTGCAAAAACGCAGATTTAATGTCAGTTGTTTTAGCTGTCCAGTTCTTGATCGATGAAATAGCCAAAAATATTCTCATTGTTCCTTTTCCTACTGTGGGACTGTCCCTGGGCATAGTAAATTCTTCCTCAAAACCTCGTACCACGAGCCTTGCCTTTGTCTGTCCTTCTTTATTTGTAATAACCCACCTTGTTGACAATGTTTGTTGCCCACAGTCTTTCACTTCTTCATAGGTGTGAAATTGATTCAGTTTCTGTAACTCCACTAATTTAGCTGCAGTGGTTTCATCACTAGCACTGTTTTGTTTCATGACTAGGTTAACAGTCTCGTCATCATTTATCAGCTCCCATTGTACTTGTTCAAGATTTACACTTTTCTTTTCTTTGGTAGTGTCCTCTTGTATATTATACCAGTGTTTATTCTTACCTGTGGCTTTTCCAGCTCTTCCAAGTACCTTTGCTTTAATCAATTCACCAGTATTTTGCATCTTATACTGGATGCTATCATTTGGTTTCAGAGTTATTCTGTTCTGTTGGATATTCTGTCTATCCATCCTTGGCTCTGAAGCTGGTATATCCTCCGATATTGTGTTGGGTTCTTCTAGATCTTCATTGCCCTTATTTTCATCAGTTTTGTCCGCCATACTGTGCTCAACTTCCTTCTCTTCCTCCTCTGTCAAATTTCTGAAGTCTGTTTGGAGAAACACGTACAAACACTCCACCATGTCTAACGAAAACTACTTTCCCATCTTGGAACACTACCTTTCCTGGACCAAGCCAACGTTCTTTTCCTTCCCTTTTGTAGAAGACCCTATCACCATGTTCAAAGACTTGTTCAGATGCCCTGACTTTATTCCGGAGAGCTCGCCTTATTCGTTCATCAGCTTCTGTTTGGATGAATGCTTTGCGGGCAGCATGCAGGGCATTTAAATGCTGTGCAAAAACCTCACTGCTTGTTGATCCCTGTAATGCTGGTAAGGTATCATTCATAATGTTCGGCAGGTTAGGATTTTGTCCAAAAACAAGTTGGTGGCTGCTGTACCCATTCCACATTTGTAGCGAATTTCTTGCCATGTTTGCCCAGGAAAGTAGGGCTTGAGAGTTTATCTTTCTGTAATCAGCCTCAAGTTTGAGTAACATCATATCTGTAACCGCATGAACCCTCTCACATAAACCATTTTGAAATGGGCTTTCTCCTGAGGTCGTACATAGTTGAACATTCAGAATAGATGTGATTTCTCTTACCTCATCTGCATTAAACTCACCCCCGTTATCTGTCATTAAGGCTTTCATGACTCCAAACTTGCCGATCAACTCTGTCATCAATGCATCTATTATGTTACATGGCTTCTTTCTGTTAACAAAAACAGACAAAGTATACCTTGACCACATGTCGATAATGTGTAGTATCCAACGACCATTCCATTGTTTGAGGTCCATTGCCACCTTTTCATTGAATCTGGTGGCCGTTGGCATACCTACTACTGGCCTTGATGGAGTTTTGGCATATATCTTGCAAAGTTCACGTTTTTCGCCTATCTCTGCTAGAGTTTCTTCATATTCTTCCTTCCAGACTCCAGCATCCTTCAGGAGAGCAATCAGTCTATTCATTGGAGGATGGGCAAATTGTCTATGTAGTTTCAGCAGTGTCTGTGCCCATAACCCAGAGGTCCGAGGATCAGAGGATGGGCAAATTGTAGGATGGGCGAATTGTCTATGTAGTTTCAGCAGTGTCTAGGCCCATAACCCAGAGGTCCGAGGATCGGAACCTCGCTCTGCTACCACTTGTTAAACGCTAACACTAATTAAATGTCATACACTTTATTCACTGTACTGCATATTGTTTCAACAGGTAATCACTTAACTGACGTTGCCATGTTTCAGTTGTGACGTCATGACGTCAGATGACGTCACTAAGTATTGTTTCCTAAAGAAGAGCATTGTAATCAAGTAGAAGAGTTACCTAACATAAAAAGAATAGTAATATACATGATATTAACATCTACCGTACAATCTACGGAAATTGTTTACAGTGTGTCCATGTCCTCACCAATTTGAAAAAGATAGTTATTCTGATTGACTGCGATCAATCTTATTCAATGTTATATTATAACGACATTTAAAATCAGAATAGTTTAATCTTAGATATCTAATAACTACAGCCGCTGAATGTAGTCACTCTGTCGAGGGTTCAATAGCATTATCAGCGTAGGTTTGTCGCCCACCAACCGCATCCGCACCTGTGCTTGAAGCGCACCACTATCAATTTTCTGTCGACTTTTGAGATATCAACAAACGTTTTATTCTAGATTTTTGTGGTTATACATGTAATGGTTCTTTTTGGAAGCACCAACTTTAAATGGTTGTTAAGAGCTGACCAGGCTTTTAATGAAAGCTATACTTGTCAAATGAAAATGTATATTATTGCAATTGTAATTGTGACGGCATGGCTTTAATGAAGTCAGTACACATGCACTGGCATAATCAATCGGCTTTACCAATGCAATATATTCTTTTTAAAGTAGCCCACTTGTATTCACCCATTGGTGAATTACTTACTTAATGTATTTACGCGAGTTGATCGCTGGGATAAGTATTGATTAAAGTTGCAAACTGAAGCCCATTCTTCTTTGAATAAATTAATATTGATTGTGATGAATCTCTCTGCCTTGTACAATGGGCTGGATTTTCAAAACTATGCAGAAGACGTGTCAGAACTATTTTCTCTGTGTCAAAATGTAGAGATATGTTAAGCTCTACTAAAAATGGGTCAACCGTAAGAAAAGACGTGATTAGAGCCCGCCTAAATACATGCTTTGAACAAACGTGAAGTTCTCTTCTTTTACGATTTTTTGTTCTTACTATGTTATACTCAAAGTTGTTGTTACAGTTTTTTTTTTCAAACTTCTCTTGCATCAGATGTAAATGAAATGTATATCAACCCCCCAACTTACTCTGTACAGATATATGACTCGAGACTTAAAATATGCCTTGAAGAAAACAGGTTTGAAGTATGTATCCAAACAACGTTTAAATTTGATTTAATATTAAAACTAGAATTGGATAAAAACTGAACTATTGATAGCAACTTGTAAAATGTGATTGTATCTAATATAAGTGTCTCGAAGTCAAAGCAGAAAAATGCAACTAAATGAGAAAATAAATAAGAATTAATCAAATCTCAAGCGCTTCCTGTCCAGTATTATTTCTTTCCATTATTCTTGATTTTTATAAGAAACAGATAAAGCTGACCCTGACACCTACTTTTATTCTGCCATGTAGTTCAATACCTATGTAAGCCATCCAAACCATAGTCACTTTGAAAAGACATCTCAGCTAAACCTTTGCTAAGGACAGTGTTGCACATGACAATATAACCAGGTTCATTGTCAATGCAAGAAAATAGAGAAAAAATGACGGAAAACATGGATATATACCCTTTATTCCCATCCTTTGTACCTAGTGTCTCATAAAAGGGGCACTGGTAATGCAGACCCAGATCAGACGCCACTAACCGTCTGGTCAGGATTTGCACTAATTGCAACAGACCAATGGGTATTCCTTCTTAAAAATATAAAATAGAAAAACGATAAAAAGAAACTAAACCGGACACCCCTTATTTGACAAATGAGCCGCGACACGACAAAGGCAACAATGTGGCTGTGCGCCCAGCGCAAACTCAGATCAGCTGGGCATCCGCCCAGTCTGATCAGTGTCTTGGCTGTCCGCATGGAAATAGCCTTGACGCTTATCTATACTTTGAGCACTTAACGACGAGTCTGATAAAACTTTGCGGATGCTCAGGCTGATCTGAGTCTGCACTGAGTGCACAACCACTTTATTGGTTTCGTCGCGTCGCGGTTCAAATGGACTCTTCCAATGCTGAGATCAGAAGAGTCCACAATGCATCACTTACCAAAAATGACAATAAGGCTGGTGGTTCTCAGCATTGTTGTTATACAGATGCACACTATCACTCTTATACTAATTGCGTGTTATGCAGTACTTTATATAAGGATTGACTTTCGAGTGAACATTAAATAAAACTGCAAATTGCTGTGCATTTATTATAATTGACGGCTACATTTATCTCATTCTCATCAAGGTAACATCTGCCACACGAATATATATTGAAATAAAAACGATAGACAGCATGATCAGATGGTGTGTCGTTTCATCAGAAAACTTTTAAAATAAAATTAACTGCATACATGTTTCAATTTTCATTTAAATTACAAGATAAACAAGTATCATTTTTTAATACTCTTTAATACAAGAGATACAACTGAGCAATAATCTTGCATCTCCGTAGCTTCA